>JAYGXS010000001.1:65944539-66007732 GCA_036362985.1 Ligula intestinalis
GCTCCACAACGGCGGTAACAGGCCTACATTTTTTTCTGCTGTTTCTCCTCCTCCTCCTCCTCCTCTCTCGCCCGTGTGTGCTACCTCGGTGTGTGGGTAGGGGCAGAATGATTAATTGGTGAGCGCTTGTCCTCCCTCCCTCCCTCCCTCCATCTGGCTGTCCCTCGATGTTTCCTTCACTCGCTCTCTGCGTTCACTTCCTTTTTTCCAACTGCCTATATCTGTGCTGAGGACAAGCAAAACAGCATGAGACGACTACGACGAGGACGAGAACGACAGGCAGTCTGCACGCACGCAACACCTGCGTCTCCGTCGGGGAGCAGGAAACTGAGCTGGAGTTGTCGACTCGGTGAGTCGCCAAGTGTACAAATAACTCAAGTTTATGCCCGGCACAAAGTCTAGACCCCCAAGGCACGTACACAAATATACTAGAAGCTGTTTTAGTCTAGTAATCAGGAGGGTCAACGGAATACTGGGCGGCTTCCTAAACTATGGAGGGTACATGGCTGAGATTTTAGGGCCAAGAGAGTTCAACCCTAACGGCTGCGATTTTCCAGGCCCATGGTTCCTTTAGGGGAGGAGAGAAGTCTTGGGAATGTCAGAGTAGTAGGGAGGATATATTCTTTACAGAATGAACTGGAGAGGAGGCAGTAGCAAAATTGACTACCAGACGACCTCGCAACCGCAAGCCGGCGAACGGCGTCTGAAGTGAGGTCTGCTCGGCAGTAGTCAAATGAGGTCCTGTGTGAGTCGGCCTGTGATTGGCTGTTACAGAGACCAAAAACAGCGAACCTTCAGCAACAGCACGTCGACTTGAGCTTGTCACGACAGGCGCTCACAATGGCACTTCGTGTTGAGCTAGTCACTACAGGTGTAGAGGACAGAAGTGCGAGTTATCTTGACATTCAGAAAAAAAGTCGGTTGAAATTACTACCACGAACGCACTAACAGAAACTGCATATAATACAGGTGGATGTTCGGGAAATTCCGACGAAATTAGCGCAAGGTTTTGGGTTATAGCATTGGAATAGTTACCCTGCCTGCAAGTTTGCGCAAGTTCAAGGTCACTTTCCTATTCGCGTGTCCTATCAGTGGAGCAATATAAGTAATCCGAATTATTCATTCTAATCAGTAAGTAAAATTTTATGGGGTTGTTTAATGTACATAATTAGTTTTTTTTCAAGGAAGTCCAAGCACGTCTGTATCCTGGTGGGAGGCATCCATTTTGGCCAAGCGGCATAGACGGAAGGTGCCCAGAGGAGACGTGTTATGCTTTACTTTCTTTCCACGGACCTCTGCAACGTTGAATGTAGAGGAAAAAGGGCACACATACGCTTTCGGACTAACTTTTTCCGATAACTCAGGTAAGACTTGTGACGACGCATAAAAACAAAAAAGAAAAACAACATAATGACATATGACTGCTTTTAGCTAAGAGTGTCAATCACTTTGTTGAACATGAAAAGCGGTTCCGCATGGAGGAAATGAACTGAACTAATGCAGCTCTGAATACAAGCCTCAACAGCTAACTCTGGAGACAGCTGGATTTGTTCGTACATTCTTGCTAGTGCAGGGATCAATCAGTTGCAGGATTCTGTTCCCTTTGTCCATCAGCCGCATCGCAGAAGAAGCCATTCAACCGAAAAATAGGTAGAACGGGGGCGAACAAGGGGTGACAAGTTGCAAACTTCGAGCAGTATTGTCGGACTCGGAATACTTGTGAAGAATGCATTAAGTTCTGTGAGTCCCAAGGATTTTCTGTCTCGAAATGCACATGCTATAACTGAGGGGTAGATAATTAAGCCTTATTTTGAAAATATAATTCCAAAATTTTCGGGAAAAACGTCTTCTAGTCACTGTGAATGAAACTAAGCACGCACACACCACACCGCAGCGGGAAATCACAAGTTATGCATAATGACCGACCACTGCGCTTGCCAACATCGTGATCTTTGATTAAGTCGCAAATTTAAGCAAAATCAGACCTCCTTCAAATGGGGTTAGCATAATGCGCTGATAGCCTCATTAAGGTAATGCAAATAAACAAAGAGTTTTAAAAATCAGTTTATACTGGGTGACATAGGTCAAATGATGTATATAAGCATAAACTGATGCTGTAACTTACCATATTAAGAGCTCAGATACTAGCCAAAAGACGCCGGCATGTATTTCGCCGGTATCCGGCCGCTGCTTACGCAGCGGCGAGGGGTTTGGCTCATCAGTAGGTTTCGCCTTTTTCCTTGTTTTCTTTCTGCTTTACAGGCTGGTTTTGAAAGTTCAGCCTCTTTATTTCCTTATAAATTCATTTCTGTCCGCAGTCTACAACAGTATATTTAAGGTTTATAGGCGTAGCTTGAATGGAAGAACAGAAAGCGAAGAGCAGGAAGAGCGAATCTGGAGCAGAAAAAATCGCGGCTCAGTTTCAAAATCCCTTGTATTTATTTATATCATTTGCACTTCCGTTACAGGCGTTTATTTATTGAGGCAAAATTTAGGTGGTATTACAACTGGAACCTTAGTGATTATTCAGAATTTCGTCCCCGGCTGGTAGTCACGCAACAGAAGGCCAGCCCTGTTACTGCATTGCCTCCTGGACGAAAGAGGGATGCATTAGCCCAAAACACCGGCCTCATTGGTCACTTCCCGACATTTTTTAAAAAAGATACTCCGGAAATTTTTGCGAAAACCTATCCCACGGATGTCTTTCCCTTTACCGCTAACAGGCCATGACAGTAACGGCTGCAATAACTCCACAAGCTGAGCCGCCACATTTTGCATCTCATTTAAGCGTTAACTGTCCGTTTATAGGAGTTTCCTCGCGGCAATGAGCTAACTCGGGAATTATATTTAGAAGCCTCTTCAATTCCACCTGGAACGTAAATCATCTAAGAAACTATGGCTTTTCAAATGTCAGGCAACTATTATCTTCCGCTTGCAACTTTCACTGGGCAGAACCATCTGTTATTATGAAGGCTACATTTACTGGTATCTATAATTGTTCTTCCTAGAATTTTGCGAAATAAGTTGCGTCTTTTGTGGGATCGTTATCTTTTGTGAGTCAGCATATTGTTTGCTAAAACAATTTGCGGCAACGGTAGTTTAAGTAGTCCTCCTCATATGCCCCTAGTCCCAGCATTTTGTCTTATGGAAATGGTGATTATATGGGTTTTTGAGGGTGGAGAAATAGGGTAGGATGTAAAAGAAATTTGTAGAAATAAGTGTTAAGCGGAAAAATGTAGTTAACTTTGTTTCCCGTGGCCGCTGGAAGTGTATTTTTCCGCACTTAACTTGAAGAGGTGCGCGGCGCTTCGCGGACTGCACTAATCTAACTCCAGAACGGTAAGTTGGACCTCAGGTAAGTTGAAATAGATGACCTGCTAACTACCATTTGTATTGTTTCAGGTATTTCAAGAAGCCTGCATTTGATAGGCATTTTTCCCGCAATAAGTTAAACGATAGTACACATAAAGGAAATCTACAGATAAAAATCAACAGCATTTCTAAATTCAATAAAATAAGAATGCACATAGCAATTATTAAAGTATATTTCACTGCATATCCTGATTGCTCACCCATATAATCACCGTTTCCGTAGGACAGATTTCCGGAACTAAAGGTACATTAGGTGCACTACTTAAACTACTGTTGCCCATTTTGAAAATTCTCCTTATTCGTATCTTCAAATAACGCTGCTGTGTTTTACATTCTTTGGAGAAGATTGTCTCCAACAGCCACGTCGTTTTAATGGGTATTCTCATTCGCGCAACAATTTTTTCGCATCCTTGATTCAGCACCGTAATGATACTTTTGTTTGTGGACCCGACCGCTCAGTCCTCCGCTTAATTGCGTTCAGCAGGGAAATTTGCTCATGACTGTTTGTACAATTGTTTCGTATAAACCGAAAGGCAGGCATCCCAAGACATGTATTTTCATGAAAAGGCATTCTTTGGGAAATAAGTAAGTTTATTGTGTACATTTTCGACACTGGATCCCCAGTTCGTCGTCAGACTTGAGAGGAATTTGCAAACAAGAGTTAGCATTTCAAAGTGCTCATACAGTCAGTCGGGTGTGGGTGTTAATTTGGCGTTACAATTTGGGTCACATCGTGATGGACATAATTATCAGTCGCAATGTTTTTACAATATCCTGCCGCAGCTGATGCGAACGCATGCTTACCGTTCACTGGTTGCACCGAGCCGCTGAATAATCCATAAGTCCGCATTCGGCCAAGTGGGGTGATAGAGCTGTGTCGACCAATTTTGTCCCCAATGGACATTAGCAAAGAAGGAGCCATGCCAGCATCTAAGACCAGAAAACTGCGGACCATTGAGAAAATCGCGCTTCGTGTGCATGTTGTTATTGGCGAGCAACTTATTCAAGGGACGACAGCCCTCATAACCACTAAGATATGAGTAGAAGCACACAAAATGTGAATTATAAGTCCAGCATAAGTTGGCCTTGCACGAATTCTCTGAGATTAACACAACTTAAATAACCACCTTTTTTCGAAAATGAAACGGTTTTTAAAGTCGCAAAAATTCCCATGAGAGAATGCAGAAGAGTATTTGGTGAGCATACGTAAGCGCTTATCAAAAAGAATACAGGAGCGCATCCGGCATGACAGAGCAAAGGTTAAGAGCATACACAGCGCCATTCTCGCCCACATGATTGATTTCGGATATCGTGTAGACCCTAACGAAGCCTTTAAGGTGATTTATGAGGCCCAACCAAATTATCCAAAGTCCATGGATCAGCGTTTGCTAGCAACAACAGAAACCACTGCTAGCCGGTTGAGGAAGCCGGTCTTTTGCGCTCAAAAGAGACCCCTTCAAGTTCCGAACTTAGCATGGCCAACGGTCACAGTACTGCCTGCATTTTTTTACGCTTTCTCCCTCTTTTCCCCTGCCATGTAACCAGCTGCCTATTATCAATCCCCAACCTCCCTCACTTATTCCCATGACTAAATTGCATGTTTAAAGCATTTTTTCCCTGGTAATAATTTGAAGCAAGACAGAATAGCAGAATTTATTCGCGCGAATAAATTTCCCGAGCGCTTTTCAGCTGCTTCCGCTCCGTGCATGAACAACGTTAAATTAAGAAAACACATCAATTTGAATTTACAAAAAATCGATAAAAGCAAGGTCGTATCAACGTGGCAAGTGGCCAAAATTTATGTCAACTGTTAAACTTGGGACCAAAAGAAATGGGGGGATTTAACAAATAAAGGTGTGGTATGTATTTACCACAGCAGTTGAAGATTGACTACATAGTCTAGTTGCTTACATAGGGCGGGTTTCTCCCGCCGTATGTAGGATGCTTCCATGTAACGTTAGGTCCGGTTTGTTCGTGCTCGAACAAGAACATGGAAATATGTGTTAGTGTCAACCGAATGACCACTGTCTAGATAGTGTTTTGTAATAGATGAACGTGGTACTTTGTTCACCGTTTTCCACAAGACGACATGGAAAGGCCAATACCTACATTTTACTAGTTTTGTGCCTATACAATGGAAACGGAATTTGGTACTTAAACTTTTCCAGAGAGCCAGGAATATCTGCTCCAGCGAGACCCTACTAACAGAGTTTGCCTACATAAAAGAGGCCTTACTCAAGCGTGGCTACCCCTTGCGTTTCATCCAAAAATACAGTTACCCTTTACGGCCAAAATCTACGGAGCAGTCGGTTCCGAGAAAGCCCGTTTTTATATCCTTACCATTTAAAGGAGACAACATCGCGAATACAATCAAGCGAAGACTACTTTGTTCTATCCAAAAAACTTACTATGCAGCCGAACTTGTTTTCCTCACTCCAACAAAAAGGCTCCCAATTAACCGGCCAAGGGATGCCTTGCTTTTGCACGCCACCTCAAACTGTGTATACGAATTTACCTGCACTTGCGGATGCAAGTACATTGGCCGTACGCAAAGGCAATTGGCAACCAGGGCTGCTGAGCATTTGCCTACTTGGCTTTTAAAACAGGAGAACAAAGTACCACGTTCATCTATTACAAAACACTATCTAGACAGTGGTCATTCGGTTGACACTAACACATATTTCCATGTTCTTGTTCGAGCACGAACAAACCGGACCTTACGTTACATGGAAGCATCCTACATACGGCGGGAGAAACCCGCCCTATGTAAGCAACTAGACCATGTAGTCAATTTTCAACTGCCGTGGTAAATACATACCACACCTTTATTTGTTAAATCCCCTCCATTTCTTTTGGTCCCAAGTTTAACAGTTGACATAAATTTTGGCCACTTGCCACGTTGATGCGACCTTGCTTTTATCGATTTTGTGTAAATTCAAATTGATGTGTTTTCTTAATTTAACGTTGTTCATGCACGGAGCGGAAGCAGCTGAAAAGCGCTCGGGAAATTTATTCGCGCGAATAAATTCTGCTATTCTGTCTTGCTTCAAATTAATTTGCATGTAGTTGGCCTCATGTTCACTTTTTACTCCCTTTCCCTATAAATGTAATGGCCCGACGAGAATTTATCGAAAGCCTACGTATGCTCGCCAAATACTCTTCCGAAACTGGTTTTTTTTGTTCGGGCGAATTCATGCAGTACACTAGAAACCAACGTTTAGCGGGAAGCAGACAATCGAAATATAAGCCATGCATTTTTTACAGTTGGGCCAACCGAAATTAACTATGTCTCTCAAGCATTTGTGGAAACCCGAAATATCATTTGAGTTACGCATCAGTAAGATCCTCATGAAATTCGAACTGGTTTAGCTTCTAAATGCATAATTCCTGATTAAAATGACAAACACACCTGAGCACGTAATCAAGAAGTAAGAAAAGCTGCTTAATGCGGCATTTAATCACGGAACCTCGATTGAATTAAAAATTTATGTTGAAAGGAAATTCAATATGAAAGGTCTGAATATGAACGCGGGCCTATTGCCAATAATTATTCATCTTTCATTGTCAGCTAAGAAAGCAAGTTTATAAAAAACGACCTGCCATAATATACCCCTAACAAATAATTGATTCTTCTTTTGCTTTAAGTGAGTGACCAGAGGTGACTGCCATCGAAATGTGGGATTATGCATGTAGAGCCTGAACAGGTTCCAACAGCATGGCATATCTAATTGTGTGACGCACGCGACGGTTTGAATTTTGGCTTTTTCAATCTCCTCAGAAATGTGTGCGCTAACTTGGAGTAAATCCATCGACATGAGGTTTTAAAGGGTTCATTCGGACAGATGGTATGGCTATCTGGCCCGGATGAATTTCTGCAGATGCAAGATAGCTGTAGTAACTTTCGGGAGTCTGCCTGTACAGAATTAATGAGAGCATAGGCAGTAGGAAGTTGACTACTGGATGACCGCAGATTCGCAAGCCATCGGACGGCGTCTGAAGTGAAGTCTGCTCGGCAGTCGTCACATGAGGTCCTGTGTGAGTCGGCCTGTGATTGGTGGTTCCAGACAAACGCCCCCAAACTGCAATTCGACTTGCGCTAGTCACGACAAGCGTTCGCTAGTGCACTTTGTGTGGAACTGGTCACTACAGACCCTTTCGCTAAGCACTAAGCGACTAGCAGATATGCGTACTTAAGGTTGAGGATCACAATGTAGTACGAGAACTTATTTATTTTGGAAGGTTGAAGTAGATAATAATAAAAGGCATTGATGATAGGTCCGCAGTTACTGCCATTGTAGGTGTCAGATGGAATAAGAGCGGGTAAAGCCAAAACAATCCGAGCTAAGAAAGGAAAAAGGGACGTAAATAACAGGAAATCAGTGGAACAGTGTACAAAATAAGCCTAAAAGGTGACAAGAACTAATAGGCTGCATCAACTAACAGTAAGGCCACCCTTCACTCTAAGACGTCCGGGAGAATGGAAATTCCTACGAACGCAAAACCTTTGTCTGGTCTTAATTCTTCTGATGGCAGCCAACAGTGTGAATCCGATTCTTTATGTGACAGAAACACTCAATAACCCGCGGAGTCAAGTTCAGATCTCGGGTGAGCTGGCAACAGGAGTTACTTTGAATTGCCATTCCAGGAATGGTCATTACGGCGTTCTTGCTTTTATTACGAACATGCTTGAGTATTTATTACCCATCGCCATGCAAGCACTCACAATTACTTCAGATTCTGAGTTCCAAGGCATTCTCGTGGCGTAGTTAGAATTGGCTTGTTGAACACAATATGGCAATTCTAATCCGTTGTTTGTTTCCGTTAGTCCTTCCCTTTCCTCTCCATTCTTCAAACTTTTCCCAAACAGCATCCTGTCACTTTGTTTTTCTTCGTCCTCTTATTCTTCAGGCTTTCTCTTTCTTCTGTTCTGTTCTTCTGTTCTAATTTTTTGTTCTGATGTTCCACCTTTGAGGTCAACTTTCACCGCTTCCGGCCTTATTTGTTGCTCTTCTCACAGCCCTTCGACTCCCACTATTCCTCACCCCTTTTCCGCCCTTTCCTGAGCACTGCTCATTCAAAAGATCCGTCCTCCCCCTCCTCCTGACTGCTGGCAAGATTTCGTATCATGAGTGTGCACGGCCTGTATTATGGACGGAAGCGGCAAAGTGGAAGGTCGTACTCTGAGGTGACCAATCAGGAGGACTTGTAGTTGTGTTCTTCATTCCTGGAGACCCAAAGAGATGAGTAAAAATTTGATGTATTTTTTCCCCTTAATGTGAACACAGCTTTCGTGACCACTGAGACGCTGAGTCGACGTACGTGAATGCTGCTATTTTGCGGGACGGGTCGATCAGAACTCCTGCCGGCAAAAAAGGTTTTATCAGCCCTTTTTTCAGTTAAAGGAAAATTGTTGGTGCAAAATACTTGCCTTTGCACAATCGAGAGGCGAAAATGCAAGCAACATTTTGGATTTATAGTTTATGACACCCGGATTGTGGGTTTGAGATTGTTAAGTGCGTTCCTCACTTTTTCTCTCAAGAAATACAAAGAAGACCCATCCATTTTTAAAGAAAATCCCTCATAATCCTCCTTCTTTGATCTTACTTTAAAGACCACTCCGTTGTGGGGCAACCAGGAAGGTAGTTGATACTAAGGATTAGAAGTGCGCAGTCGATGATGTTGCGAACTGTCAAAGGATCCCTGTATTCTGGACGGATGTACCCAAGCGCACTGGGTGTAGCAGAAGACGAGAAAGGGGTGAGACGACTGCAAGCGCATAACTTGAGAGCTAGCCATGGTGTGTTTTGGTGTACATAGTTCCTGGGGCCAATTACTTCACAGTTGTAACTGTAACTAATTATTCACTATGATTTCCTTGAGATGCTAATAAAATGTCCAGGCAAGTGCTTCGCTCGTGTAAATGCAACTTATGAATGAAGTGTTGCTAGCGCGACCAATCAGGAAGTAAAGTAGTTTCCGGATATTTTTGCTGCCACTTCCGTTAGCATATAACGCCTTATGATCTTCTTTTTTAAATTTGCGAAGGATTGTGACTCTTAGGCGCTGGAACTGGGTTTAGGCCCATTGATCAGGGCTTTTATGTAAGTTTATAAATCGAATTCTTAAGAATCATGAAACCATAAATGGCACTGGGATGGCTTAGTAGTTCGAAAAACTGAGACATAGCGTGCATATGATCTATTTTGAAAACAAAACGTTTCTCTTAACGCAGTTTATAAGTCATGACTGGAAAAAAGCGTTAAATGTGGGCAGGATAAAGGATCTCGTGGCTGAATTGTAAGTACGTCTCCTCTGTTTTGTCGGTAATATCACTCTACCCAGTAGGACATCCTTGGCCAAGCAGAACGACGACGGTCGTTGAACAAGTGACACAAAGTCACAAGAGACTGACCGTCAACAGCCTTTAGAATTGGAATCCACCAATCAAGCACAGCCCTACACTTGAAAAATTATGAACCTGACCTTCAAAAACACGACTCGTGACGCCACAGAAAATTTCACTTAGAGCATAAAACCTTGCGCGAAGGCAGTTTTAGGCGTGCTTCAGACCAGGCGCAAACCTGCGTGACTTGCCCTTCGTCCTGGCCTCAACCCACAATGGCGTGACCTCAACTGATCCAATGAGATGCCCGCTTTTGTAGGCTAGCCCCATTAGTAGGATAGCCTCAACCCGTCTGGACACATACCTCAATTTGGTGACTGCGGCCCAGGCATCAATTCGGGCCACGCCGCTCTAGCGGAAGGTCGTGCGCTCCGACAGTCAAATCTACTACCTACGCCTCCACCCCTCTGTACAGAATACACTATTCCTACCACCCTGACCTTCCCGAGAGTTCTCTCATCTCCTAAGGAACCAGGCCTGGAAGATCACAACCGGAAGGGTTAACCTTATTAGCCTTAACGCCCCTCGATGCAAGCAAAAACAGTGCTAAAATAGTTTTAACTAAGAAATTATATTCTTCTTCGAATACACACAGTTAAATCAACTGTGTTATGGCCTTTTACTACCGTGAAAGCACGAGTCTTCATCAATGAAGGACTTGCCGTTTGGTCATAAACGGATCTGAACCGTCTTAGCGGAAGTGTACTTAAAGGGAGTTAAGCGTGATGCGCTTGGAGCTAAAAACAAACTAAGAGAACACATTGGTAAACGGCGGATCTTTGAATGAGCAACGATACCTAGATTAATAAGGGGTAAAAAACTCCACTGCCACTAAACTGTCCGCCAAAAAATATTTGAATGAGCGAACGTGTTCAAGCGCAGTAGTGAAGGTACTTTTAACACAGCTCATAACGAAGTTTTACCGATATTTTGCAGCTACCGGATGAAGCTGTGGAGGTTTCGGTTAATCGGTGGGGTCCAGCTTGCCCGCTGGGGTTTCAACGAGTGTTTTAACCTGTTTAAAAGGAAAAAGTTCGTTCTAAGGTTAATCACCATTTCATCTTAGTTCGGCAGTTTCCAGATATTAACTATGGTTGGCTACACTGACCAGCTCACGCATATTCCTTGATGAGCAAAGATTTTTCTAGGTGTTAAAGTTCACTCGTATGGTTTTCGCGTAATTCAGAGTTACTTTTTCGGCCTTAATGCTGTTTGGAAAGATGCAACTAACACCAAAGACTTGTGACGACGAGTAATATAGAGTTATTTGCCATACCGGCAGCACAGTTAAAACAATAAAAAGTGGCAATAGTTGGGGTTGTCTGGCCACTACCCAGTTAACCCAGTAGCTTAACGTAAATAGCTTAAGTTAAACTCAAAGAAATTTTTTCTCCCTTTATAGGTTTACAACGGCTTAAACAAATATCACTTAAATTTTTATGATATCAAGAGGCAGGCTATTTTCAAGAAAATAGTGAGGGCCTTCGGCCTCAAAAATGGAAAGCTTAAAATCTAAGAATTTGGTGTTTTACTATCAGGAGAAAAACGTCGTATTAACAACACTGGTAGAGTATATATATCAATAAATAATTTGCAAAGAATCATCAATAGCTGTCTATGTGGGCGATACTTTTATACCTATTACACGTGGCAGGATTGTGTCGTTTATTTCTAGTAAATGTATGCATTAAGGATGCGGGGTCCGTAGAACGGGAGTTAACTAAGAATTACATTGGGTCAGTTTATAACGTCTTCATAAGAGCAAAATACTGCCTAAATTTACCCCGGAAGCTGACAAAGCCGTGACCTTTTTCGGTGAAGGTCAGAAAAAGGCATGCATAGTAAAGCGGATATATGTATAGAGCAAATTTTCAACTTCCTCTCTCATCTCACCTTAAAAAACGATGAGTGACATCGAGAAGGAACATGGAAAATTTTACTCTAGAAGCAAGCATATTTTAACTAACCCTTTCATTGGAAACGGACATATTTATCGCAGTATATATCTCAGCCGCCCATTTTCTTCCGCAACGTTCATTTATTGGAACATTCTACTATGAAGACAGCTTTAAAACGCCATCAGCAAGGTAGACATGCTGCGAAAACGCATTGCGCACATAAAAGCTTTCGTAGGTCGTATGAATCTAATAGTTTGGCAGTCCTACGATGAAGAAGCACGGCCTCTCCCCAATCAGCCAAGGATACGTTTAGCAATAATGCATCTCCATTCTTCTTTTTCATGGTTAACTTATTTTTGATTTTAATTCGACCGTAGAGTAATTGCATTGCACTTTAATAATATATTCAGAATGAATTAAACTTGCAATCACAGTTTTCAACTATTAACTTTTATTTATGAATAAGTCAATAATATTCCGCGTACCTTGTTAATCTATTTTTGGTGGGCTTTTCTGATTTTCAGTTTATTAATTTAATCATCCAGAGAGGATGGTGTTTAATGTTTTTCCAACTTTTCGGAACTTTTAAGTGACTCACCAGTTTTTGTATTTTTTAAACTCTACATATTTGGATGAAATGAAATTTACTTTACGTTTTGTACAGTTCCAAGCTACTTGGCTTTTAATAAGAGAATAGTTGTTTGTCTGGGAAGCTATATAAAGTAGCATTGATGGCGACATCATCAGGAAAACCGACTTTTTGGAAGGGGAGGGCAGGGCAATGAAAGTGGTCACGTGTTATGCACCCATTTCCCGTCTTGAAAGGACTCGTGGAGGTCCTACGTTCACAGTAAAAAATGCATCGTCTAGAAGCCGATAGTCTGGCCAAAAGATCTCAAGGTTATTATACTGAAAATAGGTTTGCCATTGCCCGGGAGCCAGTGTGCCATATTCATCGAGCCTTCTCAAATATCTACACTTGTTAGACAGCAGAAAGTAAATGGAAAATGAGAAACACCTGAAAAGAAGACGACGCGATCGCTGGGACAGTACTTTTATTCGCCTGACGTTTCGAGATCCGTCGCGGATTCGTCATCAGAGACATAGTGAAAGAGCATTAGCAGTTACGGGTAATACCATCAGTCCCACCATTGACCTGTGCTAGACGAAGTCTTTAGTACATTAGTAGGTACAAGCGCTAATAGCTGAAAGTAAACCGTCGTCATTTCCCGGGGCACCACGAAGGTGACAGTGTTCTGCGGAAGATTTATGCAGCAAGCCGTCTCTTTATCACGAGCACTCTCCTCACTATTCCCATCCACAGGACGAAGGTGGGAATGCGCCAACAGTGACGTCACTACCGCCTGCCAAACTATGTAGTCATAACGGGCCGAAACTGCCATGAAATGCTAATGACGAGCAAGAAGAACGGTAGGAAAGATTGGATCGATAACCTGGAGAAGGTCCCAGTGGATTGAACCACGGGGAAATAAAAGTAGCCGTTAAAAGGCAACTTTTTGCACCATTAAGCAGCACAGGACGCAATACAAGAGGAAATTTTAGAGAGTGATGATGGTGCATAGCATGTTTCTAGTAATCCACGCGCACATTTATTAAGCAACACCGTATCTAAAAATGGTCAGTCCAGTTGGTGGTACAAGGATAAAGAGAAAATGATGATTAAAAAAACCCAGCTTGTGGATTCTATCAAAACAAAGCCACTCGTTTTTTCTCGCAGCTAATGCAAACATATGGGGCTACGGGGTGGACAAATTTAAAAACTCCCCAGACAGGAAAAGTTGTCGCGATTGGCCGACTTCTGGAAGCCGCATTTAGGTCCAACTTTATTATTTCATAACATGTGGAGAAAATGTCGGTCATTCACCAGCTTAGAGATGGACAGGCTTGACGATTTACAAATATTTCGACCGAGCTTTACAGTTGCACTGCATTTCTACAACTCAAAAGTGTAAATGGTTTTTAAAAAACGGGAGTTTCAGGAAGGAGTCCGAAAAAGCTTCAGCTATGGCATCACTCGTCGCGTATACAGGGTTGACAAAATATCGGCAATTATTGAGGACAACCATGGTGTAATGTAGCTTAAATGGTTTCTCATTAATCTCTCTACTAGTGTGATGCAGAACCCGGGAGAGGTCTAGTGGTTGGAGATAGAAAGCGGATTCTGCGAAACCTGGGACTGTTAGCAGGATCCTTCGTGTCCCACAGTCATATCTAAACAACCTCGACACCATTATTAAGGACTCAGACAAATGAGAAGAAAAGAAAGTTGGGAAAATAATATTCTGTAATGTCCGTTAGGATGCACTGATATGCTGCTGTATATTTACACAGCCATACATATTGACACAATAGGCAAAACACTTTTTCTGACTGTTTAAGGTGAGATGTTTGACAATAAAAAGTTCTTTTCACTTTTTACTGTTCCTTCGGCCTTGTGTTCTCTACAGTCCTACCAGTTAGGTGCAGAAATAAATGTCATGAGAATGGAGTAAAATTCTGCATCGCTGACCACCGCAATGTGCGATTGCTCCTTCAGGTGTTCCTGTGGAGCAGATCCTATTAGTCGCATGAGTTTGCGTCTATTCAGAAAAATACGAGAGCACCTTCCCACATGTTGGAAAAAAGCGAGATAAGGAGCATAAACAGTGCCATCCTTGAGCATATTCTTGATTCCGGGAGCCGGGTGGAACCTAAAGAGGGTATTTGTGTGATGTATAGGATCCAACCGAGTAACCCTACGGCACTAGACCAGCATATGTTAGCAACAGCAGAATCGGGTGCCCTCCAGTTTTGAAAACCGGTCTCCTGTGATAGAAGAACCTCGTACAAGCTATGCACTCATCGCGGCCACAGTTAAACTACTTGCATGCATCCTTCTGCGGCCTTCCGCTCTCCCTCTCTGCCAGATCTTGACTCTTCATAATCTGCAATGCCTCTTATTAACGCCCCCCTCTATTTCCACACCCTACTTGTGTGTTAAAACGACATTAACTCAATACCGCTGATAACTGTCATGTTTTACTAGACGCCGACCCCATATAAATTAATCAACCTAACGATAATTTATCAAAAGCAAATGTCAGCTTGATAATCAGTATTGTTTACTCAATTATCTTCCTAATCCCTTTTCTACCCTGCAAGGTATTTTTTAGAATTCTGTAGCTCTAACCTTCGGCGCAAGTAGTTTTCAAAAATGAGAATTGTTATAAGAGTGTGGAACTCATTTATTTAACTAACCTGTACGTTTAAACAAGTTTGTGTCTTAATGAGAACCACAAACAGTACTTTTCCGGACGACAAAAGGAGGTGCCGGTATGTTGTAAGCGGATTGAATAACCTCGGTCAGCCAGCTTCGTCCAAATTTAGGGCAGAAAACGCCTTAGACTTAACCTCGTATCACTGCTAGTCAACCCACCTAGATCCAAAGCTCAAGTAGCTGATCGTCTGAGCCACTTACTGTCAACTGCGGTCAACAACACACTCAGCCACTACACAGCCATATTATGCTAAAACCCGATCGAAAGCTTCATGGGCTTTGGTAAAGGAGATTGTGATGGAGAGTACAGGAGGTGGATTTGAGATAATCAATGAGGGCACGAAAAAATGAAATTCCCCAGGACTGGCAATTTCCGGAAGGCAGAAATACAACATAAATTATCCACCTATGACAACGTCTACGTACCAGGACGCAGAATCACGTTTTCTTCTGGACAGTTCTTCATTGACAAATTGCAGTGCAGAGACTGAAAATATACGGGATCATTGTGACGGTTTCCTTTTTCACTGACTGCCTCCACGGTTTGATTAACGGATGCCGACAACAAAGTGGCGAGCACGCTTAAAGTGAACCGAGAATGTTAGTCGAACTAACCAATCGTTTGCATATATCAGAAACACAGAAAAAGCCAGCTCAGACATTCCAAAGTTAATAAACCTTTCCGTCTGCCATCGGTCTGATTATTTTCAAAAGAAATTCTACTTGTTCTGCTTTGTTCACACGTATTTTCGCATGAAAAGACTTCATCTAAATGGAAGACTTAGGTTTTTCCAGTAATCATAATTTTTCATTTCCTCCGAATTTTCTGCTTATCTAAACTAACTGTTAGTTCTAAACAACGCAATATTACTTGATAAACCATAATGTGTCTTCTTTTTTATTCCGATATTTACTTTACTGCTGAAAGACTTAAGGGGACGCAGCTTTGTCTGCTTTTGTGGGTCTGAGAGTTTCTAGTAAAATACCTTGGATTTCATGAGTTAGGGCAGCTACTGCATATTATAGGCAGAAATACATTCTCAGCAAAGATAAAGGAGACTGGAACGACTGATGATGGCTAAAAAGCCAGAAATGGCCATTCTGGTCTCCATTGTCTTGTCTTTCTGTTACTACGATATTTGGACGTCTGACGACTGTTGAATGCGAATGCGCCCATCACTGTACCATTAGTTGAACCATGTAGCTTTGACTTGCGAATGAATGGCATTGATGCACCCACCGATTGCTTCGATCGAAACAGGCAAGGAGACGAGCCCATGGTTAAAGCGTCAAGTTTCGGACATCAACAGTTCCATTCTTGCTCATATGGTGGACTCTGGACACCGTGTTGACCCGAACGAAGCCTTTAAGGTGATCTACAAGGTCTCACCAGATTACCCGAAGTCCCTGGGTCAACGGCTGCTGGCAACAGCGGAGGCCACGGCCATTCGCCTGATGAAGCCGGTGTTGTGCGCGCAGAAGAACTTTCTTCAGGTCCCAAGCCTAGCATGGCCAACGGCCGCAGAACTGCCAGCATTTTCCACGCGTTCTTTTCCCCCCTCTCCTAATTACCCTGTCACTACCCCCTTTTTATCAACCCAAACCCCAAGCCCCCATTCCCAATACTAAGTTGATTAGAACGATAATTAATTGATTGCTTGTCACCCTGTACCTTCCCCTTCCATATAAATGTAATGGCCCGAAGAGAATTTATCGAAAGTATACGTATGCTCGCCAACTGTCCTTCTGAATATAGATAATACAATGACTTTGCAAGTGCAGTATCCATTTTTAAAAGCATAATGCATTATTAATTAGAAAAAAAGACAGTATTTTGGTAGCTTAGCTAGCTTTTTACGATTAGGTTACGTATTTTATACAAAAAGTAGAACTAAAAAAGGCTTTGGGTCTGCATAATGCTCTTCTTTATGAATAATTATTAAGCGATTTAGTAGAAAGTGAATCGTAAGGCATTCAGGACAGGTAATGGAGTGTTACCAAATTTACCTAGGACCATTAAGTAACGAAAACTTTAAATCTTAGGCATTTTACATGGCGACGAAATTTTGGTTTGGTGTTGAATTCTACCATGAAGTTTCAGCCTACACTTCGAATGAGCCTAAACGAACGTGTAAAGTGCTTTGAATCGTGCAAGCTCCCTTGCAAATTGTTTCGTTAGAAGAAAGCTTTCAGAATGTCTAAAATCAACCTTACTGCAACATCTTATTGTGAATTTCCGATATGTCCGAGCAGCACGCCTGATAGCAGGTTTTGGTCGCTCGAAGTCGATTTAATTTGTATGCTAGCGTGATGCAAACTTCAAATCTGCCAGAAAGCTGTGGGTCAGCGGACTCTGTGGCGTCCTTCTTGCCACCAGGTCCCTTCATTTGATATAACCTGCAAAGGTTACTGCTAGTTTGGCAGAAAATTGTGTCTATACATCATTACCACTCCTGAGCATTTATCTACCGAGCTTTGCTCGTTGGAGGTCCTTAAAAGGCTTAGACGCTAGGAAGTTTGTTGGTGGTCGACTTCAGACCAAATATATAACTCCAAATTTTCTAAAGCACTATTAAAATTTCTGACTGGCCGTGTATTCGGAAAGCGCGAAGTAAATTGGAGTAATACTTTAGCAGCCATTTAATCCAGCGTTCTAAATTGCACGTAGTGGGTGACTCCGAAACAGAATACTCATAACTAATAAAGGTGGGCCTGCACAGAATTCCAGGAAGGCTACATATTCCCGTGCCCTAGTCATCAAAAAGTTTCTTATGTTGCAATTTTAAGGCCGCGAAAAAATTATACACAAAGCATAGTATACTCCCATTTCTTAATGTGGCTTATTCAATATAAAAATGGTCCACACCTATTGCAAAATTGTATGAGCGCTATGCGTCTTCTTCCTTATAGCGTGGATAAGTGTGCTATTTTTCTTAGACGGAACATATACAGCATGTACCTTTAAAACCCGAAGTACACATAAAACGGCACTCCAGGTTCAAAATTATTTCGTACAAGAATATGTTTTTTAAACTGAAAGATGCCTTTTTGCAGTATAAAATCCGATGACGTTATTGTCTGCCTTAAACATCTGAGGCATCTTTTCCCTGATGCAAATTTGAAGCATGTTGTGAACCTAACTTTGTCATGGTAACAGCCGGCTCCCTGATTTACACAGTTCCCTGCCTAACTTTTAACCTTAAACGTTTTTTTCTCACTTCTGCTTCCCAGCTTTTTTTAACTTGTTTGCGTTATTGATTAGGCTTCGTGGCCATTTTCTATGACCTTGCTGTTTGCGTCGACTTTTCTGTATGAATTCAATTTTTGTATTCTTTCATACGTTATGCATGTTATGCAGCGAGAGACCGCCGCTGAAGAGCACTCGCGAAATTTATGGTTCTGTTATAGCTCAGTATGTCGAACCCGACTAATAGGCAGAAGAAGCCAAGGGAGCGGTTCTGATAGGAAGCCTTTATTCAGGACATTACAGAGACAGCGGAATCCTCCAATGCAGCATATTTATTAGGCTCTGGTCATCTAGAATACTCCTGGCCCAATAGCATGCGACCGCTGTTCTGGCATGCCGCTGATCGATAGTTTGCCACGCTGTGGGAGTGGTCGTTTCGTCTGCCCTCTAATCGATAGCTCCCCACGCTGCGTGAAAGGTCATCGCGTGTGGACGTTGATCGATAACTCCTCACGCTGTGTGAGCTGTCGTTGGCGTTTGCCTGTGCGCAGGACTCTAGGCCATGGGCTTTGAGTGCATGGCCGCTCGCGTCCCTATAACAGGTTCCACTAAATTCTGCTCTATCAAATAAGTAAAAGAAGGGTTCTTTGCGCATGCTTTCTATAAAATATATTTTAGTTTATAAGGGCAGAGAAACACAAGGTGAACCAATTTTAATAGCTAAGGGGTTATTTTAGAAAAGAGTGTAGCGTTTTCAGGCGACCAGATGATAGTTCGAACACAAGCCAGCATTCTGATTTCACTGAAATATCTTGTGATCATGCTGCAAGGTAATTTATATTACGATGCTACTTATTCAAGCTTTTCGAATCGAAAAAAATTTTAGAATGTCGGTTAATATATTACGAGATATTACATCTACTAAAAAATGTCCGCTACTACAGAACGTCAGTGTGCCGAATCAGGAACTTGCAACTTTTCCAAGTTTCTATAAAATGCTGTCAAACATATTGCAGGCCAAATTGCAGCAAACTTGAATGCGCATCTTTTTGATCGGGGTCCCAAGCAATGAGCATATTTATTTAATTCAATGAAAGTAAAGCGTAAGAGATCGTCATTTCGACCATCGCATACGATAGTGCCAGCCGTGTGCAGCACTGAAAATGGCATAGGGAGGGCGAGTTGTGCGGGACTAAGAGCATATTGAGATTGGCTTTCTAGCATCAACACAAGCTTCGCCGTCGAAAGCCTTTAGCACTCCCTGAAGATCCTCCACCGAAGGGTAAGCCGTATTCTTGTTCTCCTTTTCTTTCGCGTTTTTCCTCCTTCCCCCACTCCCTCTCTTTCTCTCGCTCTCTTCTTCTTCTTCTTCTTCTTATTATTATTCCCTTGCAAAACCTTCTCTACAGCGCTCATTTCCAGCTTGTTTCCTTTTTAGTTGTGCCATCTGCCACATATACCGGACACCATTAGCTCATTGTGTGCAGTTTGCGAAGTAGCTGAAGATTACAGATAGTATTTCTCAATCGATGGCTGAATGGTTGCCCTGTCTCTTAAGAGTGAAGGCCTAGGCTAAGTGGGGGACTGCTCCCTCACCCTTGTGCGATTTGAGGATTTTGTGCGTATTTAAGGCCACGCTTCAGAAAACCATGGTTCCTGTCACATGGTGTGCGCTTGCAGTTTCCTTGGATCTGATCCCCTGTCGGTGTGTGCGTTTGTGCTCCTACTGGGTTTACAGGTAGTGGATATGGTTGTCCAGTTAATTTATCGCAGGGGGTTAAGTAAATTAAAAGCTAGCAACTGCCATCTTCAGATCATAGTTACTTAGTAGAGAAGAAGTCAGTGGAGGAATAGTTTATTGTGTACATAAAGGAACGAAGAATAGATGGAAGGAGCTTTGACTTCGGAGCACACGTCATTCCGCTGGAGCGCCGTGGTCCTACGTTGACGTCTGGCGGCCGAGGGTGGGGAAAAAGGGACATGTTCGAGTGGTGCTTGGGCAGCCGCGATAACTTAGACGCACGTGTGTTTGTGTCCGAGTGGAAGTAGGTCAAATCTCTGCAGGTCAGCGCGTATGTAAGCGCTGACTGAGGTATTGGATGACCTTGAGGCAGCTGGCGTTGAACAATGACGCCGGATAAAGCAATGGAGGGTGTCGGACGGCAGAGACCACAACTAATTGTATCTTCTTGCTCTGATCCAGAGGAGTGAATAGCTAGCAAATCTGCGGGTGGCGTGATGGCAGCGGTGGCTGTCACGCCCTCGTCTGTATAGTCGTAAGGCCCATTCGGCCAGTCGCTGCGTGCTTATCTTATGAAAATGACCATTCTGAGCGGGGTGGCGCGCTTACAGACAACCACGGCCACGGCCGCACCAGCCACCTGCGTCCTCCCCCAGGCGTCTTCACATCGAGTGCAGATGTAGGAGTGGTGAGGGCATGAGGTGGATTCTGCACGAGTCTACTTTCACTATAATTCAGCTACAGTCACCGCGTCTGCTTTCAGCTTGCTGAAGCTCGTGGTGGACATCGTGGTCGAACTACCAGTGAGAGGTGACTTGCGCTGCAGCTACCGCACTCTCTCTTCATCCTCCACCTGGGTCCAGTGTCTTTTCAAGTAGAGAACACCGGAGGCGGAAGAGAGCACCGACGGCTGGCACGCTTGGAGCTGCCCCTAAGCTTGCTGCTACACCTTGCTCGGAGGCCACATTAAGAAGGAACTGTATTGGTCGCTTTTGTCCGACGTCCTCCTAACTCTTGACGCCACAGACGACGTCACTCAGAAAATAGGACCTCGCGCAAAAGCAGTTTCCCCGCGTGCCTCGAGGCATGCGCAAACGGACGGGCGACCGCCACTGCTGCCAGACGAAACTGACACGCATCCAAACGCACGCACCATTCTGGCCTCAAACCACAGTGGCTTGACCTCCATCCGTCCAATGAGATTCCCGCTTTACTATACTGACCTCATTTCTCTACTAAGAATTCAAACACAAGCGGAATACCAAATTTCACTATTCAGTTTACGTATACCTGCAAAAAGTCCATGCAAGTCTCCAATTCACAAAGGACTGTTCACTCTAAACACCGACTCTTTGCACACAAGCGGCCCTCTAACATGACGTCTTGTAGCTTTGTGAAAATATGGCGACAGTTTGACCGCCTCAAGCGAAAACATCCACCACAATTTCTTCTCCCTGGATGATAAGGTACTGTCAAGATGACTAGAGATGAACATGGGCGCGGTGGTTTCTTAAACTGTTTGGACCTGTCTGCGTGTATCTAATCACGCATGACCTTATTCTTTACTCGCATGCACCAGGGCAACTGGCTGCTCGCATTTATGAAAACATCGTAAGATCCAAATTAAGAAGGAGCCATTGTGGCTCGAATATTCGCCCCGAGAAGCCCCGAGCTCTCGCTTCGGTTGGCAGCGTTACAGGTCTCTCTCATTAATATTTAAAATGATGACTCAGTATGTCAGTGAATAATGTGTTCTAGGATTGTCGATAATAATGAATGAACTGCCAAAGCACGGAGAGCCTGGCTTACGAACCACCTTGAGGTCTATTGTATTCGACCTTATTATTCCAGAGCAGGGCTGCCCGTAGGTGATCCACATTTAGCAAATGAAATTTACATGAACATTTTCCTGACTAGTGCTACAATGCAGTCAGTGTGGTGAGCAAAAATTGACGACAGAAAATATAAAACCAATTAAGAGTCAACCACCTGGAAAGTGGCCGTTCCTTTTAAAGAAATGAGCAAAGATTTCATGTTAAATTATAAAAGCTTCCCTCAGTTTATGAATTATTTCCAAAGGATCAAATTTAAAACAGGGGATGGTTCAGCGGAACACGTTTTACTCAATGTGGCATCAAAATTACGAAACAAGTATTTCCTGTTTCACTACAGGTAGAATTAGGAGCACCACATTTTTACCAAAATATTGTGACGTCGATCTAATGATACCTAGTTTTTATATTGCACCCATTGCTCTTTTAAACCGCAGAGGCCTTTGACAGCAATGGAGAGCTCACTATGGACATAAATCATGGCCGTGTAACGTTTCATTGACTTCGCAACAAACATAAATCGTAGAATTAAGGTTAGACAAAAGTTGACCGAGATGAAGCAAACACATTCTGAATGTTGTTTTCGAGGGCCTGTAGGTCGGGCGTCGTTGGGCATCGAGATAAACTTACGAAGTTTAAGGCAAGGACTGATTTTGTGACCCCACTTACCGCCAACAATCTATGCTGGTTATAGTTCGACTGCCGTATTCGACGATGTCCAGCACGAGCTTCAGCAATCTGAAAACAGACGCGGTGAGTGTAGCTGAATTATAGTGAAAATAGACTTGCAGATTCTACCTCACTCTCTAACCAATCCCCCACCTGTATCCGATATCACGGAAAAAGACGCGAAGACCGGAGATGGGGGGGGGGGAGGGAAGGAAGTGGCTGGTGCGACCGAGGCCACCCCTAAGCGTGCCACCACGCTCAGAACGTTCAGTTTTGCGAGATAAGCACAGAGTGACTGGCCGGGTGGCTCTTGTGGCGACACCGACGAAGGCGTGACAGCCACCGCCGTCCACAAATTTGCTGGACGCCACTGACGGTATTCACTCTTCTGGAGCAGAGAGAGGGAACATACAATTAACAGGACAGCCATGTATACGGCGTGTAACCCCAATGGGAGCGCAAGCGCAAACATCGACAGAGAATGAGATCCAAGAAAACTGCCAGCGCACAACAGGTCGCAGCGATCATGGTTTGCTGAAGCGTGGCGTTGCATACACAACGAACTATTCTATGACCCTTGTAAATAATCAACGAATACAATGGATAGGGAAAGGGCTAAATTGGTTTATGGGTAAATTCGAAATATGGTCTAATTTAGTTCTAAAAAAACCAGGCAGTCGAGCGATGACGGTGGGTATATATCCTTTTTTTAATTGCCCACACGCTACCGGCCTTTTCTTACATTTTAACTGCTCCACTCCATTGTCACCGTTCCCGTATTACATGCCCATCTTTCGACTGTTTTCGTTATTAGGGTGGCATTATATGTATGCGTCGCACAACCAACCCTTGACTAAATTTCTTCCTGAGAAGAACTATGGCCAGATTTCCGGGAATTTGGAGAAGATACTTTTCAGGGCACATATAAGAGGTAAGGTTAAGAAGGTTAACCCTAACAGCTACAATCATTCAGGCCCTGGTTCCTTAGGAGAAGTCTTGGGAAGGCAGGGTAGACGGAACAATGTATTGTTTACAAGGGTTAGGAGGAAGCTGCCGCTGCGTCCGGCACGGTGTCCGGCCGGGAGGGCGCGTGAGCCGCCGTCCCGCTCAAAGCGGATTCCCACGTGTTCGTAAGCGTAGGATTTTTAGTGATGACCAAAAGGGGGTCATATTCCCAGAGCGCTGATTGGACTACGCGAGCCCCAGTCGGCTAGAGCAAAGGTCACGCGTGCGCTTGTGGCCACCGCGCTGTCGACTGGGCGAGACCAAGATTTACCCTGGGAATACACGTCAGTGGCATCTCGCTTTTGGAGGCGGTTGGCTGTAAGACCGCCACACACATTCCCCGTGGTCTGCTCAAAAAGGAACTCTATTGTATGACTTCTGTGGTAGACAGTTTTCAAGTAAATTACTATTTACCTAAGGTTAGAAACTGCCATAGAAGTCGCAATTAACTTTGCGTGGCTGCTTATATTATTATAAGCTCCATTGGTGACAGCAGAAGTGACAATTCAAAATTAAATCTTAATTATGCAAATTTCCCTAAAATTATTAGGGGCTATACCCACTAGGTTAAAACTTTTAGAGTAATCAATCACTCTAGCAGTTCTAACCAGTACTGTAATTATTGCAGAAGAATTAACCGCCCTTCACTCTGTCTTCTATTTTTATCTCTCGTGTGCGCATTTTTTCTGCTTATACTTATTTATTCTTGATTGATAAAGAAAGCAGTCCTTTATTTCGTGAAGAGCTAAATCAATAAAATGGTAAACGCAGCCTTAATTTGTCGGAAGATTAAGTCTTACAGTAGGCAGTGGTTCGCTTTAGTACGCTGCTTTTTGCTTGCTGAAACCTTAAACGCAACTTTTATGCTTTAAAGATGGTGAAAATAGACTGAATCCTTTACAGGTCAAAAAGTTACTTTGTTTCTATTCCCTATATGGGTTGTCTCGGGTAAAGAGCTTCACTAATTTTAACAGGCAGCCAACAAATATGGCGATAAAGTTATGTGGTTCGTGAGACTTTTATCAAGCTATTATTATACGACAAAAGAGTAACTTTCAGTCATGAAACACTACATAGGTAACAGTGCTAATCAGAAAGTCCGGCATGTTAAATGAACACCGGAGTGGTCCACCTTTGCCGAAATAGCCTCGAATTCTGAACAAGAATTCGATCAAAAATATGATATTTTCATCGAAATGTGGAGCATTATTGTTGCAGGGGCTTCCAAGGACGAAACTCGGCTTAACGATCAATCAACCTGTTTTTCCGTAGAGATAGTTTCAAATATGGAAGCGTTGTAGAACGAAGCGACTGCGTGATCTGCAGTTTTTCAGTGAAAATTTAGGAGGCTTGTTGTCATTTGTGAAAAAAAGACTTGTAGTAACCGGCGGGCGCGTTTTTCACAGGCAGTTGTCGGCGGATTTGATAGCAGGTGCTATAGCCTAAGCTTTAGATTGGCTTGCTATCCCCAGCTTCCTCCCCGTATCTGAAAAAGTTTATAAAAGTAGAAAAACACAAATAATTGTCTAAAAGTCATATTGTTGGTCGATAAAAAGCACGCGATAATTAAAATGTGCAATCATGCAAAAATTGTGAAAAAAACTAAATTAAAAAGTAACTGACTAAAATTAACTTAATGAAAACGAAAACTTGGGTAAGCTAACCCACTTAACTAAAAATATTCTCAAAGTAAAATAATTATAGTAGACATAATAATGAACTGCTAACTAAACTGAACCCTGAACTCAAATATTGGTTGATTAAATAAACCAAATAAAATAAACCAACGTAATGTTTTTGCGAATGTTAATAGAATGTGTGCACCGCACTTCGTGCCGCGAACTATACTTATCTAACTCCAGTAGGGTAAGTTAGCTGTCAGGTAAGTTGAAGTAGACGACCTCCTAACCACGGATTTTTTCAAGAATACCGAGAAATCCAATAAACTTTAAAGTGGATGCAAGTAAAATATCTCCAAATTTGCCTCACGCAATAAATTATAGGTAAGAAAAGAATCTAAGTTAATCGCTATCTTTATGTATGGCGCGCTATGTTGTTGCAAAAACATTAGATTATTTGAACAATTTCTGAGATTTCATCTATTTAATTAAATGGATTACGAATAACCCTGTAAAATCATCTCCCAACGATATGATCCATGCGTTCAAACACGTCTTCTAGTTTCAGAGTTTTATATGCTCTCAAACTAACCCCATCATTCAAGCTGGCGACGTCAATAATCGGTTAGCGTGATGCCATGCCACTTCATGCTGCAAACTAGTCTGAGGTTTTGCTGAGTACTCTTGCGCCTTGCGCAAATTATAAAGTAAAGAGTTATGCCGAATTCATAGATTGCAAACATTTTAAAGAAAACTGTTTTTTTGTAAAATGTTATGGCCAATAAGGCACAATGGCTATGCACAAAGGTTTAAGCCACCTATACATTTTACGGATAGTGGTCATCTTTATTTGCTTTTAAGGCCTTCAAACCCTGTGTTATGTGAGATCAGTGATGTCCATGCAAGTAACGCTCCACATCTCTATAACAGGCCCATGCGATGCTCATGCAAATAAATATGCATTCCAAGATATTTTACTTGAAGATACTCAGTGAAGCCGTGGATGGCAGACGGTGTGAATAGTCACTTGAAGGGCCCAAGTAGTCTCGTACTTAGGATAATTTAAAAAACGAAATACCCCCTTTGTTAGCGGAGAGAATGCGAAGACTATGCGATCGCTTTAAACATAGATATCTTGAATGTAGCCGTCATGTGTCGTTTTTTAAAAAAAGGATTTATTAATTTCTGCAAAAAAACTGAAAGAAACAGAAAATGCCTGCTACTTAATGAGTGCAGGTTTTCTTAATCTTTATCATCGGCTTATCTGTATGGCTACCTGATGGATACGAGGGAATTTTCCCGTGCAGAAATTCACCAATCGTTCTGCCTCCTGACATTCAGGCTCACTTAAGAAACCTTTTCCACTCGAAATTGTACCGAAATATTGCGGCAAAAATTTCAAACTATTTTACTATTGGAAGTAATTACTTTGCAGCGTATTTTGATTTTATAGTCTGATAAAATTTGATAAAATGCTGTCTCTTGGAAACTTCATACGCTACTGTTGTGTTGGCCACCGTCGACTCCATAATGGATATGCAACTTTGGGAATAATGTGACTGATAGCAGCTAAGGAGACTGAAATGGATAGTTCTGACACAATCTTTCTCGCCAATCAACTACACTTCGACCGCGGACCAAAAAGACTCAGGTCTCGAACTGGAACCTGATTTTAAAATGAGTGAATGTTCGCATCCTCCGAATGAGACGCCGTCAGCTTCAAATTGAAAACGTATTATGTGAGAGCGGCGTTCGGTAATGTGATTCGATTACAAGACGAAATACAAGCTTTCTTTTTGATCTGCAACTTCGAAACTTAGGTGAACAGGTTGATGACGACATGGCCGAAAACATTTGCGTGGATCAGGGGTACAGTTGAACACAACTAAGTGAAATAAAACAAGCCATATAACACACAAAATTCCAACAAAGAAACTGACATTCTGTTGGCAGGTGAATGATGGGTGAAGTCACTCATTCAAACCTTCGGTCGGATGTCGACGCCACAAGGTACAGGTTATTAGGCAAAGGACCTCGGGGCTGTCAAATAGCATGACACAGTGCATACTTGCAGGTCATCGCACCAACACCGCCCATTCATGGATAACAAAAGCCGGCATTTACTAGTTCCCTTGCACTTTTCGCTGCTGTGGTCAAAAATCATCCAGGCCAGCCCAAGATTACCGGGGTAAAGGAGTTAACAAATAGACTGACTTCCTATTTTCACTGAACTCTGTCAGCACCCTATATTTAGTTCGAAAGAGAATCGTTGCCGAAAATGACTGCCATGGCTACTGAAGTATCCTAAGAAAGGTTGATACCCGAATCATCTGACGTGGATGGTCAGTGAAAGGTTCATTCTGCCGTTTCACCGTGAGGCTGTCATCATATAATGGGATAATTAATACAGCACTGCATTAACTGCGTATTTAGTGAGTTTTTGTTTAGATAGTGTGTTTATTTATTTGCGTTTGTGTTTAGTTTGCATGTTTGATTGGCGTGTATTTAGTTAGTCCAGGTCTGAATGGATAGATGGGTAAAAAATGTCGATATTTTATTACTTACTCATGCGAATAATTCGGCCAACGATCTATACAGCGATCTCCTGTGAATCAAAGAGATTTTCAGACTAACAACCTCTTGAGGCAGTGCAAGAGCAGAAGAACTTAGAGAGGGGTGTGCAATTCTCATGACTCAGAACCAGCCAGCCTGACGCCGAGATCCAAAGAGCAGGACGCAAAGCGCCTGCAGTCATTATCTAGCCACATTTATTCGAGTATGAAGCCGCAACGTCCGGTTACAAAGACGCTTGATCCAACGATCGTATCGCCCTCTTTTAGGCTACATCCCGGAACTCTCCTCATCGCCTCTATCGTCCAGTCACATTATCCCTCCATTAACATGTTCCCCCCCCCCTCTGGTTGCCAGTCCACTGAGAAGTAGAAACCGTAGTGGTTGCCATTCACTCCCTGCAGAACTTGGGAGTGTGATTAATCGTCACTATTTCATCCAAATAATAAACTCGAATGCTACTCTTGCAAGAATACGGGCAGTAGATTGCCTGATTCATCGCATATCGAGATCAAAGTTTGAGGCACTGATATGGCACGCCTTTAAGGTTTTTAATTTTGCTTATTGAATTTATGTGAGCTTATGAAATATCTTATTCCTGTAACGGGATCGGAAGTTAACGGATATCCAAGAAATTGCGCATGCTATTAAATATTGTAGAACAAAACCTATTGTGTCGTGCGGTATACTATAAACGGAACTGAATATAAGTAGGAGGTGCCTTACTACGTACATTTTAAATCTACCTTAGACATATAAATTGCAGACATTTGCTGTGGGCGTCCAATTTTTTACAGCAGTATTTTCATGTTTTCTTGAACCTACAAATATGACCCCAACGGTCATATGCATTAAAGAGACTGTCCACAAACCTACTAACCTCGATAAATGTTATGAGAGAATATCTTGTTCTGAAGGTTTTGATAAACGTGTGGAACAGAATGTATGTTTGTGGATAGTCGATCGAAAACACCCAAAGTTTAAGGTAATCGCCACTATTTCAGG
Organism: Ligula intestinalis; assembly: GCA_036362985.1. NCBI lineage: Eukaryota > Metazoa > Platyhelminthes > Cestoda > Diphyllobothriidea > Diphyllobothriidae > Ligula > Ligula intestinalis. The sequence continues at coordinate 65,973,119 of JAYGXS010000001.1, forward strand.
GCGAGCTGAAACCCATCCTATTATAACACCCGAAATACTTATAGAGCAAATTGACGAACAGAAAATCCTCTCATTGCACGAAAAATAGTACGTTTAATGTTGCACCCAACAACTCAATTTGCATTCATTTTTCATTGTCAGGCCTGTCAACTAGAGATCTTACGAACTGTTTTAACCCCGTGGCGTCCCTAACGGCGCAACCAAACCAAAATCTGCTCACTTTAGTCGAACGTATCGCGAACAATGGAGAAACGGAGGGAAAAAAGGCACTACTAATGAATATAAACTCGATCTGCACACTGTATGGTACCGGCCATACTTTATATTGCGCGCAATATGAGCAATATGCCGCCGAAAAATTTACCAAATGAATATTTTCAAAAGTAATTATACTTGCTCTGCTTCTCGTCCGTTTATTTGCATGCACAGGCTTTCTGTATATTTCAAACCTAAGTTTGTCCAGTTGCGCCAATTTCTACGTCACAGGAATTTCCCGCTTCTCTAAAAATGAGTATGCCTAAGCAGCTTAAAACTAATCAATATACCACAATATGATTTCTTTTTTAAAGCATTCGTTTCCTTATGGCTGTAAGATTTCGGGGAACAGGTATTTTTGATAAATTCATGAGCTTTCATGTCAGGCAATTAATTGTACGTATGTGCGCCAGCTGCCTTACTGAAATTTGGCCTCATCAGTTGCTGGAAGATATAGCTATTTGACGTGTGTCTTAATAACTTCTCATTGCTCGATTCTCCCCCTTGGTTTATTTGAAATATTCTGCGTCGTACGAAAGTTCGCCTTCCATCCCAACATTAAAAAGACGACAAATGGCCAACGGATAGGTGATCGGACCCTTTTGAAAAGACGGACGCTTTAAGTAAATGAACAAGAGGGGGCAAGTTATGTCCTGCGGCAACTTCTTCAACTATTCACCCGCCTGCATGAATGAACGACAATGACTTCAGATCGTTCGGCCGACCCTTCGAACACAGACAGGAGTGCATCCCGCCGCAGGGCATGCGAGAGCGCTGGCTGTCAGGGCGCAGCGTCAACCGCTTATCGATTTTTTACCATCCTTGCATTGTAGTGGTTCCCATGGTGGCACTGACACTGGCAGTTACGGCTCTGCCGTTTACTAGTGCAACTGACTGGATAGCGTCCCCCTAACGACTACCTTGTCGGTTCCGCCCGTGTTCTCCATCCTGCTACTCATCGTTTTGAGGAGGGGCCGTAGCCACATCTGACAGTCAGTGAAAGGCTGGCAATTCCTAGGCCTATGTGGCTGATATTCACCGTTTGACTGGCTCCTTCATTACTCCTTCGTTTCACGGTTTCAGCATCCCTAAACATGAATGGATATTCAGGCTTTCTGGACTTCTTTGCAGTTACAAGGGCTTATCTGCCTTCGCATCCAACCCGGCGCTTTTTTAATGCCTCTCTGCATTAAGTCACTGGTTGCCTAGCATATTTACTTTCATCTAGACTGATCGTTGATTTTGACGAGGTGTACCATCTGCTCCAAATCGTGGTGGCGCAGGAACAGTGACCTGCGCGTGCTTTAGCTTTAATTCGCAGTAGATTTGCGCTGCATCTACAGCTCTGTCCTTCCACATTAGGACCCGGTGGCATGGCCGAGTCAAGACGACCGGAGGCAAGGGAAGACTGGAAACGCTCGTAATTGTATCATTACACATAGCTGGGATCGTCCGGAGTGGAACTGCCATAGAGACCAAATTAAGAAGGATCCACTGCAGCTATCAAGACAAGACCTGACTAAACAAACAACATGAGACACTTCTTTGTAGTTACCTTATAGCTGAATTCGTCTGGCCCCGGAATGGGAATTATGATGTGTTTATAAATTAAATCGGGATGATTAAGGACAGACAAACGAAGACTTGAAATAGATCATTTATCGGTTAGAGCCTTCATGAGACCACTGGGTTATCTACTGCAAATTTTCAAAACCTTAGTACTCCTGCACTGAATAAAATGTTAGAAAGTAACACCTGTTCCTCCTCATCCACTATCGCCTCAAGGGTCCAAAAACCTCTCAAATCGTACATTCAGATCTGTTAATGGAAACAGATGCCAGTTGTTCATATCCGATTTAAAACCCACACAGGTTTTAAATCTTTAAGACCTGACGTCGTCTGGTTTTGTCTACTGCGTGTTAGCGGTATCCTACCCCAAAACCTATGTACAATGACCAGACTGCCAACACAAACGAACATACGAGTCCCAGGAAGTAATTGATAAGAAGATTCGATCGCTGGAGCAACAATTTTGTTCACCTGACGTTTCGACATCCGTCTCGGATTCTTCATCAGACATGAGAAAGAAGCAGTAGCAGAAGCGGGTAAAGCATGCACAGGAAGTTGCAGTATAGGACGGAGTCATTACGGATCACGTAGGACAAATAACGACGATTAAGGATGATTGCCCTTTTGTGTGTTGATTGCTTGATTACCGGCATGAGGGCCCTGACTTACTGATATTTCATCACGCGTGGTGGAATTGGAAGTGGGGATTGCTCGCCCGTTTGGATCTCCGATGTTGGCGTAAGACGACGCGGTGGCCTGTGCGCTCCCAAATAGGCGACTTGCTTTGGCCAAATTTGAGCCTCAGCACTATATACGGATTTCGCACGTCGTTGCAGTTGTTTGTGGACTGGAGGACCGTGAAACATAACTCAAGTAATTCTCGGCTCACACGATTGTCACCTCTTGCTAGAATTTCGGCCTCATCAAGTTTGAATGAGTGGCCGGGTCCCCTCGAATGAGCCGCCAGTTCTTAAGGCGACTGAGCAATCATCACGACTAATTCCATCACACGTGATGGAAGTTCAGCAAGTCAAAGCCCGCATGCCGGTAATCAAGCCATCAACACAAGATGGCAATTATCGATAATTGTCATTATTTTTTCTACGTGTGGCGTAATGACTCTGTCCTATAAATAGTGCAAATTCCTGAGCATGCATCACCCACTTCTGCTACGGCTTTTTGCTCATGTCTTTAATGAAGAATCCGGAACAGATGTCGAAACGCCAGGCGAATACAAGTGTTGTCCCAGCGGTTGAATTTTCTTCCTAATAGTCAGACTTCAAAAAGTAGGACCTTGATTACACAGTCACAAATAGGCGGTCATCGGGCCTGATAGATAATATGATTGCTCTGAATTCAAAATTTTGATTACGAATGTAACTGCATCGGCGGCTGCGTGGATAGATTTTTAGCGGTTAGGTTATGACAGCCCCCGGGTTTAAAAGAAATAGACTAGTTGGATTTAATTAATTACTTAATAGCTATGGCACTTAACCCTGTGCGTGCTGAAAACTACATTCATACACCGATATGCCCCTTTGTTGCATTGTGGTTTTTGTTAACTCATTCAATTTTATTTATTGAGGGTTTATTTTTTGTTTATTTTTTTATGATATCGCTCTCAATTTCGTTGCTTTATATCAACGTAGGAGAATATTTTTGCCGGAAATTTAATCAATTTTTGTTTTATTTTGCGTACTTTTAGCCGATTGCTCGTGGTGGTGCCCCACGCATAAAAGACCATTTGCTAACATTCTAGTTTTAAACGATACTGACGTTAATAGTTTCTAAGATGGCTTATGTAACCTATTGTTTCCTCTGTAACTAAGTGTCTTTGAAGGTGATTAAATTGAAGTATTCGGCTCCAGCTCGGGAAAAAAATCTTACGAAAGATTGGAAATGCGGCTGTTGACAGACTATAACGAAGTACAAACTCTATTTATTTTTTCATTCTGCTCTCTGTATCTTTATGCAAGCCCTATAGACTATCAATATATCCGCCAAAGTGTTTGCGACCATCCTTCTCTGTAGATTTTCGATTGAGCGCAATCTTCACACTCGTCCTAACTTAGGAGGATTTCGTCCAGGTAGAGGGTGTATTGACCAAATTTTCATTCCTCGTCGCATACTGGAACACAGACACCAGAATCAACAGGTCACCACCGCCTGTTTCATTGAATTCAAGACCGCCTTTGATTCCATCGACAGAGAAGCTTCATGGCAAATCCTGCTTGCTGACGGTCTCCCAATAAAGTTGCTCGGTCTGATCAAAGCCTTTCCCACTGACTTGGGAAGTTCGATAAGGATGCTCTCTTTTCCCAATTCTCTTCAACTTCTTGATCGACTGGCTGATGCATCAATCAATTCTACCTGACGGTGGATGTGAAATCAGCCCTGAATTCAGAGTACCTGACCTGGAGTATGCTGATGACATTGTCGCACTTGGTCAAACCCCCCAGTCACTATAGCCAACGCTAGACCGAATCAACAGCTTCGATGCGACTGTTGGTCTGACGATTAGTGTACGCAAGACGAAACTCCTAACTACGCATCTCAGCACAGCACAACCACTGTTTATCAGCGGTCAACCCATCGAAGAAGTTAGCTGCTTCCGCTATTTGGGCTCGAATATGCTAGCTAAGGGCCAGGCTAAAAACGGAATCAAGAACCGAATGGCGCAGGCTAGAAATGCATTTAGGTTGCTAGCCACATCACTCAGGCATGAGCTTACGCACCAGGCTGCTCAGATACAAAGCATCAATCAGACCGTTGTTAGCATATACCTGCGAAACATGGCCAGTGAGAAAGACAGACATCCTACCGCTCGAAGTCTTTGACCGTTGGTGTTTTCGATGCCTCTAAAGAGTCTTCTGGCAGGTCGAATTGCCGATTTCGAGCTATACCGCAGATGTTTCAAACTACCAAGTCTAGCATTATACATCTAGCATCGCCGATTGCAATGGTTTGGCCATGTTCTGTGCAAGCCATGGACGGACCTCTGCAGATTGGTCTTGGACCCCTCTTGTAGTGCAAACTGGAGATACCGATATGACGGTCAACTGAAGTCATGGTTCAACAGCATCAAGTCGAAGGTCTAACGGATAGGCCTCGTAACCGTTTACGGCTTGCGATACTAGAACGAACAATAGGTTAACATCTGTGAAGAGCTGGCTTCTGACCACCGCCAATGGGCCGCCGTTGCTATCCGTGAAGCCGATTCATCCAACAACAGGAGCTAATCGGATCAAGTACGAGTATAGACTAAACGAATATTTTTTGGCTACGATAGTTGAAGACGCTCTTTCTGCTTTGCTAACCTCTAAAACTCTAAATAGCGATATGTCCGCGCCCCATTTTACCACCTATTGGACATTTTTCGTCAGTAGGGGTGTCAAGAGAAGTCGGATTTTCTCTTCAGGGCATTCATTCATGAACAAACCTTTTGGAGGAAACAGGTAAAAACACTGAAGCGATTGGATGACCTCGTTTTAGGCATCGTACGTACACGCGAGATGATCGGCCGGAGATGTGGTTCGAAGACATATGAAATAGGACAAAACGAGGGAGTGGTGGTGGATGGATGGTTAGCTGGTCGGACAAGGACTTGATAGGCTAAAATACAAAATTTGTGGCGCAACCTCGAACAGGCCGTGAAAACTAGAAGTTACAATGATGAGGTGTTTGCTGGTTGTCTGCTTACCCTGTATAATAATCAGTAAGGATGTTGGTGGTGGTGATGGCGGCGGCGGTAGACAGTGTGAAAAAATGATGTTTGGGGAAGGAGATGACGGGAGAATCTGAACGACAAATATACCCTGGGAGACGCAGTGTCGAAACTGCAATGAATATTAGATCGGAAACCGATAAAAGCAATGGCTGCTGGTTTGGCGCGCATGATTACCGTAGATAAACAACTGAGGGTAAAGAAGAGGGGACGGGGAATTATAGAAGTTATATGGGGATATAGAGATGTTCACGTACATCTTAACACTGATGCCCTGGGAACTGTAACTTTTTCACCGTGTTTTCGTTGTAACTAGCAGGAGGCAGTGTTGAACTTCAATTTAAATGTCTCGGAGTGGCCAGCTGGACGGAATGAAAAATAGAAAACCGGCAGGCGACTCCGGGCTTTTAAGATATCGGTCGGCGCTTGTATAGATCCATGTTCCTTTGTTCACTGGTAAAACTATCTACATATATATCCTGTTATGGGGTCAGTTGGGAGATGGATTGAAATATAAAATGCAGACAGTGTCTTCAAATTTCGTAGAAAAGAAAAATGTATGTGTTTTTCACAAACCCTGGAACGCCATTATAATACGTTGAAAACAAAGAAGAAAAAAGGTAATAATAGTGTCATTGACAGCGGTGCTAGAATTTTAAAAGGTCGCTGAAAGAATTCAGTGATCAAAAAAGCAAAAAACTGTTTTTTTCGATTTCCCCGCATTCTTCTTAATTGCAATAGGGTGGAAGAAAGGGAAGAAAGCAGAGAAGGCCAGTCGATAATTCGCCCGTCTAACTCGCTCTGCATGCACAGGGTACACCGGGACATTGATTCAATTGCAGATTGGGGGGACAACCAACCTGTTCTATCAGCACGATCGTCAGAGGCTGAGGGGATGGATGGGGGACGCGTAGACGAACATATCCGGGAGAAGATACAGAGGAAGGATAGAGTTGGTCATCAGGGTTAGCTAACCATTGATATTTCGTTGTTTGCAGACTTGAGACTGTGCAAATGTCCCCATGGCCAGTGGGTCGTAAGTTTGTTTTTCCCTGCGGATGTTCGTGACCAACCATACCAACAGGTTAGCCTGTCTGTTGTGTTACTTGTTGGCCCGAGTAGTCATGGTAAACGCCAGTCATGCCTGTAGGAACATACATAATTCCGGGCGGGTTGTAGTGCTCATGAGGGCCCGTAACTGTTACTGCGGGACAGCCGTTATGGGGGTGACCGTTCGGCTTCATCAGGGGATATCCAGAACCATCCGGCGGCATAACCTGGACAATGGTATTAGCCAATAGCATTGAGCCCGGAGTGCTCGTGGAAGCACAGCTTAGCGAGTGCGAACCCGTAGAGGAGGAGTAGATGTTTGTATTAGTGACGGGAGAACCGAGATTGTTACCCTGTGTGGAGTGAACCCTGTGGTCAAGCGGGGCATTGGAATTCGATGTCAACAGGGGCTTCCCGTTGATGCCAGCGCGGTAGCCGGCCATGGAATTATTACTGGCAGCTGAGACGTGCTCTGAACGAGCATTGGACCTCTGCTGACCCGATGGCAACGTTGCACGCGTGTGCGAATTGCCGTTCAGTTGTTGGCCTCTTCGAGTACGACGGCTAATTAGGCAGTAGCTGATGACACAGAGGCAGATGAGGAAGAGTGCAACGGGCGCTGCAATGTAGAGAGTCAGGCGGTGTGGGAAGTTGTTCGCACTGACCTCTTTCACCCCTTGTGCCTGGGAGTCTAAAATGGGATGTTGAGGCAATATAATCTATGCGCCAAATACACATAAAAGAAGCTGTGTTCGTACTCTTTTTCAACGGGCCTATCGTTATTGCAGTAATTGTGGTTTGCTCAAGAAAGAACTAGCGTATTTGTACAAATTATTCCGGGCCAACGGATACCCGACCAGTCTTGCCGAAAATTGCCTATGATGTCGGGTCAAGCACAAAACCGCCCTCTCCATTGAGGTATGGTGCCACGGAAATTGTATTGCCTACCCTACATGAATGGAATATCTGAAACCATCTTTCGAAAATTAAGTCGTTTCGGCATCTCCGTCGTCCACATCCTCAATGCGGGCAAGCCTATGTAATTTACCGCATACCGCGCGCCAGCTGCCCTTGTATTAATATTGGTCAAACAGGCCGATGTCTTGAGACTCGCATCAAGGAACATGAGTTAGCCGTTCGCTGATGGGACCCTTTATCACTCGTATTTGCGCACTCCCTTGAGTGTGATCACCGATGCAATTGAAATGGCACCGAGGTGATTGCCAGGACTAACACGAGGCAAGCAAGATACTTCATCGAGGCTTGGCACTCGAGCCTGGCACGTAGAGATTGATTCACACTATGCCGGTTTTCGCGCATGGTCCACTAACCGGCGCCCAGCCTGAAACAACAGCAGGCTCTCCGTGCTCGGTCAAGTAGAATTTCGCTGACTCTGAACCCCCTCCCCCGAACATGTGGTCCACAATCCAAACGTTAACACCTCCCCCTCACCCGAAATCTCTAGTGCGACATCAACAGCCCTCACTTTTCATTGAGTTTGACGACGAATGAGTGATACCTGTTCGAAAATTCACGAGTACAACTCGATTATACGAAGATCTTCTTTCTTTTTCAACACATATTTACAAGTGCATCTCAAACTCTATCATGAGGTGTCTTTTAACAGACGTTGACTTGACGACTTCTCGCTTACTCCGGGAAGTTGTGCTTACTTGAGAGCCCTTATTGCTTCCATTAAACGTTGGATGTCGGGAAATGAGCACACAGTCCTTGCAGCCCTCGTTGAAACAGTCTCAGGGGAACCCAGGTCGGTTTAGCATTAGAAGATGGGGTCCGGTAATAGATACCCCGTGATACTGGGGGCTTTGCGTTACCCTTCAGGAGGGTCAGGTTTACGAAGTTAAGTGTGGGGATGCACATTTAGACACGGAAATAGGCATTCCCTGGAATTTAGCGTAGGGTCAACTATATCAGGGGAAAATTACTTATATCCATTGCCATTCCAGCAAGCCAAATAACAACAGCTAAATATTCGTTGGCATAGTGAATTCGGCAGACAAGATGTATTGATGGAAATATTGGTTGAGATCGACACGTCTTAACCTATGAAAACCACTCACATGAGCAGCCTGTTGGGTGTGTATGGAAATATCTTTGGAGAAGTGTTTGCACAGAAGCCAGAAACGTCTTCCTGGGCTTTCGGTGAGAACAGAAACCTTACTATGCCTACGATGGTCTTTATGGCATGTGGCTGATGGGCTCTGCCAGGCTATAAAAGCGCATTGCAATAACACAATGCGAAACCTTCTTTATCAAACGAGTTAGTCCGAAGATAACCCCTACAAGTGATTGGGCAAGGCCAAAAGGAATGAGCTTTCCTGGAGTCTTGTACCAGTACACGCAAGGATCATCATACTCGGTAAAGCAAAAGAATGACTCAAAGTAAGCTGCACAAATGGGATTTATCATAATTGGACTCCTGAATTGCGAGCTTAATTACGAGTATTTCCAAGGCAGCTAACTGACAGACGCAGTGATATACAAGGTGGACAGCGTTACTAGGGGGAATGTCTTTAAAAGCAGAACCCTGTCAAAGTGACTCACCTTTAATATTCACGCGTACTAATTTTCTGTCATCGCGACCGGACTCCGTGAGGACAGAACAGATGTACAACCCGGAATCACGTACTGTAGCTTTGCGGATGAGCAACCGACTCTCACTTGATCCGGGTTCACTCACTGCAACCGGACTGGGCAGATTATCGGAGTTGCTACGAATTTCACTGGCCGAGACGGAGGGAAATACAACGAAGGCCGTATTCGAGAGCCGAATAACTTCCCGTTCGGGATTTCTCTCTACATCTGCACTCTCCATGTCGATGGTTTTGCCCCACTTCATAAAGAAAAAGTTAACTTCGTTTAGTTTGTTAGTTTCAAAGTTGATACCTGTAGACACTTGCTCATTACTATTAGAAGTATTCGTTTTAATAATACTAAACTTAACGTCTACTTATTTCTTTTGGGCAAATATACCGGTAAGTATACATGAAAAGAATAAAAATGCAACCGGAACGAACAACCAGAGATATTACCTCGATCGCAAAATAAGTAGACTTCCTTAGACACTGTCCCCTACACCCTTTTTAGGAGTCTTTGGGTAAGATTGACTTCTATGGCTGCCTAGATAGGGCATGGGAAGAGCAATCGCCCACAGATCATGTGGCTTGGCACCAAATTCCGGGAAAATTAGGTTCAGGATTAAAATGAATGTTGGCGTCAACTTTTGGGCTAGATATAAGGTTCGGGTTAAGTTCAGAGTTGGGGTCATGGTTTTCTTAAGGGTTCATATTAACTGTAGAGTCCAAGTTTGGGTTAACATTAAGTTTGCACTTTAGTTTTGTGTTGGGGTGAATGTCAGGTTTTAGCCACGAGTATATTTACCCATCCCGAAATGTATCGTAAGGCCAGCTATTTTAAGTGGGCAGGCGGTTTTTATTTCCGTGTCCTGTAAGTCACCTAACGATCTTTTTTGCAATCCCATGTACTAACGAGCATGGGCGAAAAATGTTGCTTTGCCAGGAAATGAATCGAGTTGTCTGTTTGCATCTATGAAAACCAAAACAATTCTTTTTGCTTTAATGGCTCATCATACGAAATCGTATGCAGTGCAAGATCAAAATTAAGGTCTTATAAGTTCAGGATCCCTAGTAGTGCCGCCATCCGCTATGTTCCGAAACATGAGAGAGTAGGGTACGGTTATAAGCGAGAAGAAGAAGATGTGATCGCTGGGTCAAGCATTTTTTTGCCTGACATTTTGAAATCCGCCGTGGGCCTATCATCAGGGAGACAATAGCAAAAATGGGTTATAAGCATCACCCGTATTACAGATGACTGAGCTCTGAACTCCGGGGGAGGGGCGAGTTGCATTTGTTGTTGGCCTAAGCTGACCAAAAGCATTCCAAGAAACATTTCAGAAGACGATATAACCCCTGGAACATGACGTACTCATGTGGTCACGTAGCTATGACGGCCTATACATACTCTGCACCTGCTGCATTTATCACCCCCTTGCCTGTGCGGTTTTCCCTGATAGTGGGTTAGACCGAGAATCCGAAACGTCCGGCTAATAAACTTCTTGTTCTAGAACTCCCATATTCCCCCTTCTGAGCTGCGGCTGATGCCTCGAAGTCGCCCGTTCGCTTCGTACATTCTGCAGCCCGTATAGCCACATCGAAAATGCAGAGTGACGTGCCGAGGCTATATTAGAATCCGCACGGAGAAGATAAATGAACCCAATTCTTGATCCCTTGGAGAAATATGGCAGAACGAATACCAGTCATTTGAAATGTACATGATTTAAAGAATCCCTGCGGTCGACGCGTCATAAATGCAGAGCTTGCATTTATAACTTGGATAAGCGATCAGAAAATCATGCAGACTTCATTACTCAGAAAGAATTGCTGGACACTTAAGAGGGTAAAAACCCGACATCTCCTTCACCTAGGCCTAGCAATTTTTTTGCATGCCTTTACTCTATTATGCAATACTTTATTTCATTTACAACGGACCACGGTGGATAGATAATAAAATAGTTAAATACTTACCCGAATGGTTACTGAACGGTGTTGTTCAGCATTTACCCTGCATGTTTGGATGAGATCGTCACCGGATTTGGCGTTAATGGATACTTCGTGTTCACCATCAATCAATGCACCTTCCGAACGAGCTATAAATCAACGAAAGCAGCTTTCAAAACATACGTCCAAGTTTCACGGTAGAAGTTTACATTAAATAATGGCTTGATCATACTGATTATAGGAACGTCATTCAAATTCCTTCTTCATCACTTGTTCTTTATGCCAAGCGGGGATTATCACTATGTGGGTAATTGTGGCCTGCACTTGAATCGAAATATAGTGGGAGGGGATTTCGTGTACCTTCGGCTCCACTAGGTCCTCTCGGCCTTCCTACCTTCATTCCTTTCTTGCCATACCTGAGACAGACCACCGGACTCGGGCTCAGTAGTTGTGCGGGAATTGCGCGCTGCCTTGCGTGCGTCAAATGCCTGCTGGTTCCGGTCAGTCTAAGAGCCAGAGACCCAGATCAGAATCCGAAAAACCCTTCGCCAAGGAGTAGAAACCCAAGAGGCAAATTCGGTACCACCGGAAGGCCAATGGTTCTAACGCCTGGTGGAAGACAGCCTCGTGACAACCGGTATTATTAGGCAGATCATATTGCCGGCAAAGACAAGGAAGGCTAGAATGGCCATCCCTGGCTTATTAGCCGTCGTCAGCTAGTCATTCTCAGACCTAATTAGTGTCCCACCCAAGCCTCGAACTCGTGACCTCTTTGGTCAGAGTCAAACGCTCTAACCATTTAGCCACGAGCGCCTCGCCTCACCGGTTTATGTCAGGGTATATCGACACTCGTTGATTAACGCTCACCTGACCGCTAATGGAACGCATCTTTCCCGCTCTGCTTTGGGCCTCAAAGGGGGCCCTGACAGCCGGCAAGATTATCTGCCTACTAATGCCAGCTGTTACGGCTGCTAACAGCTTGCTGTGGGACTCACGGTGGACCTCATTGGATACGACGCTCAAACTGTCCTCTCATCCGACGCTGGAGTTTTCCTTACCACCCTGTTCCTTTTTAAAAATCTCTATCTTTCACATTAACTGCCCACCCCCTTCCGTGGACATCATGTGAGCTATCGTGTATTGTACACTAGTCGAATTCCTTGCGATCTCAGCTAAGATACGGAGGGCTTTTGGCACAATGGTTGGTTCCCCATCGCTGTGGTCAGAGTGATCTTAAAATTATTTTCTTATCTAGTTTCATTCGGGAACTTTAGCGAGAAGAGGGTTCTGGCTTGGCCAAATTATAATTGATTTGGCAATTTATTTAGACGGGAGTATTGTTTTAAGAAGTTTGATTTAGTGGATGGGTAAAACGAAATACCAAATCAACTGGATTTTGTCCATATTTTGCCTCTACTTTAATGACAACGCCAGTATCTCAAAAGCGTGTCAGTGGGCCATTCAAAAAGTAGCATATGGCTCAAAGTCAATTTGAAATGTAAGTACTTCCCTTGAAGTCGATCATACCAGTCTTTGTAAAGACAACTGTTTCATCTTTCTTAGTACCGTAGTCATTACTCATTCGACTGAGATGTTGTTGAAGGTGTATGGTTGAAAAATTTGATTAATTGTCTCTATAGGCAGCGCCATGAGCTAGTACTAAAATAATTCTCATCAATGCTGGTACACCAACAAATATGAGTTGGAGTGAGAGGATGTCCCAGTTGTACTTATTCAATCTATTTTAAGCTTCATATAAGAATAGTATCGAATCACAATGACGACTACGACTACGACAACAACGACGACGACGACGACGACGATGATGATGATGATGATGATGATGATGGGGAGGAGGGGGACGAGGAGGAAGGCGACGAAGAAGGGGAAAAAAGACGAAAGATAAACAGGGAGAAGTGAATCAAAGAGAAAGAAAAGAAAGAGGAAGAAGTATGTGAGGGGTGGAAGAGATTTCGCGCCCATTCACATGCGTGAATGCGGGACTGTACTTCTGTTGATCATCCTAAAACTCAAACAGATTTGACCCTTTGAGCCGAAAGCTCGACCGAGCCAACAATGCGTGAAGTTTTAATAAATTTATAGCCTTACTATGGTCTTCCCAATATTCATGAGCAGGCGCTCATAAACGGCATATGTGCCCCCTGAACGGTCACGGGGGCTAGATTAGGGCACAGCAGGAGTACGTCGGGTTGCGCTCCCATAAGCTTGTGTGGTGGTACGGGTAAGTGCAGGCTAAGAGCACACTAGCCACCCATGCCCGATCCTGCCTCCGGTCTTCTTGACCCTGTCTTGACACGTTGCACAGGCGTATGAGGAAAGAGAGAGTGCGATAGATGCAGCGCAAGTATATTATCACTAAAACTAATACACGCGCAATGCACTGTCCCTGCTCCACCCCTATTGTAGAGCATACAGTGGATAGCGTCGAAATCGACGGCCTAAATGTCATGCACAGACGGCAGACTTTGACAAACTCTGAGCTCAACGAACTCGTCTGTACTTAAAGCGTGTAAACCTGCCTTTATTCAAAAGACACTTAAACAGTAAAAAAACACATCATTCGTAAAAAAATAAAGTAGAAAGGATATATCCACTTACGAATCACATGAAGACGGAATTTACGCGTGATTTTGGGCACATTGATGACGCTGGGGTTGGGCGAGGGATTACTAACAGTGCAGCGGTATTCCCCGGCACTGTTCAAAGTTACCTTGCGCAGGGGCAATTGAGCGTCGGAGAAGCGAGCGACTTCGGCGCCTGGGGAAAGACTGACACCCCCACCGCTGACACCGGCGGCGGCGGCAGCGACGACGGCGGCGGAGTTCGAGATGGGCATCTGCATGGCCGAACGCAGAGTGCGCAGGGGAGTTCGTTTGCTGCGTCCGGTGGAGCCCGGTGCGTGACCCTGTTTGTAGAACTCCCAAGCATAATTGAGCTGGTAGGTGCGCCCGTCTGCAGTAACGCTGCTGCAGTCAAGCAGTGCATCCTCACCCCAGTACCGAGTGAGCAGGAGTTCTGCGTCGGAGTAGCTGTGGAGGAAGCAGGGCCCTGTGAGAATGAAGGGAAAAAAGAGGTCAGTGTTTACTTCAACTCGCCGCAGTTTGCAACTCCAAACATGCGCATGAATGTGTGCAGAAGAAATTGGGTTAACGAGTCTATTCCTTTCCAGCACTGGGCTTGTCTTCCAAGACGTAGCCAATCAACCTGCATCAGTTCACTGGTTAGCTACAAGTGACCGAGGACCCACGCCCTGGGAACAAGACTCAATGACGGACGACAGTTCGACCGTCGCGCTCGACGATGTCCACCACGAAGCTCAGCAAGCTGTAGCAGCGCGGTGACCCCTGCGAGATTATAGTGAAATTAGACTGGCAGAGATTCTACCCCAGTCTCTCACCACTCCCACAACTGAACCAGGTGTCAAGAAAAAAGTCAAAAAGACCGGAGATAGGGGAGGGCGCAGGCGGCTGGCTCGACCAACACTCAACACACGTAACAACAGCACGCCTCCCTAGGTGGGCTCTCGTCGGGTAGCACCATAATGGTTACACTAAGAAGAAGCCATTGAGCCTGACTCTCAGCCCGCAGCAAGCCACTCCACACAACAAGACCAACACTGGGCCGACTACGATGTCCAAGTTATCCCCTCAGTTCGTAACTCCAAGCCGCGGCTTTTAGGGCCCCGTGATAGCTTCAGGTGCATCGGATTGTTTGTAGTCGGTCTCACTCTTACTCAATGGCGGATACAGACACACAAGCCCACGCACTGACAGCTCGTAAAGTGAGCGGAAGCGCGTCATAAGAAGGCCTGACAACTGTGTGATAAACCGTGTAAACGGATTGAGGCCACTCGCAAGCCTCAGCAACCACGTTCACTCAGTTCACAGATTCTTGCTTCTCAGCATAGGGTCTAGGAGGCTAGTTAAGGATATTGAGGCTATTGTCCGAAGAACACCTATGTTCCCACTTTTTGACGACCAATTATACTCTTGGATAGAAATGAAGAAATTCAAAGTTACTTCTTCCTCGGCTACTGTCAGTCCTCTAAAAATTTTGCCTAACCTGAGTGCTGGTGAAGATTATCCCGAAACTGCCTAAAGGCAATGAATAAAATCCGTGAGGAAGCGGGAATGATCTGTTAGTGATGTATGAATCATTATACTAAATTACTGCCGAATATGAACGCGGAGACATGCATAGCAGTGATGAACTGGTATATTTCTGAAAATACCGTCCCGCTAACTGTTATATATAACGAGATAAAGACCGCCAGATCAAAAGGGGACGCAAAGGCTCGGGTAATGTTGGTTGTTATGCCAATGGCATGTGTTTTCAACGCATTCCAAGCCAGATGCAGTAGTCGCCGGTTATTAAGCCCACCTCGGGCCCAGACCAAATTGGGCTTAATAAGCGGCTGGGCCTATTAACCGTGAGCTTAGTACAGTATTCGCCGGTTATTAAGCCCACCTCGGGCTAAGACCAAATTGGGTTTAATAAGCGGCTGGGCCTATTAACCGTGAGCTTAGTACAGTATTCGCCGGTTGTTTAGCCCACCTCGGGCCCAGACCAAATTGGGCTTAATAAGCGGCTGTGCTTATTAACCGTGGACTTAATAACCGACGACTACTGTACCTCATAAATCCAATCAATTAACCTTTTATACGGAGGAAATGTCCAATAGGCTAAGCTTAACTGAAAAGTTGATAAATTTTGTATGAAAGGCATTTTTTCGAGGTGCGTGTGAGAAGTAAACGACCTCTAGGAAAGATGCCCCTGGCTGTTTTGTCTTCGGCTGATTCTGAAACGTTGGCATTTTTATAAACCTTTTTCTGTCTGCAAATCGCCTGCCGTCCGAGCTACCTCCGCTGGCGTGAGAGCGCGCGACTAGTGTCTTTAATTGCAGCAGGTTAGTTGGTTAAAATAAAAGTTCACGTAAAATCGTAGAAATCTTTAACTAGGTGCTTCTACAATAACATTCAGCAAGGTCGTCAATTTTCTTGATTCCATCGGATAGTTCGGGTATGCATGAGGTAGGATCATCATGGTCTAATTTTACGGTATCATAAAAGCTTATATATGAATAAACGCTGCTAGTACGTTTGGATAGGCGTTTGGGAATATGGACACTTCCCAGTTAGTATATTACTTCCAGGAAGTATTGACGGCACATTTTCAGGAATTAATTTAATAATTTTAGAGGCATGTTTCCCAGTCATTCTCACAATGTTGATAATGCTATTGCTAATGTCGAAGAAACTTTGGTCACTGTTACCATTCCTTTTGCAGTATTAGATGGTCGTATTTTAGCCCCGACTCGCTAGGACACAATTACGGGGCATTCACTTCCCTACTTGAGGGTTTTAATTAGATTTTAGCTCATATCAGGTTGGTCCGTAGAGAAAAAGCACAGGCCACGTACACTAATCTCCAAGGCATGGTTGCTTTCCCAGCACGCTGCCCACATTTCTGCGAACTAAGTCGACTGTTCACTACACATATGGGCGCATATAATGACGTCGGTCAGTATCCATTGTAGAATTTTGTCACTTGGTGGTGAGTGTACAAGACAGCTGAGAAAAACGTAACAACTGCTCAGTCACAGCCAACCATCGGCCCCCTGAAGAGCTCGGATGTGAATCCCCAGTCGTTTGGCAAGACGCTGGTTGAGAATGGACATGCTAGCAGTATCGATATCTGCGCGGAGGCATGTGGTAGCTGCTAGCGTGTGACTGCCAGCCGTAACTGAGGCTGTAAGTTCCTTCGCTATTGTATGGCAGATGAGTGACATACCTAAGCGTACACACGGGCACACGCTATCAGCACACCCCTCCCCCCACGGTGGTTCCACCCCGCTGTCACGTCAATATTTACTGTCGACTGTTGCTATTTTGTAGGCTGCTGTCTATCATGCTGCCGTTGAAGCGTTAGTGTGTCAGCTGTTAACGCGCTGTGAACAGGTCGCCTGCCGACTCCGCACACCAGACAGTTGTGCATGCATGCGTGTGCGTCTTCGCTTGGCTCGCCGTGGTACAGGCGGCCCATAAATCCAGCAAAGTCTGACCAATTAACGAAGTGAGCAACCCACGCCCTCCTCAGCTCAGTTGTATAGGCATGCGCAGGAACGCGGTCAAAACGCGTTCCTGATGAGGTGTTGAGATCGTGCATATCTTTAAATCTCGACTTTGAATTCTCTGAGTATATAGGCTTTACCAAACTTCCAACAGACTGAAAAACTACCATTCAAAAGGGTCCGTCTAAAGATAATATTGCCACGAAGGTATTTGATGTAAGTGACGATTCACCCCCAAAATAAAAGAGGCATTTCAAGAGTAAAGGGAGGGATTTGCATCACACATGAGAATCCGTAAAGACAGGCCCAGAATGGTTCGGCTGTGTGCTCTGACAAATCCCTTCTCAGCCATTATCTGCTGCCCGTTAACTAAGTCAGCACTTATCATGATTTCCTCCTCCGCTAGACAATCGCACTCATTGTTACGGCCAATAAGGACAGGAGCAATCCTGGCAATTAGGGCTTACTTTCCAGATTCCGAAGTGAGTCATAGGCAGGAGGAGGCGAATAATTTGGAGAAGGGGAGTGAGCAGACCTAAACGGATTCCCTGGTTCTTGGGCTGCGGTAACCCATGCCGCCGTCACCTTTGGGACGGTTGTGGCCCAGACACTCAGACGCAAGCTTTTCAGCCAAAAAACGGCCTGACAGTGTTTCTGTTGTTAATAACAAGCTTTAGGTCACAGACTCGACTGAGGGAATAAAGGTAACTGAAAACCAGACGTCTGTCCCACCGCAGCCCGCCGGCCACATCGCCTAACACCGTCTGCAGTTGAAGTAGGCACTGGTGTCCCTGTGTCTGGGCGGGTGTGAAGAGTGGGGGGGTGGGGTAGTAAGGAAACGGGAGAAAAAAGAAGGGACGTAAGAAGAAGAAGAGAAAGAAAGAGACAAAGAAAAAGAAGGAGGATACGGAGACTAGGAGTGTGTAGACCTCTAGGCAGACAACTGAATTCGGTGGCCCGAAATCAAATCGCATCCTGTGAAACAATGGCAGTACAGTCATGCCTCGTGCATTCGCGTTGCTGGATTCGTGAATTGTTCCTTCGAATTGTTCGTTTGAATATAATTACCTTGTATCCACGAGCCTTTGAAAGATCTACAACATTTGTGAAACCTCTCAAAAAACCTGCAAATAGGCTCATGTTTAATTCTTGGAGCAATCTATAAGTGCTCATGCCGTCAAATCATACCACTGACTTTTATTAAAGATGTTTAAGGTGCAGATGTCTGCGTGTTTCCCCTCTCTCTCTCTCTCTCTTTCTCTCTCTCTCTCTCTCGCACGTACACAATTTTACCTTACCGTGAGTACAACATAAGACATCAGTCGATGAATTACTGTAGAGGGCATACTGAGTTACCGTACTCTTGATGCAATGATGAGAAGAACACATTAGACGATACTGCAATCTTTTTCTAAACCAAGCATGCATTTCTTTTTGTAAGTGTTTGAACAGAAGCTAAATTCTAAATGAAAGTAGAGTGCTCTGGGAGGATGATTTTCGCTATGTGTTGGCTATAAACTCTAGAAATACGCATTTTATTTATTCGTTCCAAAAATTAACGACTCCTCCTAATTCGCGATGGCTTTTGGAACTTAACACCGCGAATGTTAAAGGTATTACAGTCGTGCGAGGATATAGTAAGGCTATTGAAGACGGGCTGGGTGGGCGGAAGTCAGCGGTCTGAGGAAGTGAGAAGAGAGAAAAGAGAGTTCATGATGATGATGATGATGAGGAGGAGGAGGATGAGGAAGAGGTACAGCAGGTGAAATCAATAACTCGAAAGGCACGGGCAGATAGGATGGTTAGATGAATTCGACCCGCTGCGCACGCGACTATGGAAATGAGAGACAGCTCTAGAATTGAAAAACACTGCTTCTCAGAAAAGCCATTTCAAAAGATGTCGGGATCAAAGGCACACGCAGTTACAAGATTTGCGGCCTTTTGAAATTGAGCCGCTAATTTTTCTGATTTCCATTCTGATGTTGATTTTCCTAGGTGTACATCGGTTGGCCTACCGACTTTTACACCTATTTGTTTATTCAAACTACAACAGATTGGATTATGAGCGCACGACGCTAGCCCTATTTTTAAAGGTACGGGCAGATAGGATGGTTAGATGAATTCGACCCGCTGCGCACGAGACGGAAGAAAAGAGAGGCGGCTCTAGAATTAAAAGACACTGCTTCTCCGAAAAGACATTTCCAAAGATTTCGGGATCGAAGGCACACGCAGTTACTTGAGCCTAGCTTAGAGGCATACAAGATTTGCGGCCTTTTAAAAAATGAACGGCTAATTTTTCTGATTTCCATTCTGATGTTTATTTTCTTAGAGGTACATCGGTTGGCCTATTTCGGCCATCATATACCGATTTTTGCTCCTCGTTTATTCGAACTACAAAAGATTGGATTATCAGCGCACGACGCTAGCCCTAGTTTTGAAGGAAGTCCACTTAGGCCTACATGCTGTGACTCATTCAAGGACGACTCTTCATGATGTCGATTATGTTACAGTCTGCCGCCAGTATGCATAGCTCATGGTCGTCCGAGGTTACGTCGTTTAAATGCCTAATTGTACTGAATGTGTATGGAGCAGGATTTTCTGAACATTTTAAAAGGGTAAATTCAAAACAAAGCTTAGCTCTCTCTCCCCCCCCCCTCAAAAGACATTTCGACTACAGATCGAAAGGGTAACAAATTGAGATATACTAACTTCTTTTTTTCATAAGAGTGTCATTCGTTTTTAGTTGCCCCTAACCAAACGTAGTTGAAGCAGGCGGCTAAAATCCTTGCTAGTAAATAAATATTCTGAACTTTATGGCAGTAAGTTTCGGTGGATAGGTATGAGAAAAATTGAGCCTGCATCATGAAAGCAAACGTCATTGAACAACTGCTTTCGTCTATAACTGCGACAGTGGGATGCCAAAACATGCATGTGATGGAAAAGTAACAAACAGTCACGCGCACTTTTTCCTGCTCCCCATACTCGCTAGTAACGTGTTTGTTATGTTTTCTTCACGACACTCACGTCAGTGCGCAGAGCTTATTTGTAACGGAAGCCCGCTGTCTGTCACGAAAGTGGCACTACTAATCGGGAGGAGGGTGTCAGGTACATAGGTAAATAAATGTTAAAAAATTTCATATTTTAGGCCCGGACGGCCTCGTCATTGCTCTAAAGGGACGACAACGGACGGTTCTGCAAACGGAGGAAAGTGACATATCGCCAGTAGGCGTAGACAGTCAGGAATGAAATTCATCGTACACGTGGCCACCAACACCAACTCCATCCCAATGACCGTTGAACCATATAATAGGCTTTTATACATTCTGATGGACATTAATTGAGGCAAACGTTCGCATCACGGTATGTGTATAGATCAAGAAGAAGAAGAAGAAGAAGAAGAAGAGTAAGCCGTGTCTACCATGTGCATGCTATGCCGTGCATAATATGTCTAAACTGCCTCAGAAATTACCCGGGACAGACTGGACGCATGCTGATTCGCACGCACACGAATATAAGCTGGCTGTACGACGGGACGACGCATTATCGCAAGGGGTTGTCCACACCTATGAGACCGGTCCCGAGTTCAACTTCGCAGTTGCGAGGATAATTGACCACGCCGGCAACAAGTCATGCCGAGAACTGACTGAGGCCTGGGCCTCTGATGATAACTCAGCCAACCGATGTATCAAGCTGGCACCCACATACATCGCCCGGCGCAGGCATCTCTGGACTCACGGCACTGGTGGTTAATCGGTCCTCCCCCCGCCCCTATGACGGTTTACTGGACCCTGACCCCTATAAAGGCTGTATGTTTTTCTTTGACATTTTTACCTCTGACGATGGACTCGCGTAAAAGTTAGAAAGCTCCGACTGATAAAACTATGATTCCGATGATCGACACGGCTTCTTCATCCTCTTCTTGATCTGTAGCTGGACACCCCGTGCGTAGAAGCCAGCGAACATCGGTTGGAAGGTGATACTAGAAAATAAAAGGAGACGAGGACGACCATTTTGGCCTTATTTGTCGTCGCAGTCTGCCGAGACCCAGACAAGATGTGGTGTTTGAAACCTGCGAATAGTTTATCCTTTACTCCAGCGTCTTGCAAGTGAATACACGAGCTCGTTCTTTTTCGGTCGAAATCGAGAAGACGCAAAGCCAGGCGAGAATGATGTCCAACCAGCTGACTTTAACGCAGAACGGAACATGAACATGCAGCTTTTCCCTGGAACAATGCAGTCAGTTTCGTGGGCCCTAGATTTCAACTCGTGCCTGTAGTCAAATCTGATGGCTAGGCGCCACCTCTAGTAGCTGGCTTAGAGCACAATGCAACGTAAAATGGCCTGCCTGCACGGTACACTTTTGTCCCACATTTTCCTATTCCAGACACGCCCCAGTTCTAGGCCAGTGAAGCGGGGTGGCTTGGGGCTATTTGGTAAGAAGCCAACAATCTACCTACACTCTTTTCTGCGTGCACTACCATTTATCAAGCAAAGGGTGGGACCCAAGAATAGGTAAGGAAAAGAGAGGAAGGGGGAAAGGAGGGGGGAGGGGATAACTGTTGTCTGCAAACGTCCGTCACATGCATTAATACTCATGGGAAGGACCTACTCCCCCTCCCCCCACCTTTCCCTCTCCCCCAAGACAGTCAGCACTTAGTGCCCTTGTCCGTCATCGTACCCCCCCCCGTGCCGTGCTTGCATGCTCTCCCTCGACCACTCTTTGTTCACAAATATCCGGCAAACAATATGCCCCATGCTGACAGTAGATGTCGGGACGTGAGTGATTCATGCGTGTGTGGATGTACACGCGTGCACAGGACTGTTGACGGCCAGGCCGGACCCCCTTGACTTGAGTCCGATGGACT
The DNA here is from genome assembly GCA_036362985.1 of Ligula intestinalis. NCBI lineage: Eukaryota > Metazoa > Platyhelminthes > Cestoda > Diphyllobothriidea > Diphyllobothriidae > Ligula > Ligula intestinalis. Next base: position 65,995,211 of record JAYGXS010000001.1, read on the forward strand.
CCGATGGCCGTGGTGATCATGCTAATGGTGATTTTGACGAAGCCGTCGCGTGTCCTGGCCAGGAACAGTTGATGATTTTTTTCGTTAAACGGATTGATTGATAACGCTGTCATAAATCGGCGTGGTGGCTCCTCGCACCGGACCAATACGTGGCCCGAGCGCGCAGGTGAGGGTTTAAATAGCTAAATTTTGCACGGAATTAATCTCTGCCACGGGAGTCTTCCAGCCTACCGAGGATAGCTAGCAGAAGATCTCTGAAAATTGTGAAGTTTTTAGTGTAAATTTAGAATCTATATCTGCATGCAATTTATCAGTTCTTTCATCTAAAGCCACACGGAAAATTTTCGTCAACTTCAGAGTAGCTTTCGGATACAATGAACCATAGGGAGAGGGGTATCTCAAGGACAGGGGAGACTGAACCAGCTATGTAGACCTGATCCAAGTCCACAGCGAGAAGAGTAGAATTCAAATGGAAGAATGGGAGAGTTGAACCAAAATCTAGCCGTACTGCGACAGAGGCAAGACAAATCCTGTCAGCCGCAATCAGAAGAGTATAGGGACCTTAGTGTTCAATGAGTGCAGAACAAGACGAATGCGCTATCTAGCGTATTAGAACCGGGAAAGGAACGTACAGACGATCTTCAAATGACTAGAGTTGAAATTTTTCGAATGAAACAATTAAATAACGTTCGACTACATTTTAATGCCTTCTTTTTCAGTCCTTATGGAACTGACCGTGCGAAACGAAGTCATGTTTTCCTCTACCGGATTTCTACTATTTCAAAGCAATCGAAGGGGCCGAACATAACATGGCGACAAAGAGAATGGTGTTGTTGTTTCTAAGCCCACAGACATGTTTGCAAGGATCTACAACCCCATATTCTCTTGAAGCCGAGAGCACGGGTCGGATTTGTGCAATCGGAATCACCTAGGAAAACAAGTTTATATTACGCAGAATTATATCTTCTTCGTAGACTCGGGTGCCCAACTAATATTCTACGCACGGGGTAAAAGTCACATCTTGGGAATCCCGCTAGCAATTGTATCATTTTATTCTGAGCGAACATTCCTATTGCTTCTTGTACATCGCATCTATGGAGCCTACTGTCCTACTCTCCTAAGCGTCCACTTAACATCAAAGATTTTTCCAAGGCCGGTGATTGGGCTACTTCAGTTTTGGTCAATTTTCTCGTCCCCTCCTTAATGTATTCGCCCACAATTCAAAGCAAAAGGCCGATTTATTTTGTATCTCTTTGGGCTGTTGTAAGAAAGAGGAGAAACGAAGCACGCTGGGTGACACGCAACATAGTAATAATGGATAATAGCTTTCGGGTTTCCCTCTATATCGCCACATTCGAAAGGTCTAGTGGAGTTTCTCAATTATCCTCTTTTGTTCTCTAAGAGAAAGGGAAAGCACTGGGAGTCCGAAGGCAGCCTTGCTGCAGACCCGAGCCATTGTTTGGCTTCAATATTCTGCCGCAGAAGGCGCAGCGTCTAAGCACCTGCAAACCAGACTGAGGTAGTCCGCCTTTGTTTCTATACTCGTAAATAGTGGATGAAGAGCTTCTCGAATAACTGTTAATAATAGTTGTGACAGTCATCACGTCAATGTCATCTTCGGATTTAGTCGCTGTTGCCTGCCTGGTAGGATTTGACCCCTTTGTTTCCAGTCGAATGCACACTGGTGTTAAATCTAGTCACCCAGCCAAGTACCACTTAAGCGGTACTTGAATTCTGTTCCCTTTGCACACTGGTGTTAAATCTAGTCACCCAGCCAAGTACCACTTAAGCGGTACTTGAATTCTGTTCCCTTCCCCCCCCGTTCGGCCCTCTTGCCCTTTAACCACATTTTCCAACAATGCTTCCCCCTCTCCTGCATCAAGAGACAACTGTTTCAAGAGCTACTTGCTACTGCCCCACTCCCCCTTTCCGGTACAGAATTGCCTCAGTTTACGTCTGCCCTACGGTCTCTGTTCCCTGCACCGTGTCCTCATCCGCTCCCCCATTCTTCCAGACTGGTCTGCTTACGCCCTTATTAACTAGCAGCAACGGGTCTGTGTCATTCACGACTGCTCGTCTAAGCATCTCCAATGTACGTCTATCCTCTCTTTGTTTTCTACCTCGCATTTTCTACCTATCGTGCACTGTTAATCTTACTGTTTATTTCTGTAGGAGGAAACCCAATTATCCTGACTGTCCCTTGACAGATAAAAAATATCCGACTGACTGACTGTCATTTGACCTTACTTCTGTCCTCGGGTGCGTCTATTCAGTTAACGAAACACAGCACTGCATTAAGTAATACTGCGTTATTAACAGGTATTCGAGTTATCTGACTGTCCTTCAACGTATATTCTGCCTTTGGAAACACTGCAATACGACAAGGCAACCAGTGTAAACAACCCTGCTCAATGACCCGCCCAACTTTACCGCTCGTATTGAATCCACCATTACGGAACAGCAAGCTGACTGCCCAAACAGTCACAATTGGTTTAACTTAAATTAAGCAAATTTGCCAAACCTCCCAAATAATATATCAGTTTAGCAGTCATTCTGGTAGATTCTAGATGATTGCTTAGGAAATCCTGCTTGGGCAGTCAACTTACTGTCCCATATTGGTGGATTCCATATGAGCGGTAAAGTTGGGCGGGTAAAATCGATCCAAGTGTGATTAAGTTCACGGCGCAGGCGTGGAGTTTGTAGCTAAACTGGGAGAGCATTGGCTTCGCGAAAAGCCCTTCTCCATTATGCGGGTTCAAATCCCGCCAAAAGCTGCGAGTTTTCTACAATTGGATCAACTTCAAAAAATAATAATGCTTCACGGTGTTGCGTGTCATTCTTACGTAGGGTCTCGTTATGATCATGCATTTCCCCTCCCCCAGTGCTGTACGGCTGAAACAGACAGACTCACTCACCCATCCATTTTGGACAACGAGGAATAAGGGATTCTTTCACACTGGCTGTCAAAAAGAGAATTCGGGTAGTTTTTGTGCGCAGTTGTAGGCAGGCAGGCAGAAGTGAATCATGCTGTCATTTGGGCATGTAAGCAGGAGGCACATTTAACTGGCTTGCCGGCACTGCATTATCACGTCAATTCCAGAATGAAGCAGCACAAATTCACTTTAAAAAGGGCCTTCATACCTTCTTTTGACATACCACCTGTGAATGGCATTTAAATGCCCTTTACGTCAGAATTATTTTGCCCACACTGGCTGCCCAAAATGCTCCGTTCAATGGCATAGTTCTTTGCACAGGAATGGGCTTATAAATGCCCACAAAACTTTATTATCTAACTCCCTCGGTCAACTGACTGTGGATATTGCAGGTTCCATCGAGAAGCCCCACAGCAAATATTCCGTAACGTCCCGCTTCAACCGGAGAGGCTTTCCCGGCTCTGACAACCTAGACTCTGTGCCTCTTTTGGGTAAGACCACAAGCAGTTCTGATTACAGGACATATTAACTTCATTGCGCCGATGTAGGACTTCGGTGTGTATGGCAGAGGCGCTGGTCAGATCAGGGCACAACAGGCGGTATTCGGGTTGCTGTCCCATAACAAATATCGAACACTGGTGGCACGCGTATGTGCAGGTTCGCGCCGCGCCAGCCACCTGCACCCCTGCCCATTTCCGGTCTTCTTGACTCTGTCTTGACAGCGGGTAGATGTGGGTGGGGGAAGAGAGATTGTAGTAGAAGCAGCGTAAGTCTACTATCACTTAAAACGAATCAATGCTTAAATCACTGTCCCTACACTACCTTGAATCTCGAACTAGGGCTACTGTGGTCAGTGGCATAGTGGCGAGCAACTGACTATCAGGAACTGAAATAAATGAAGAGGCGAGTTTTAGTAAAGAATTCAGAAGACGTGATCACTGGAAAAATTAACGGCCCTCAGCGGTGATTGCGAGAGCTGCTTATTGTAGTACGTACATATGTGATCGCGCAGCCACAATGGATTATACATAATGCATTCCTTGTGCTTTCACTACCTTTGTCTCCGATTGTGCTTGATGATGGGTTTAGGTCAGAATCCAAAACGCCAGGCCAATAGACACCTTGCTAGGGTTTTGTTAGAGTTCTGTCTTGGAGCTAGGATAAGGTCTTAGGTTAAAGTTTACAGTTTAAGTTTTAGACTTAAGGTTTGAGCATAGACTTATGGTTTTGGTTTACGGTTTTTAAGTAGACCTAGGGCTAAGGGTTGAGGCTTGATGCTTGGATCAGGTCTTTGTTTTTTGACTTCGAGCAACCTATCGCCTATCAGTGCGCAGTGCTTACCAGCAAATTCCCAGTTTTCCGCCGCTAACGGTCTACTTAAATACCACCTGTTGATTTGCACACTCTTGTCATTAGGTATCTTTGAGTATTAAAACAATGTTATGGGTTATGTTGCTGCTTTTACACTTTCTTCTTCCTAGAGTTCTTTGGCTACTATCATCGTTTGCCTCACTCGGCAAAGCTCTACCAGCCACCAGTCGTGTATTGCGGCGAACCATGGTTTCGGTTTGTTCATCGGACTTGCATATTAGATCTCCACCAAAAAGGATTTAGCCTCTCGAGCAGATAAGCTAGGATTAGCAGATCACGTGGGAGGATGGGTGAATGGGAAAAGTAAAAGGCGAGGGTTCACACATAATTTTGGAGAACTCACCGGCCTCGTTGATTTTCCCGTCGCGCGTCAGGGCGCACTCCTTCTTCAGGTCGGGCGATGAAAAGTCTGCAAAGCGAAAGAAGTACGCTGCGTTAAAGAAACCACAGCAGAAGTACGTACCGCCGAGCTTAGCAGGGGCATTCGTGTGTATCTAGAGCAGAAACCATGGAGACGAAAAGTGAAGCATGGAGTACAGTAACCAAGTTCATCGCAGAAGCAATAACAGTATTGGATTCCTCGTCCAATCTGTTGCGTGAGAAAATACCCGTCGACACCAGATCCTAATGTGCTCACGATAAAACTATTAGACCTTATCTGTTGGTCATCTGCGTTGTGTTTGCACGCAAAGTAGACGTACTGGACCAAACGGGGGGGGGCTAGATCAGGGTGCAGCAAACTTTATTAGCGTTGCGCTCCCGTAAGAAATGCTGAACCTGCATCTGATTCATGCCGGATCAGAGCACGGCAGGCCATACTACTGTCTGTCAGCTGCGCCTGATCCCGCCTCCGGTCTTATTGGCTCTGTACTGACATTGGTCACGGGTGATTGAGGGAAGAGTATGGTAAGTGCAGCGACAGCCTACTATTAATCAAACGTAATCCACGCGTAAGTCACCGTCCATACACCACCCGGCTGCAGAGCACACGGTGGACATCGTTGGATGCAACGGTCGCACTTTCCTGTGCGTGCACGGTTACAATTTTTACTTTTTGGGTGGTGGTCAGGATTATAAATGGGTGATTGAAGACGAAATAAACAGGGAAAAGCACGATCGTAGTCGATCCGTCACTATAGCTATATGGCCCGTTGAGCTTTACATAAAGCTGGTGGCCTAACTGTAAAGATCGAAATAGGAGGGGATAGCGAACACACACGTAGGGTTGTCCACTGAAGTTATTTGAGGCGCAGAAAGCTGCTCACTATGAGAGAGTTGATTGAAGATTTGTTTTTTGGAAGGTAAACAGGCAAAATGGGAGTGAACTGCAACCTCTCTTGACAAGAAAGGCATTTCCTACACATTCACAGCTCAAAAACTCCGTTTCGTGCGTTTTGTGCTAGGAACTAGCATTGATTTGAATAGGAACATTTTGAAATAAATTGCCTCTTGGAGACGGAGAATTCGCTTTGTTGCTTCCATCAAAAACAGATGGAGGTGAATATGAGAGGTTGCATTTTACAGGGAATAAGAGATGAATCAACCCGCAAGATTCGGCTCCGCCCGTTTGTGGAATTTTGTGCCACAATAGTCAGCGATAACCTCGTTTGACTATGGTGTATTTTAACATGCTATGAAGTAGGCAGCATAAGATAAAGATGGCCAGACACTTTCTATGTACAGTGGACTACGAACGGATACGGAAATTAGCCGCGGAAGGATTGACGCCTGAGTCATTAAAATTTATTTCAATAAAACAGCTCTTTGACGATTTATTTTTGATAAAACTGCGCCTAGAAATAAGGAGACCAAACTAAAACGGCTCACGGGTAAGCAAAATGACGATTTTATTCGTCACAAATTATACTAGCACAGTGTGCCTAATGTGACCATTCACAGGAACTATCTATTCATTTTTTCTATAAACATAATTAGAAAGGCGATTCAGGAATTCGACCTTAACCAGTAAAAGTCGGCGATCAGGTGGTTTTAAGTAAAACGCTTAAAAGGTCGCGTTTTTTGATTTTTCATGAAATATCTTGATTATATGCCCTTATTGTGGAAGAGCACGCACTTCTGCAATGGGGACTTATTCTCAGATAGGTGTGCACTGTCGACCCACGTGGATATGGAAAAAAACTTTCCAAGTAGGCCAATGACACTAAATACAACCTTCAGAAATTTTCGATTGGATGGCTATCAAATCCGGAGAGCGACCAGTCTGGCGGTTGAGTACGCACTAACTAAATAGCAAGGTGTTCATCGCTACTTTGAGGCATGTACGCCATTAAAACGACATAGATCGATGCCGAATTGATGCCATTATTTTACACCATTGTGGTCCTGTCCAGCGCTCTTAAATAGACTGAATCCGATAAGGCTGGATTTTGCTTCTGTCGAAATTATTTTTTTGCAATTATCAAACGAATATGACTAGCCTTATTTGAGTTATTTGTAACAGTCACCTTCTGAATATCCAGTGTTCAGGGAAAATAATTATTTTTATTAATGTTAGTAAATATTTATTCATAAGCCTGGTTATGCCATCCTTCGAAGAACGAATGTTACCTAACAGGGATGTTCTTGTGAAAATAGATAGACGTCATGAATAAATAAATAGATATATATATATATATAGACTATGTTTATGATCAATTGTTGGTGAGCAGTTAGCGATCGCGTTACGAGCCATACTCTTTGGGGGTTCGATATAGAAGACTGCAGATAACTTCAAAGTGACTAGTGCTAAATATATTGGTGGATTGAAGCTCACATTGGAACAGGCAAACCTGGAGAGCAAATTTTGTGTCATGTCTGACAACTGAGAAGCGCACAAAGAGGAAGTACGAGATAAAGTGTGTTCTCGCGCTGCGTTTCACGGATTCAGGCATCATCACTTACCTTTTTAAACACTGTTCAAATATATATGGCGGCCTAATTTCCGTGGGATAACTGAGGCCACCAGGTCACACGCAAGTTAACCTAACTCCCAATCTGACCTACACTAACCTACAGAAAGGTAGAACTGCAGGAAGAAATTGACATGCAGCCAAAGCAGACTCCGGATATCCGTTGCCAGCTTTCTGCCTTTTAGCGGTTAATCAGCTAATCCAGAGCATCTTACTCCTCGGCCGCGTTTGTATGCAGTTATTTTTTCTGTCTGTCTGGCAGCGTCAGTGTTTATTCTTTCAACTATACGCTAATCCTACACTCCTTCCTATAGAAGACCAAATTTGTCTGCCTGTGTAAATCCTCAAAGTAGAAATGGGGTTAGTCTGGCAAGGAAACAATTCTTACAGGTCTAGGGAAGTTGTGCGTTTGGTCTCAGTAATTATTTCAAATTTTATCAGCCCATGACTACCTTATGCGGGCACGTGGAAGAGGTAAAGTCTTCCAAGGCACCATGAACGTCGAAAGTTCTAAATTGGAAAAGTGCTGAAAACGCTCACTAACGCGAAGTTGAACAACGCTTTCATTTGGAGTCACTTATAGCACCGGTTTAGGACAAAATATCTTCTTGTAAAATAGCGTTTATTTCACAGGCAGCCGACAGCTAGGCGGTTGCCTGTTGCTGGCGGTGGGGGAGAGAGTTAGGTCGACCTTCGGCGCGTTTATTTCCCCACTATAATGCATCCGATGCGCTTGAATCTATCGCGGCGCGCTAAAAGCCGTGAAGAGTTGCCAGTTGGCGGGTTAACTCGGACACCGCAGTCGGTCCAGAATGTCTTCTTGTGTGGTTTGTCTGTCTGCGAGCTGAGAGTCAGATTCAATGGCTCCCTCTTAATGTGGCCGTTATGGCGCTCTCTGTCGGGAGCATAGCTAGCGAGACGTGCTGCTTGGTACGCGTGTTGAGTGTTTGTCGCGCCAGCCGTCTGCGCCCTCCCGTATTTCCGGCTTTCTTGACTCTGATTTGACGCCTGTTCCCGGTGCGGGGGCTGTCAAAGTCTGGGGTAGACCCGGCGTGTTTGCCTTCACTTTAATCAGCCACAGTCGTCACGTACTTCACCTCGTTGAAGCTCGTAGTGGATATCGTCGAAATCGACGGTCGAACTATCATGTGTGTGTATGTTACAGCGGCAACGTCCTCCGTACTTACAATTCAGTTTAAGGCAAGTAAACTACCACTGCAGCAACGAACGTGTCACACTTATGAGGACGAAACTTCATTCATAGCGGCCATATCAGCATATACCCGATTTATCGGCGACACGTCATCGCAGTTCTGGCTATAAGACATGATAAAAATGAGCTATAAATCGATCCTTGAGAGGCTGCCAACTGACGCGGTTGGCACTGCGTGTATTTGTATGAAGACTAACTGACCGACAACTCGAGTCAGGCTGCAATGGCTCACAGTTTAATGTGGTCTTCTGGCATTCTTCTGGAAGCGAGATCCGTGCCGCCTACGTTGTGGCGAAAACCTGGTGCACTGCACGGATGACCAGGTTTTGTGTGGCACGCGGCGACTGGCTGTTTAACTTTGCCAGCCACTGCGTCCGATCCCGCCTCAGGTCGTCCTGACCCCATCTCTTAACACAGCACCCAGCAGGGTAAGGGAAGAGGGAGTGTGGCAAATTCTGGTAAGTCTGCCATCACTACGAAGTAATTCAAGCGCAAGTCACATTCCTTTACCGTAAAGAACACGAAGGCTATCAATGGTATCGATCTTTAAATTGTCGTTGTCACAGCGATTACTTTGGAGCCCGTTAGACATGTGTGTTTTGACAAATCACAAAGTTTTAGTTTCATTCATGCCGGTACGCTCAAGATCATAGCGCTGATGCGAACTTGTTTCCAACCTGCCACGGTAAGTGGGGAGATTGCCGACAACAACTTCCGTTTGGCTCCTAACTCATGGTGGATTAGGATCTCCCTAAAACTGACAGACCAGAAACTAAGGCCAGTTTTGCGGATGCTGTGATTAGCACACTTTCGTCACTGTCTGCTCTGTTTTAGCAAAACGCGGCGTCAATCGGTAGGCCTAAACACTTAAATTTGAGGTCAAGAAACAACGTTCCTTCCTGCGGACCAGGTATGTGTGAAGTGCACGGAGCTAGAAGAAAAAAGCGTATGCACCAAGGCTCCTTAAGCAGTGATTCTCCTTTTTCAGAATACTTTTCAATTAAACTGTTTTTCAGGTGAGTTACAAAGCTGCTTAGTAATAAGCCTAAACCAAATCAGTTTCGTAGGGCAGGAGACTGGCTTCGAACTCAGCGGTCTTATGGTCACGAAAATTCCTACCTACTTAGCAAACATTCTTCTTACGTGTTCTTACCATTTGCCTGAATTTATCAATAGTTCGTTAAAAAGGCTGCACAAAAATTTCCTTTTAATTCTTGTATTCAAGAAAATAAAACTACGAAATTATTTGTATTAACTGTTCTCTGGGCACTAAAAATCAAGAGGCTGTTTGCTAAAATGAAGGGTGTCAGGAAAGATGCTGAATCAAAATTTCAAACGTTGTCATTCATGAAACAAAGTAGAATTATTCCCATGATAATTAATCGTGCAGCCCCACTCAAGAACCATTTTTATGTGCAAGCGTCTTTAAAAATTAGTAATTTATGTTTTGGGAGTTTTGACATGCATCCTAATTCAGTTGAATCACATAGGTGCAAGTTTTCTCCAATCGGAATGGAGGACTGACTGGCAGCCAACAGAGTTATGCTATATAACGTGGACCTTAGGCCGTCTATTGCGTAACACCTAGGGCGGGTGACACTTATGCAGGAGAAGATTCTTTGAATTGCATTAAAAGCAAAGAATTATAATTTAGGAGTTTTTTTCACTAAATTAATTTTATGAAGTGCTCACCGATCACGCGGACAGCCATCTCGGCCAGACTGTTCCCAAAGCCGTTGACCGCGCTGCATTTGTAGCGACCAGATATGTCGAGAGAATCGGCCCGAATGGTAATATTTTTAGTTTCGTCAAAGAGATGGGCAGGGTACTCAGGTCGTGACCACTTATAGAAGGGTGTCTCGAAGGGACAGGAGAGAGTAAACTCGGTGTTTAGGGGCACCATGTAACCTCGGCGGTGAGTGATCCGTTGTTGCAGGTTCCCAACAAGCGCCGGATCTAGGAAAAGAGACGTTCTTAAGAGGCAACAGAAACAAAACACCAACCATCCAGCGTGCTTTTTATCCATTTAACTTAATAGCTGAATGAATGAAAACGTATTTTCATGGATAAAGAAGAAGACTAAACTACTGCTACACGAATTGCTGTTTAGGACTCCGAAAGATCCTCAACTCCACTGACAGCTAATTAACGTATGCCGCTATAATTGTCCCTCTCCCATCCTTTTTGGTTACTGTTTCCTACCCCTTGACGACTTGATCATCTATGACCGTTGATTGGCCTATGACTATTATAATTATCCTCCTTTTGGTTGCTGCTTTTGATTTCTGAAGATGGATTCGTGTAAGGGTTCTAAAGCTCAGGACAATAAACAAATGGATCAAAGTCTTCTTCTTTATCCATTAAAGTGGATTCTAGATGGTTGCTTAGGAAATCCTCTCTGGGCAATCAGCTTGCTGTTCCTTAAAGCTGGATACCATGCGAGCGGTAAGTTGTGCGTGGAAAATCGACAAAACTTTGATTAAATTAACGGCGCACGGTGAGCCTCGTAGCTCAATAGTAGAGCGTTGGCTGCGCAAAAGCCTTTCCTGTTGTGTGGGTTTGACTTCCACCAAGGCCGCAAATTTTTCACAATTTGGCCAGCTGAATTATCCATAACAGCTAAAATTTGTACTTTCAGAATTTTGACTGGGCAGCTGCAAAGGCTAATGGACATCAGAAGGAATATATCTATGAAGACCATGAGGGTCCAGGTGTGCATGCTAACGAAGAGGGTCGATGAAATGAGTTCGTAAACAATGGATAGTCTCGCATGTCATCATGGATCCGACAGGTGAGAAATGATATACGTTTGGAAATTTTCTATTCCACTGACACAGCTGACGCCAGTGAGCTGCCTATAAACAGTAGGTAGGGTTGTCAATGTGATTGGCATCTCTAGAACGGTTTCGTCATGTTTTGACCCTGGACAAGCAACTGTATTCTACTTGTTATTAAGACAACCCAAACAGAAAAGAATCCCGTCATCGAATTCGCTCCTTCAGTAAAGGTCAAGTTTCCTACAAATGCAATAATCTGCTCATCGTGAATTTTCCCTCGATTGTATCTCATATTATTACTCTTTACACGAAATGTAGACCTCACACTTCGTTATTAAGCATGATAAAAACACCGTGTATATGAGGATGTGAACTGGCTTGAATTCGAGCAGACGGAAACTCAGACGTAGATGCAGTAAAATTTCTCACCCGAGGCGTGGATCTTCACAAGCAAAGGGATGAAGAGGAAGCCGAAGAGTGGCTGAAGTTGTTGAAGCATGACGTCTGGGTAACAGTGTTGCTGCTGATGCTGATGGTGATGATGAGGAAAAACAAATATTGACCTACAAGAAAGGAAGGAGGCAGTTTTGTTACTTCGACCCCGTGCTGACGTACTGTGCCTCCTTGTCAGTTTGAAGAGAGCCGTCGATCTCATAAGCAAAAAAATAGTACCCTTAGGTGAAATTTTGAATTACAAAAATTTTGAAAGTGAGATTGCAGTCCTTACTATCAGATTGATCAGGTTTTTTGCACAAACCATGGCCACTTCTAAATGAAAGTAGTCCGTTTTGCAGTAAGGCCCATAAACACAAAATACTCCCTGATCTGGTTACTAATAACAGCAATTATGAATTTTTTTACCCTTTTACGATTATAACCTGCAGGTCGGTTTATCGTAAAAATTAATTTTGGTCTGGTTCCATACTGTTTTTTTTCTAGATTTCGAGTTTTTTGGAGGGATCGATCAGAAACTTCATTGATGAAGTCGTCTGTAGGAGACACTTGGTCTTAAAAAATGCGCTTGAAAAAAGGCTAGTTTACCGTTCCGATTGCTTAAGTCTGGAAACTTATGCTTGAGCTTGCATGCATTCTAATTTTCGCTGGTTTCCTGAACTTGTTAACTTGTTACTTTTGGAGTGTGACTTGATACAAAGATTGAGGGTTTTCGTGGAAGGTTACGGGATCCTGCATTCCAAACTAGAAGACGCAATAATGAATACGCTATTAACATAGATCAACGTATTCGAAATTTCCGCAAATATTCCCATGATTAATATTAGAAGTCAGTTTTTTTGGCAAACAATTGTTTTCAGCAACTC
>JAYGXS010000001.1:66019420-66046556 GCA_036362985.1 Ligula intestinalis
CTCACTCACTCACTCACTCACTCACTCACTCACTCTCTCTCTCAATTTTAAATGCCCCAGGCGAGAAGGTGTGCCCTAGTACTCTTGTGCCTGGGGTACTTGTAAAGTGCATTGACTCAGCGCGGTCGGGCTGCGCACTCTCTGCGACTGGCACATGAACTGTCTTAAAAAACCTCGCACAGGACCGCATGCAAGCAGGGCCACCTAGCGAGGGTTTCGGCTCTGCCCCCGAAGCAAAGCAGGTTAAGGAATACTTATCTGCCTCCTAACCGGGCCACTGGAACAGGAACAGTCGCTCAAGTAACGGAGGTGACCCTAAACATAATTCCAGGATGTGTAAATATTTCTGTGTTCTAACTCTAACACAGGCTCTAAAATAGATCTAGCCCGTAGCTCTAAGTCTACCCCTAACCTAAACCCCAACGCTATGGTTAACAATAGTTCCAATCTTAAACCCAACCCTAATTTCCCCTGAAACTTGGTGCAAAATGGCCACTATTATGGGCAGTTCCTCTTGCTATGTCCTGTTTAGCGGAGCATAGGGTTGCAAAACACATTGACTGTGTCCCACAATGATCAAATTAGTTCAACTAAAGTCCCTCTAATTTCCTGTGAATACCGGGCAGTGCTGGCTTGCAGAATTACGATATGAATGTCCGTAAGAGACCATTCAGCTGCACGTTCTGCGCCAAACGAACGAACCAGTCGGGTCAAGTCAGGGTTTCAGGTATGGCCGATGTAGGTAGGAGGTAGGTGTGATTGACAATGGTCAATAAATTAGGACTTGCCGTCTCTATTTCGACATGTTTTTCAATACACTCCCTGCAACTTCACTCAACTGAGCCTCCATGTGCACGTGCAAGATCATGTTAACGTAGCTCTTCTTTAACTTTATTAGGGACGTCAGTAAATCAGCAACTATTACTAACGAAGCGGACATGGAGAAACAGTGGACTGCACAGTCGTCCTTATTGAACAGTGAGCTGCATGAATAGTAGCGTGTTGAATGAATGTGCACGTACTAGCGGAGATCCCGACGAACTTTCGACCACCGAGTTCAACGAGGTGCACCGCAGGCTTCAGCACCTGCTTTAGTCCAGCAGTCAATAGAGGGAACATTCTGAAAAATAAGTCCTTTCAACTGCTGACTTCTAAGATACTGTTTTAAGTGTTTTTCCTACTGATCCACACTTAACAGAGGCGCGTACCGAATCGACTTGCAGACTCCTGAATACTCTCAGTTCCGAGAAATTTCCGTGAGGCCTCATCACTGCTGCCGGAGCTGCGATTCCTAAAGGAGGTGAAGACGCAGCGTCTGCGATGGGTCTGTCTGGTTCCATTTTCCACCCCGTTATGTTGCAAGTCAGCAGACACACTGAAGTTTGTATGCTTGGTTTATTTTCGTGGCCAGTAGCACAACAACTCTGCCTCGGTGTGGTCGTAGACGTGGCGACGGCGACGGCAGCATCCGCAACAACTGTGTCGATTCACTATTGCTTCTCTTCTGCCCCCTTCCCCTCCCTGGCTCCTTTATCCCGGCTCACCCCGAGCCTTATCATCACCAGGGCGGAAACTGTATGAAATGAACTTGCCATCTACGGCCATCTCCGTACTACATAAGGTACGCTGTCGACCGAAAATTAGGTCATCGCTGCCAGGCTGACGACTGCATGATTCCACTAGTATAGACTCGCGCACACGCAAAAGCCTGCCTCTGTACTAGGCTTTCTCTGAACACACAGTTAGCTTCGCATGTTCATGCCACTGATGTTTCCGGTGATGGTTGGTTTATGTCCACAGACTGGGACAGTGATGTTGATTGACGCTGGGGCATTAGGCCAGCCATACGTGTTGTGCATTTTATCTCAGTCATGACGCCCCAGCTCTCCTCTACTCACCTCAAACTAGCTGTGTACTGGAACGCGGCAGGTGTGGAAGAGGTCGTTAATATGTCGTCCCAGTGTTCCAGGTTTAAAGGTAATTTCCACTTATTCACAGTATACAGTAACTTGGACATGTTTCCACTGCGACGTTGACTCCTCTACTTAATTAATTGGATAAAGAGATTACAGTTGATTATGTTCGGTTCCGTCTGGTTCAATTGCTGGCGACCCAATGCGAAAATATCCCCTCACAATTGTCAAACGATGACCATATTATTGACAGTAGGTAAAGTCACCGATTTTGCCTGACAAATAAAGATCTCTGTCTTGTACATGCCCGCTCACCATCCGCCTTAACGTTCTTACATGCTAATGTTATGTATGTACACTATGAATTGTCCTCACGAAGGGCCACGCCACAGATACACTGGACCAAAACTGTGGCTAGATTGCGGCAAGACACGTACTCATCAGCCTGCATAGAGTCCACGCCTCCATAACAAAGGCCACAAATGGAAGGTGTTGTTGCACGCCTAGGTGCAGGCGCACGCTGCACCAGTCGCCTCCGCATGGGTAAGGTTGACCGGCTCGAACAGCGAACTAATGCACGAGAAAGGGGTAACTTAATCATTTGACGACGGATGGGCAAGCGGTAATGGCTCCTACATAATGTGGTCTCTACAGCGCTCTCACTTAGTTGAGGTCCGAGCAGCTCCGTACCTTGATCCCTGCGGAAACCTGGCCCATCGTTCCCGTACCAGGCATGTGTGGCCCGTGTAGATGGCAGTGCTGTGCATATCAGCTGCACGCACCATACCGCCAGGCAAAGGGGGAACCTCGTCACTCGCGATGTTTGATCTGTCGAGTATGCTATGAGTCGAATAATTTCAATATTTCGCACTTGAATGAAGGGAATTAAACGAAAGCACGGCGTTTTGAAGAGGCCTACACAACGTTTAGTTCTTGAAATCCGAAGCAGATTGACAAAATGGAGAAAATATTAGCTCAAATGTCGGGCATCTTCTATTCAGCAGGATGGTGAAGTTTTGTTTGGGCAGTTACCATAGATTCCATATCTGATGAAAGGTTGGAGGTTGGGAGACATTTGAGGTTAATTATTTAGTTCATTGAGTTGACGTGAGGTGCAAAATGATGTTTAATAGAATTTACTTCCGTTCAGATCAGTATACTGGGAGAAAATAGAGGTAAAAATGGGTGAAATTCAGCGTTTGTTGTTAACTAAGAAATTTCCTATGCTATTAGACGTTGCGGAAAAGAACTTCTTGTTAGCGCATGTTGCACTATAAAAGAGCGCTCATGAAGAGCTGGAACTTTTTAGTTATATCTGTTCGCAAAACGGAAAATTTGGTTTTGCATCCTTGAAATTGAGGTAAGTGTTATCATAAAATAGTGCACTATTTTTGGAAAAAGAAGAGCGAAATACGTTTACGAAATTCTATTTTACTAATTTGCCAAGTTTTGTGCCGCAAAATCGAGTAATAAATGTTTGAAGCTGTTTCTTGCTATAACCTAAGTGAAAATATATGCTGTATATTTGAAAGGTTGCAGGCAAGGAATGCGAATGAGGACCTTATTAGTAGATAGTAATTAAATCATAAAAAGCTGAAGACAGTTAAGAAAACTCACATTTGAGTGAGTTGTCACGGGATATTGCAATACAGTTTTCTCAAAAATCACCGTTGATTTTATTGCCACTCTGGATTTTATTTGTTGTTATAGAACTGAGGCTAGAAGTAACCAAATATACTGAAAACTGTTCCAATTTATATAAAAGGGTCAGTTCTTTCATTTGCAACGGAAGATTTTTCCATAATTTTTAGGAGAATCAATAAACTGGCCAAAATTTACCATTCTGATCTTGACTTTATCATCAAAAAATTAAATACGCAGACATCAGACGCCAAAATATGTAAGTAAAGCTTGTTTTCAGGAGATTACTTTTTTTAGATTTTTTTAAAATCAATTTTGAGCATATTTATTCGCGACTTTTGTAGTGGACGTTCATTTTTCTCGACAATGAGTTCACATTATTTGTTGGTTCTGAAACAATGACACAAAAAGACAGCTGCATAATAAAAAAATGTTTAAAAGCTGGTTACTTATGTAACAGTTTTCAAGATATATATTATTTTGAAGGTTTTGGTAAGCACGTAGAATATACTCATTATTTATGGTCAATTGACTAAAGCCAGTGAAAATCGTAAAGTCTTAATTTCAATTTCATGGAAGATCTGAACCTCTTCGCAATAAAAGTATCGAAATCATTACAAAAAATATGGCGGATGGTAGTAACTCTTAGTGTACAAAAATGGTACGTTTACAATTGTTCCCGACAATTCTATTTAAATTTATAAGTCACTGGCCGGCATCTCCGCAAGTGAGCTTAAGCAATATATTACTCCTGTGATCTCCCAATGGGGCATATCAAGCGAAAACGTGGTTGCCTAAGTTCAAAATAAGCCAAGCAATGCATAAACGAAAGAAACAACTAGCTGTTCTCGTGAGAGCGTGTTAGAATACATACTCAAAATTTAGGCTCTGCGGTAACAGCCATACATTATATTGCACGTAATATAGAAGCATATGCATTCGAAACTTGAGAAAACGATTTTTCTCCAACGTAATTTTCCTTGTGCTGCTTTATTTACTCAGTAGTTTTGCATGAACGGGCTTCCTCTACATGTAAAACTTAAGTTTACCTAGTACGCCCGATTTCCACTTTTTCGGAATTTTCCCCTTTGTTAAAAAGCTGATGTTTCTATAAAACGTTATATTTCTTCATAAATCATAATATGCCCTTTTGTGAAGAATGATCATTACTTTATTGCTGCAAGACTTTGGGGGCCACAGCTTGGGCTGTGTTTGAGTAAGAGGGAGTTCCTTGTAAAAATCGTAGAATTTCATGAGGTAGTGCACCTACTGTAAAACTTGCCAATACGGAGGCGGTTTCCTGAGACAAAGGGAAACAGAACCCGAGAGAGAAGGGAGATGAAAATCACGTATTTGTCAAAATAACAATTACGGGTCATTTGAAACTTTTAGGAATGTTTATCAGCTAGGCTGCTTGCGAGCTGTTAGTCGAGAAGAATATACTTGGAGACTCAGCGGAGGCCAGTAATAGGTGTTCTGTTCCTAAACTGGAATATACCCAGTTGTTTAAGCAAAATAGAGTCTCCCACATTTTCTGTGTGCTTTGGAACAAATTGGACAGTATTCCCGATGGAGACCGACAGGACAAGACGCTCATGGCTCAATGGGTTAGAACGTTGGACTTCCAACCAACAGGTCACGGTTTCGAGCAGCAGGGGTTACGTATGGCTGGTTGATTAAGAATAAGAAGTCAGAAATAGTCAGCTCAAACTCCCTCGTCTTTGTCGGCTATGCCATTCCATATATAAAACTAGTTGCGATGCGACCGTCTGCAGGGCTCGGGCTTAAGTCTCAAAATCACGACGGGACGAGATACGGGGCTTGCCATCAATCACAAGTTTGTAGATGCAGCAACGTGACCGAAGCACTGTATACGTCTTCTTATAGTATTGTGTGCATGCACGGGCAGATGTGCTTTTTACTAACTGCTTTACAGGGAACGCCGTTTTCCAGATAAAGGTCAGCCGTACTAGTTTTCATCACAAGAAAGTCAACAAACAACCTGTGAGCATTTTTAGACGCTAAAAATTATACAATAAAAATTACGAACTTCACGAATTTACCTTAATTCGGGTGCAGATACCCAAATGAAAGAATTATGGCAAGACACGAGATGAGGGAGCCCGCTCTCTCCTCCATTTGACGAATTTCTGTTAATTTCACGGAAGATTAACGTTCAGGTTAGGGTTAGGAGTGGTGATCGATTAAAGGTTAGGATTAAGGTTAGGGTAAGAATTAAGCTTCGCGATAGAGTTGCAACACGGGGATATTTGCACTTTCTGGAGTTTTGCTTACGGTCACCTATATTACCATGAGTGATTTCTCTTCCTACAACCTAGCAGCATATCCAAAGGCAATGGTCAGGTCTTTATGTTAGTGATGGAGGGCCGGCCTGGTAATGGACTCTCTTTCAGTTCTATTAATTCTGCAAGTGCACTAGTCTTTATTGTAGCAGAGCGTCCCCAATTCGTCCAACCAAAACAACCACCAAGGCAACCGCAATGGACATCGTACAAGTCGAACCGTCGTGTGTCAGCCGTTGCCTGAAAGTAAGAGGTTGCACTGGCGGGTAGTTTTAGGCGATGCATGAAATAATCAGGTCCTACGGAGTTCGCTGAGCTGCCTTCCGATGGGATCTTTATTCCCGGACGCTGGGCAGGATCCCTCCGAGGGTACAATCAGTAGCTTTCGGAACATCAAATGCAGAAGAAGCGAATGCGTTCTAAACCGAGAAAACAAACTTATTCGCGTTCGACAGCGTGATGGTTAAGGAAGCTACTTAATCCCGAGTTGATACCTAATACTTGTTAATTGGTCGCTTCTATGAGGAAGGATACTGCTTTGCTCGGATAAGGCAACGCCTTCACACCCAACCGCTGTCCAAATACACACTAAGGCTTAAATTCAGAAAATACGTTGTCGTCACAGACATTTAAAATTACAGGCTAACAAACGTTGGTCAACGCTCAACGCGCACTTTTTATAAAAATTAGGATGGCAACAAGATACATAGTCATATAGGGCCTAGCAAAATCAGCAGAATGAGTGAAGAACTTGCATTTAATTTTGAATAAGACGAACGATTAAAACAGAATTCGGAATTGGAAAGTGCTAAGGATGCACGTGCATCCTGGTGCATATTTTTTGAGGGAGACTGTTTCGATAAATGTTTTTAGAAAACCTCTTGGATGAACCTGTATTCAACGTTTTTGTGAAAATTAATAAGAATACAGAGGCAAGAACTTGAAAAACATTTAGTACCCCCGCAGACCACGAATATGTACACTTACAACCTTAGAAAACCGAAACCTTCGCATGTACACGAGGAAACCAAGCTTGTCTGTGTAGGTACGTACGGGAAGCTAAAGACCAGCAATTGTTTTTATATTTATTTTCGATAGTAATATGCGGTTCAGATGCAAAATTCGGATTACCCTCCGGTTACTTGCCCACGCATATCTTGAAATTGTTGCATCACCCTAAAATCCTAGTTTGAACGGTCATCAGGACATCCGTTTTTAGTCCTGGTGCGTGAATTTTACGGTAGTCCAAACTATTGGTACTTAGTTGATGCGGTCGTAGGAATACTCTAAGATTATCAGAGGTACAGCAAATTGTAAAATACTTATTTTGGGTCATTTTATCTCTTATTTTGCTTGATATAATATCATCCATCTCTGTTTAAAACGCAGTCTTAAATCTTGCAGGTAATTTTTGGAGCTGCTTCTAAGGTTTATGGTTAATAAAGACAAAAACATATGATGCTGTAACTAGGGTTGATGGCTCGAAAGTGAATTCAACGTCACAAAGTTGGGATTCAAGTTCACCTAGATTTCGTATACGCTTCTTCATAACCAAGCCAATACGGCAGAGAAATGTATAAAAGTTTACAAATGGAAAATCAGAAAAGGTCAAAGAAAGAAAATTTTTGAACATGGTTTTGAAGGTATTAAAACCGTGGTTCCGCATTACTGCACCTGAAAACTTGTATGAAATTTCGCGTTCACCTACGACGATGAACTTTTTAATGGCAATGTAACATAACCGGTGTTGTTAATATTGTTTAGCTATTCATGATTTTGTGCTAGATTTCACCTGAATAGACGCATTCGAGGTCAAGTAATAGGTCAAAAGACAGTTGAATTAACTCGGATATTGTTTGTGGTTCTGTAGAACTAAACAGCAATATTAACAGGGCACGATAAGTAAGAAAAGCGGCGGCGTTACAACCAAAAGAGGGTGGACATACATTCGAGGTGGTCAGACGAGCAGCCGCGCAAATAACGCAGACGTTTGGCTGCCAGTTCATACGCGAATACGGATAAGGACGGGGAACAACGGAGAGGAGGGGAGCCAACGAATGCGAAGTCAGCAAACGAGGTCAGGGGCACAGGATACGAAGGGATCGATAGGCGGCAATACGGGCACTGCTTCGGCTCAATCGGCTTACTAACACGCAGTTAGTAGCAAATAAATATCCGAATCTGACACTGGCATGCTCAATGTCACAGTTGTCACAGGGGTTTTGGAAAAAACCTGTTGTATAGCATTTCGAGCTGTTTTTTTTCCAAACACAGATCCTCGAATAATTTTATTTTGAAATAAATGTCAGTGTCAACGGAAATCCGACAAGACCTTAGCAAGAGGATTAAGAGGGTACTCACTGAACTCGATCAGACACAGCAAATAAACAAATTATGCTGGTCGTCAGTGGTCTACTAGTGATGTGATTTTACTGGATGCTCAATTACACAAAGTCCTTTGCCAAGTAGGTTACTTTGTCGACGAATAGCTGCAGTTACCCTCAAAACTTTTAACTTAAAAAGCTGCTTAGTTGTCGAGGATGGAACGACAATCCCAGCCAGTTATGGGGTCCACACATTCCGTCGCGTTTTGAGGCACAATCGAGGAGGCTCCCAGGCAGTCACATAGCGATGGGTAATAAGGTGAGAATTTTAACCCAAAACAAGAGGGTCTGGGATGGTCATTTCAGAATTATTAATCCTCATCAGCGAAACCTTTCCAACCCTAAGCCTGGATGACCTGAAATTCGAATCTGAATTCTTTATTCCAACGCTCTACCATTGAGCCACAGACCTGTTGCCCTGCCGTTTGCGAGCAGTGAACGAAAAACCGATCAGTTAACCTCCATCTACTAGAATGCAGTCGACAAGAAAAGGGACAGTGGCTTAATGGCATGGCATTGGGATAGTTACCGCTAGAGGACCAAACAACCTTGGTTCTAATCCAAAGTCATCCTACTAATAATCCCAATCTAGCCCGTGTTGGTCAGTACTCCCTGCAAGATTGCTGGATATTTATATCATAACCTTTCCGAACGATGAAATACTCCTACACAATTGAGGTCAAACGTATCTTAGAAAACATACCAGAAGGTAAAAAAATTATTCATTATTTGTGGTAATGATCGGACAAATTCTAAATTTCACGGGATTATTATATCGGATTTTCTGCAAAAGAAGCAACAGCTGTTATATTTTGTAATGCAAAAAGTTTGACGTCGATACTAAAGTGCAAAAAAACTGACCTAATAACTATTGACTGAGTTTTTTTATCCGAGTAGTCATTGCCCAGTAGAAGCCTTGTCACTGATGCAAATTTTGGCGGTAGTCGGGCTGCGCACATTCGAAACTTCCTTAAAGCAAGCTCACTAAAAAGCGACTGATGCTCTCAACGCCAGAAATACATTGAATCAGAACATCTCTATCTTATCCTGCACTCAGAGATCGCGGAAAGGTTTTTGATCGCATGGTTTAACTGTGGAATAGGTTGAGGGCACTTCTGGAGCATGGTGCGTAGCCGCTATACCATCATCTGCACAGAAATCGCTGGTCTCTAAATCCGGAATATTTGACCAATTTCCGTCTTCGGTGAAATCTGCTGAACGTCAGTATGAACTGTAATAGCTGCGATTAAACTATTCATTTGCGAAAAGCTTTCATTAGCCTTAAATTGTTATCGTGATTAAAAGTTTCTAAATAACCTTCAACTACACTGCCATACACCAGAACGTGTCGTAGGGCTGGTAGGAAATACTTCTGAGCACTAATGTTGATTGACAAAAATGGGCATGTTTGGTAGAAACAAACATTTATGTGTATAAAAAATACGCAGATCCGACATAATAAGAGGAGGAGAAAATAACTTGCGCTTGTGAATTTGAAATGGCGATGTATGCTGCTATCCCTTTTTCGGATAAATAGCCGAAACTATCTTATGAATCTAGTAATTCCGCAATAAATGTTCCTCAAAAGCGGTTGATGAGATTTTTGTGAACAGAAATGTTTATCTCTGGAAAATATAAAATAATAAAAAAGAAGCATTTACTGCATGTACGGAGAAATGAGTGTTAATCCCGCTTAAAAAGGCAAAATATAAATGAGATTCCACGGCAAATAACTAGCCTCTCCCTTGTTACTGTTTCTTATCTCTGACGATGGACTTCTGTAAGAGTTCGAAAGCTCAGGGTAATAAACAAATCGACCTGGTGCTCGACCATCCTTCTTCATTAATTACGCAACTACCTGGAAGGCGAACGTTCCCCTTCATTCATAAACACAACTCTTCTTGAAGTTTCATGTTTTGTGTCCGAATCATGTTTATATGTTCCGGTACTGCTGTATGCTTTCTGCATGCGTCAAAATCACATCCTTTAGCGGTTGTGTCCCGCCTAGGACGTGAAACGCAACTAGGATTCGGTTTTTTTAAAGTTATAAAGGTAGCTCGGGTCTAAAGAACATACGGCGTATCGCGAGTGACTTTTCAATCTGAACGCGAAACACTGAGAATAGATTTACACGACTTTAGCTCGAGCTTAGATAGAAATGTCGGTCCGGTTGGTTGGCATCAGGAATGGGGTTCACTACCTATGTCTGTTAGAAAATTAACAACATGCGAAGAAGCATATGTTTTTTCGTAAAACTCGCATACAGAGTTTTTATTTTACGAAGGGTGTTCGTAGGCGGTTAGTTGGGGAGAAAATACCTCCAAGTCAAGTACAGCGAAAACAGCAAAACATGTGGAAAAAAGATGGTGCATGTAATGAAAACTGTCGAGGTACGTGCGGTGAAACAATTAGAACTGTGCCCGGGAACATGAAAATAATCAAGTCCTCGTTGAATGTGAAATCGGACCCTTTTGAAAACCCACTAGGATAGCGTTGGTCTGACAGCTAACACGGGTTCTCAGCTTGAGCTGTTTTGCGTTCCTTCCCATGTGAGGATTAACTGACGGTTCGGTTATACTTGCTAGACGGAGTACTTTATTCAAAATTATGAGACTTATCCTTAACATGGCTTTGTTGGTAACAGTATGACGTGCTACGTGTTCCTGGGTTTTAAAACAGAATACGTCTGATCTCGTATTTAGCGAAACATGAGGCAAGCATATTTGACTTGCACATGCAGATATATCACCAACACAAATTTTAAGCCGTTGGCGTTTAGGTACTTCGAAGGCCTGGTTATTTATTTTACCGTCTTCAACTTCTGCATAATTATTTTAAAGCTTACAAGTTCAAAATGTTTAAGGCTAAGACTTCAAAAAGGTCGCATAGAAGTTCATGTGTTCTAAAAGATAAGTCATTAAAACGGTCTAACATATTCATGAAAATGTGAGTTGTTTTTTAGAGTATTTTCTTTATTGCGGGAATAAGGAAGGACAGTGACTATGTCAGCTGTCCAGGTTGTAGCCAATTGCATTAATAGTAGAGCATTGTGACGAGAGCGAGAGAGAGAGGGAGGATCACGCACCATAAATCGCCTGCCTAATTGACGTCGTCAGGACCAGTAGACATAATGCTGAGGTGACCGAAGTTGTTTGTCTTTTCCCACACCTCGTGTCTTCGAAGTCGGCTACCGGGGAAGAAAGGTTGCTGTAGACGAAGCCCTTATTTTACGCGTCACATCGGCGCAGGCGAGGGACCGGGATATAAGCACTGCGCGCGTGCGTCTCGGAGGCCGGAGTACAACAGTTTAAATTGGCAACACGGGCAGGAGTAGAAACCAGCAGCATACCCTGCGCATACCAGGCAGGGGACAGCTACTACCAGCACCACCACGTGACCGCTGTTGTTTCTTCCTTCTCTCTCTCTCTCTCTCTCTCTCTCTCTCTCTCTTTCCCTCTCTCGTACACACAGACACAGACACACACAAACGCTCTATGAGGATGTGGCAGGGGGCACAAGGCAGCGAGACGAGGCCTGGTTACGCGCGGTAAGAGGAAGCGGAAGGAGAAAAGGGGAGAAAACGATCTACTGCCTCAGAGTCTGCCACAGCCATGGGAGGACAGGTAGGGTGATTTATGCGAACGTCGTAGCTGCAGCCAATCACATCTCGCCCCTGTCTACTATCACTGCCTCCTGGACCCGATGACACAGCCACGCGGTACGCGTGCATCTAGGGTGGAGGTTGTCCTACGGGCGCTCCTATCGCGGCGTTTTACGGCCTCCCGCCTGTCAATCAGGCCACGGAAGCGTGCACACGCGCACAGGCGCACACGCTTACTCAGCGAGCGAGCGACGAGCGCGTGCCGAGGTTGGTGAATCCTGAGCGAGATCGGAGTACACCCATGTACTAGCCTGGCTGTCCGTTCAACGTATAGGGCCGGAGCAACGCTAGCGATAAGTGGGCGAACAGACAGACGTGTGCACGTGACAGCTTGCTGATAAGTTGGTTGCGGTGACCTTGAGACCAGCCTGTCTGCACCGATGAGCGCTGGTCAGATGCAACTCAGGATGCGCGTAATTAAGTTGTACAAAATGCGTGCTTGACTTTGTTCCGTAAAATGAGCGCAAGGACACGTGATTTAGATTAACCTCTAATAACACAAAAACGTCCTCAAATATAGCTTATAACTCTCGTGTGAGTTCGTGCCCCCTTTTTCATTCTCGTCTTTATACTCTGTCCTTGATTCACTTTCTTCATTTCGAGCCTATCGGAAGGAAAATAATATAAATTTTGATAATAGTGCTTAGCTTCGACATTCCTAAAACACTTTAAATATAGTCATATTTTCCCTGGCGGTATTTATTAGTTCAAACTGACGCTGACGTTAAAGCCAATTTCTCATCATCTGGGATGTTAAAATATGATAATCTTCCGAAGTGTAAGGTCGATGAGAGGACGGCAATGGGGAAAATAGACTCAACAACTTCGCATGCACATAAGTTGACAACCGGGATAGGCGCTGTTTCAAAAGAAATAAAATATTAGCGTCAGAAGAAGAAGAAGAAGCGATCACTGGAACAAGAAGTTTATTATTAAGTTGGTTTGGCAGATTTGCTTAATTTGAGTTGACCCAAGTTTGAAAAACTAGGCGTTTGGCGGGATTTAAACCCGCGCATCAGAGAAAGCCTTTGCCGGAGGCTAATGCTCTACCGCTAAGCTACAAACGCCCGCTTCACGCCATGAGTTTAATCAGCTGCATCCTCTCGCTGCATAAATTGAGTAACGAATGACAGAATACAACAATTGAATTCATACAGAAGAGGTCATAGAAACAGGTCAGGAAGGTCAATTAGTAAATTCGACTAATTAGTCTAATTAATAACGTGAGCAAGTGAAACACTGTGGAAAGTGAGGTAGGGGAAAATGCATTAAAGCAGAAATGCGGGCAAGGGGAAGTGCGAATCAGGGAGCCGGATGCTGGAGAAGACGGAAGAAATAAGTCCCATCTTGAGCGAAGTCTAGCAGTTGCTCCAGCTAGTTATTTCAATTCTACTAATACAAGAACCGCGTGCATCGAACCTAGGCTATATATGTGGGTGTATCGTCTGAGGCTGACTTACAGGCAGGGATCGTTTGCCGGCCATTCCTTTATCAAGACTCCAGAACGAAAATTCCAAAACTTTCGAAAAAACTGCTTAGTATTCGCTGGGAGAAGGTTCGTGACAAGTCTACGCAAAATCATGGTGAGGTTCCAGTCCCCAAGGTCTCAGCGCATTTCCGATCACCGATGATTTTGGGGTTTTACTACTTCAGCCAAAATCAGGCTCGTTTTATCTTGGCCTGAATTCTATTGAATTAATGGGGACGATGCGATCGTATTTGGGAAACCCTTGAAACTCTTTTCTGTTGTTTAAATCACTTGCAGTTGTTAACGTATACGGATATTTGGCACTTTCGATCGTCTATTTTATCGGCTTAAGAAGAGTGCTGCGTTTGGGAAAATTGTGCGAAAACGTTTTGACCTGTCGGTTAGGAACCTGGGAAAGAATAATAAAATTGAGGCATCTTTTCCCAGGTGCAAATCGGAAGATAGCATATGCAGCAGAATTTAATGGCACCACAAATTTCGCCAGCGCTCATCAGCTGCGTCCTCTGGCTGCATAAATTGAGCAACGAATGACGAAATACCGCAATTGAATACATACAGAAGAGGTCATAGAAACGGTCAGGGAGGTCAATTAGTAAACTGGGCTAGTTATTCTAACTAGAAACGTAAGTAATTGAAGCATTGTGGACAGTGAGATAGGGAAAAACGCTGAAGCAAAAATGCGGGTGGGGGGAGGGGAGGTGTGAAACAGGGAGCCGGTGCTACCAGGGCAAAGCAAGGTACACGACATGCTCCAACTGCTTACATAGGTCAGGTTTTGGCCGTCGTATAGAGGCTGCCTCCAGGTAGTGCAATGTACAAATTGTTCGTGCCCGAACAAGTACTCGGAAGGCTATTTTGGGGTCTACAGAATGGCCCGTATCCAATAGGTGTTCAGTGATGGAAGAACGGGGAGTCCTATTCTCCTGTTTTGACAGTCAACTCGGCAAGTGCTCTTTAGCTCTGGCTGCCAATTGCCGTTGTGTTCGCCCTATGTACTTGCATCCACAAGTGCATGTACATTCGTAAACAACATTAGAAGTGGCGTACAACGGCAAGGCATCCCTCGCAGTTGGAATTGGAAGGGTCTTCGTCGAGTTGCAAAATACTAACTCAGCTGCAAACTACGTCCTTTCAATGATGTTGCGCATGCGTCTCCTGATGTTCTTGAAGGTGTTGTCATCCTTAAAGGGCAAGAGTATGAAGACAAGTTTTCTTGGAGCTGAATGTTCTATAACCTTTTGCCATGAGGGTTGCTATACTTGTCAATAAAGTGAGCTGGGTAGCAACGCTTGAGAAGAGTTTCTTTGAGGCTGGCAATTTCTGCATCCAGTGTATCTATTGAGCAGATTTTGCTTGTTCTCTGGAAGAGGGTGCAAACTAAGTTACGTTTCCGTTGTATGGGAACAAAACTTCGATGATATAGGATGTGCCTTTCCATGTCTTCTTGTGGAACACCCTTTGTGTTATAGAACCATCTTTCTGTCTGGACAAGTGAACGGCTAGGAAAGAAAGCTGGTCCTCACGTTCTACTTCCATCGTATATTTCATTTTAGGGTGCAGTGTTCATCATAAACAGTAGTTCTTCGGCTTCCGATATGTTTTCAACAATCGTAAAGATATCATCTACATACCTTCTCTAGCGTTGTCCTTTTCAATTTTGCAGATACTTTTTCTTCAAAATGACCCATAAATATGTCTGCAGAGGTAGGACCAAGGGGACTACCCATTGCTACTCCGTCATCTTGTCTATACAGTTGGTCATTATATAGGAATTGAACATTCTTTGTGTATAAGTTCAGTAAGTCTCGGGACAGGCAAGTTTCATAAGCAAATGCACAAATGGTATCAATTGTTTCCTCCAGAGGCACGTTGGTAAATAATGACTCAACGTCCAGGGATGTCATATATTTGTAGTGGCCCTAGCAGCCACTCGGAACCCAAGACCAGCCACCGACGCATGACCAATCTAGCCTGCCGGTGTGCCCACCGCCTCCTGGGGGTTGGTGCTAACTGTCATTGGCTCACGCTGTCATTGGCCCACGCTAGTCTCGACATCAGCAGCCCCATTGGCCCCCGGGACAAAGCATTCGCTGGCGATTCCTGATGCTCTATTCACTCCGGAGCCCACCCGAGTAGGGAACGGACGCACTACTCCGCGGGTCAACATTCCTTCCATCTAATCTTCGTTCCATTGTGTACACAATAAACTCTTCCTTCTACTCTGGTCTTCCCAAGACTTCTCCCAATGTCCTAAGGAACCAGGGCCTAAATGATTGTAGCTGTTAGGATTAATGGTCTTAGCCTTAACTCCTATATATTTGCCAGCAATATTGTGATGCCTAATTTTGTCGACAAAGTGAAAACTGTCTCTCAGTGTATATGCAGAGAATCTTTCTGCGGATTTGTTCTAGTGTCAGAGTCGATGGCCCAAATCTCGTTTTCCAGTCAATTTAGTTCTTGAAACTGTAGGGATTTCTCGAGCCACGCCTGCAGGAGGTCACGTCATTACAATTCTCGGCGCGGCTCTGGGGCCAACCGCATGCTTGCTCCACGCGACCCACTAATACACGAAGTCGTGGCTGTGCCCACGTCAATGCCTGACCTCTTCCGGTTTGACCAATTACCTTCAAGGCTGAATAGAACAAAGCGAGCTTTCGGCGGCCGCCCGGATGACTGTCGCCAGACATGACTTCGAACCAAGCCGCCCTAGCGGATGGACGTGCGGTCCGAGAGTCAAATCCTCTCCTACCTATTCTTCTTTCCTTCTGTAAGGAATATGCTATTACTAACACTCTGCCCCCCCCCCCCTACCCCCTCTTCTTCTCCTCCTAAGGGACCGGGCCTGGAAAGTCGTATTGATAGGAGTTAACCTTATTAACCTTAATTCCTCGATAAAACTATGGACTTGTGAGCACTTTTAATCGTTTTCCATGAGAGACATTACACTTGCTAACGTGATATTTACTCGTTATTAAGTGCTTATAGTAAACTCGATTGGTAGGATCTTTCGCCATGCAAAATATCCATCTGTTTCAAAAATATTATTGAAACATAAAAATACCGAGGAAGTATTCTCGTTGAAGAAATTGTATGTAACCTATAAAACCAGAAAGTATGCGCTAGATGAGATACACATCTGGGAACAGTTACTTGCTGCCTATGCTCTAATTCACAAAGAAATGAATTGCAAATTGCCAAGATTTTGAAAGCCAGAAACCAAAGCTCACATAAGCTGGACGTGAGTTTGGCGCCGCTGTAGAATAGCCACATTCCATTCATGCACTGTTTTGCAACTAATAAGATGTTCTTTTGACATCTGCGTTAATTAAGCTTACAACGTTTACTGCGCAAGCGGCCTGCTCTCAAGGAAACCGCCGACATTTTGGTAACCAGTGCGCTTCGAAAGCATTTGTCTTCTTCGATTTTGACCACAATGGCATTTACCAGTCTCTTGAAGCTTGGCCCTGTACGGAAGTGGCTCGCGATTCCTGTCTTATGTTCCTCCTATTGTATGGGCAGTGAAAGGGGGGGCGTATCGGTGTCTACATAATTAAGAAACCTGACGCTATCTGCATAATTTAACGGTAAAGTTAGCGTATCTTGCATAATTTAAGGCCATTGCTTTCGCTTGGGTTTGTTATGGGATCTATTCAGTCCAGTGAAGCCAAATCCCTTTCAGCAACGAGCCTGAAAACTCCGTACAAACCTCTACGAAAAAAACTAGGCAATCCAGATGACATGAGCCTTTTCGAATACTTTTTTACCTCCTTGAACGTCATGCCTTCTTAGGGCCGCAACGTTTGTGTACAAGTAAGTCAAAACATACACAAGCCGAGTCACGTGAACAAGTTCAGGCAGTACAGAAAATTGATTCTTGTCATAACGCTACGCTAATCTGTTATCGGGCAATTGTTTAACCCCCCGGGGAATGGGGAGGGTGGCGGTACTATCACGTATTAAGGTTAATATGGCTAATCCTAGCACCTGCGGTCTTCCAGGCGCAACATTCTAGGAGGAGAGAAGTCTTGGCAAGGTCAGAGTGGCTGCAACAGTGTATACTATACAGCAGGATTGGAGAATACACAGGAGATTTAACTCTCGGACTGGCATGGTGTTCGACCGTGAGGGCCGTGTGAGAGCGCGGGATCGTCACAGCGGCTAACGACGCTGCCTGTGTCCGCTCCCTGTCGGGGCGGATTCCGATGTGTTTGTCCGCGCGGGAATTGTGTCAAGGGCCCAGAGTGGGCTTTATGTGAGTCAGCCCTAGCGCGATGATTGGCCTGACCACTCTGGAGTGCGCGTGTGCGCCCAAGTCACGCGAGGGCAAAGTTTGCCCGTCACACGCGGCCGGGTGAACGAGATTGTCATCAGATAAACTCGTGTGTGGCGTCTCGCGTAAGGAGAAGGTGGGCTGCAGATCCACTACAAGTTCGATTAAGTAATAGTTAACTTGCAGTGTATCTACCGTACTCCGTCTTTCCTCACTCACCCGTGCCCGTAGTTATGATAAATTCAGAATAATAGAGCTAAGATCGGGCACGGATGAAGAACACACATAAAATATAAGACACAAGGGATGCTGAAAATTTTGTAAAAAACCAGTGATTGGTACTTTCTGAGCCTCCCTACTGTTGGTTCTCGATCTTAGGAAAATTTATGAAAGAGTCGGAGGCCCGCTTACATGATCCGCTTTCATAGGCATGCGTGGTAGGGTTCCAGTCCAAAATGCAAGGGCAAAGTTGGGTTCGCTTTGGCGAGTAATATATCGTTGGAAATTTAAACAACACCGGAAACTCGAGTGTCAAATTTCCCTGTTGACACATGAGCCGGTTGCCTTAGCACCACTGCGATAGAATCCACAAAAAAGTGCTTAGACTAGCATTAGAAAGAGCCAGGGTATAAACAGGCCGATTTCTGCTGCTTTAGCTACTCTTTATCGAGCGTCCCACACGAGATGGCACAGATATTCAGCACGTGGCAAGAAAACAGGAATTTCTCTGTATGATAAAGTAAGAGGAAGGTAATGACATGTTAGTAACAATTACACTCTTAAAAGGGAAGCGAGTTTTGTACAGATAGAGTGGAGGTCAGTTTACTTGCGTCATCAGTCAGTTATAAGCACACCCAAGTGGTTTCTCACCGGAGCCTCAAACTCGCAACCTAAACCGGCGAGACAACGAGTTTGTGGCTCCATGGTTAAGGCGTTTGACCCTGCTCAAAAAGGGTGCGATGCCACAGCCGAGGTCATGAGATGGCAATGCTTTTCATCCGGCCGCATGTGACGGGCAAACTTTGCCCTCGCGTGACGTGGGTGCACACGCGCACTCCAGACTTGTCAGGCCAATCATCGCGCTGGGGCCAACTCACACAAAGCCCACTCTGGGCCCTAGACACAATTCCCGCGCTTACAAACACACCGAAATCCATCCCGACAGGGAGTGGAAACAGGCAGTGTCATTCGCCGCTGTGACGATCCCTCGCTCTCACACGGCCCTCACGGTCGAACACCATGCCAGTCCGAGAGTTAGATCTCCTGTGTGTTACCAATCCTTCTGTATAGTATACACTGTTGCAGCCACTCTGGCCTTACCAAGACTTCTCTCTCCTCCTAGAGAGTCGGGCCTGGAAAATCGTAGTCGTTAGGGTTAACCTTATTAACCTAAACGCCCCTCGATAAACTCATACGCAAGTCACCGCCCTTGCTTTCAGCCAGCTGAGGCACACGGCGGACCTCGTCGCAATCGATCTTCAAGCTTTCGTACATGTGAAGTAGGAATTACGCGCATCAAATCCCAATGACAGATAATTACCTGAGATTGTATAAGCCGTACTAAATGGGGAGACTGTGATTTGATCTCTTAGAAATCGCATCAATTTACCCATTGAGACGGGCATATTTATGAGGACAAGATACATGAATAGGAACATCCCCGTGTTCCGGGGTCTTCCGTTATTTTCCAGAAAAATTAGAATTAGTGTGAAAGTTAAGTTTACGGTTAAGATTAGAGTTAGCTTGTAGTTCACTTTAGGAGTAGGGTTAGTGTTAGGGTTAGGACACGGGAATATTGATCAATTCTGGAATTTTGCGCAAAGTTATCAGCACTACCGGGGCCGTACGCTTCCCATTCCCGTGTTTTAATACTTAAAGGACGCACGCTTTTCGGTGAGTACATTCAGCAGTTGTTATGACAAATCTTGCGAGATAGCCAATCATTAATCTAGAACCATTTTCAAGGGGTTGTGGTAAGCTGCGGAGAAGTAGTCGATTGTCCGTTTAGCTAACGACTTTGGCCAAGAATATCTCTCCATTCTGTGGGGCCGCTTTTTCTTATCACCATTTTTTCCTATTACTGCAGGGTAGTGAAGCTAATGAGAATTCAGTGGCACTTCTCGGGCATCACCGAAGGTTTCGTTTGCGGGTTAGGCAACTGCAAGTATTAAGCTGTCCTTTTACAGGCGTTGGCACCACCAACCCTGTGATTGAACTCTACGCGTTTACGGCTGCGATTCACCAATAAGATGAAGGGAAGGAAAGAGCGGAGGGGGGGAAGTGTGGGATTCGGTCTTGTCTACCAAACGGTGTGTGTGTATATAGGCCGGCCGTGCACGGTTTTGGACGAAGGCCACTGGAACAACAGCTGCCTCATGCTATCAAGACACAGAAGCCGGCCACTTGGACCCGGATTGAGCCAGCGTTTTTTTATTTCCCCTTCATCCTGTCTCACTCTTTCGCGCACACATGCTAGCCTCTTTCGCTCTATTGTGCATCTGTTATTAGGAAGGAAGGAGGGAAGGAAGGAAGGGAGGCCAGGGGGAAATGGCCCGTTTAAAATGCGCTCCGACTTTAAACTTACCGATAGTTGTAATCAGCAGGCCTTTCAAAACAGATTACATTCAAGGGGATATGCCATGCAGACATCTGACGTACAAAGAAGCATCCGGCTGGAGGGCATAGTTTTTAGATAATGTTTGCCTCCAACAGCGCCACTGGGGCTGTTTTGCCCATCACCAAGGAACCGCTTTGGGACGCTAGGAAAAAGTTCTATGCCTGGCATACAAATGCCACAAATAACAACCAGTTGTGTTCTTAATTCCGAATGCACCAAATTCTCTAGGATACAACCGAACAATGATAAGTAAATCCACCAAATAACAGAGGGAGGGAGAGATAAAGAGAGAAGTAATTCACAAGACGAAGGTGCGATCACTGGAACAAGAGTTTTATTTGCCTGACGTTTCGGATTCCGTCGGGAATCCTTAGTCATAGGTAATCGTAAGCAGGTCTGAAGTAATTCCCGAGACACTTATGACCTGAGTGACGCATTGCAGAAACGAGGCTGCAATTAATAGGATGAGAGAGTCTGGGCTAATACCTCTTGCCGTAATCTACCGAGAGATACAATTTTCCGTACTTTCAGATTTCATTCACCAGAATCACTGCCAGCAGTAGACGGTGCAGGCAGAAGTTAGTGGAGGGGGGATTAGAGCTGAGATGAGCCTGGTAGCTGATAAAACTGGCGTTACAGCCCGTGAGTGCGCTCAAGGTCATTCAGCATCGTAAACTTGGAATAAATTCAAAATAAATATGATATTTATGCCGGCAACAGATGGCATCTATTACAAAAAGTGAATCGGAGAGCTTTCGAGGAAGCCTGGAATCAGTGCTATAAGCATTAATTACTTGTGGTAAAAAGCCTTTCCCCACTATATTTAGGGTAAAGCATGCGGATTAAAAGTTGGATAGCGATTGCCCTCACAGGCAGGACACGAAAACAGAAAGTGTCCATAATCCAGGTGGCTTTAACATACATTCAAAGGAAATTATGGTTAAGACTAACGTTAGTGTTAGGGAAGACTTAGAATTTAGGGTTAGGGTCACGGATGAGATTTAGGTTAAGGCCAGTGTTAGGGTTAGAGAATAGTAATATCTACCATGCGCAGAATCTAGTGTCAGGCTACTTGTATCATATGATTGGCGTTCCTAATACACCTTTCTGTTAGGGTATTCCTGGTGAAATTTATGAAGCTGATCCCTAGAAAAATAAGTTTTGAAGAACGAATTTGCTTCAGGGTAGGACGCTGATACCACTTTTCCGTGCCCTTTTTCAACTCCACGTAGCAGAGGCTGTAATTAGACTAGATAGTCAGCCTTTTTTTGCACTGACTGCCACTACATATTTTATTTTTGTTTCCCACGCCTGATACCAGCCGATCAGAGTCAACCACTTTCAGGAAAAAGAGCTGCTGCTGCTGCTGCTGACTCATCCCCTCGACTTGGGTCCCGAAGTCTAGCAAAACGCACAGAACTGACAGAAAGCGTGCCTGGGCTCTTTCCTTGTGCCACG
Source organism: Ligula intestinalis (assembly GCA_036362985.1). Taxonomy (NCBI): domain Eukaryota; kingdom Metazoa; phylum Platyhelminthes; class Cestoda; order Diphyllobothriidea; family Diphyllobothriidae; genus Ligula; species Ligula intestinalis. The sequence goes on from JAYGXS010000001.1 coordinate 66,041,157, forward strand.
GTGCGTTACCGCTGCAGCGTGCATTCATACTCCCCCCCCCTTTTATTTGATGACACTCATAGTCCGTTTTTCCCTCCGTAAACTCCGTAAAATGGCATTTGCGAAAGGAACACGGCCCCTGTCCAAGTTCGCCTAACCCTGACGGTAACAGCAACTGAGAAGACAAATCAGGCAAAGTGGGAGAAGGGTGACTTGTAGAAAAGGTTGCGAGGTTTCATAAACTGCACCGAACTGCAGTTCCTAACTTAAGTAACTAGAATTTAACCAGTGGAATCCTGGTTTAGGTCCCAGAAATTGTTTAAATAAGCTAATGTTTTCGCAACAAAATAGCACGCTATAAAAGAGACACTTATAATTTATTGGACTTGACAAATTTTGATGTTTTTACTTTCTTTCACTTAATCGTTTATTGGGTCTCTTAATATTCCGGGAAAAAATGGTGGTTCGGAGGCCATTTATTTCTAATTACCTGGGATCAGACTTACCGTTCTGGGGTTTGATTATTACAGTTCCCCAAGCAAAGCGAATTTACATGCGCAAAAACTTTACGTTAGTTAATTTTATTCGGTTTATTTAACTTATTTTTATTTAAGTTCAGTTCTCAGTTGCTTCTTATTTTTACCATTTTAATTTTCATTTTAGATAATTTTTAAAGTAAAGTCAGTTTAGCTTACTTTACTCTACGCTTTTTGGCTGCTTTGTTTTTCTTTTAGTTATTTTATTTTTTAATTTAGTTATTTCCCAATATTTGCATGATTGAAAATTTTAGTTATGGTGCGCTTTTTTGTTGACAAACATCAGATTATTTAAATACTGATCCCTCTTTGTTCAACTCTGATAAACTTTATTGTTTATTGATATTTTTTACTTTGTATTGCCCAGACTGTTTACTCTTTATCACGCCTGGTCCTGCCTTACAAAAGGATTGGGCTTTCACATGCCCTTCTGGGAAGTAGACTAGGATTTTACCATATAAACGAATTCCACGTGGTCTTGTCTTGGTCTACGTCTTCTTGAATTTCTAGAACGCCTGCACTCCAATAGACGCTTAGAACATTGAAATGACTTACGCTTAACAACTAAAAACGCGATTTTGAACAGCATGTGACCTAAAAGAGCAGTTTTAGTAAGACTGGCTGACGATGGGTAATAAAAGAAGTGGCTGCCCCAGCAATCTTTGCTTTTGTCCGTATTCTTCTTCTTCTGCGGATTACTACTTCACCAACTTTGTAGACTTCTCCCTTCACATAGTTAATCCACCTCTACCATCGGTAGATAACATAGTAAGTGTAAACTGCTTGCTGCCTATTGGAGGTTAATGGATATTGCGCGGTAATCCCACTGAAGGGGACGGATTTCGCTACTCATTGATAGAAACAGTAAGATTATGCCTAATTCGATATTTCAGCTTTTTAATCTCCTCGCAAACAATCGATAGCCTGGAGTAAATAGTTCGGACTGGTGTTTTTGAGTATCTACGAGAAACCACACGGAAATGCCGAGGGAACCAATACTGAGTTAAACATCTCGCAGCTGTGTCATACAGCAGCAGAACATCGATGAAGTAGGTGTCCGGAATTTTCGCTAGTGCCCGTGTTGTCAGTATGGTAAATCACGCTGCCTACATATGTGGCAAGTATTTTTACCGTGCTTCCGATATAGGTACGGTAGAAGCTTAGTTTAGGTCGCAAAACAGCAGGCTAGAACCCCGTCCATGTGTAGTACTAGCCAGGAGGTAAAAGGGTTATAAAGTTCGGGCATTAAAGAGGATTGAAATGTAAATAAAAGAGTAAAGCATATAAAATATAAAAAATCGGAATAATTATATAAGTAATCTGAGGTTTGGCAACGAAAAAGCGGACTTTTAATAACATTTGTAGCTATGCAAATATCGGGAATTACTAAAATTTGCGGAAAAACGCAGATAACTACGAATTTTTAAGATTACAGTAAAGTAAAATGAAGAGAAAATGAAATAAAAACCGCATGTCACTTAGACTAAAGTCCAAAATAAACTAAAATTAAAGTCAAATAACTAGGAAAAGAGGAACTAAAATAATCTAAACTAACTAAACTAAAAACTAATCTAAAAATAAAGTAAAGCTAATAAAACCTGAAAATGAAGTGAAAACTAAACTAATATATATCAATAAACTATAAAATGGCGCACTTTTTATTGACAAACCTTCGATTATTTAAACAGGTTTGGTACCCAAATTAAACTACCACCATAGGTACTAAATAAAAGCCTGGACACATGTCCGAGCGATGTTTCTGCTGCTTCCTGACCCAACTGCGAGGACTTGGGCTCCTCAGTAGGTCAATTATCGTTCTTCGTGACGTTTCTCCCACATCAACTGCGTTGTTTCGTCAGTGAGACTGCAATTGTAATTATAGCAACTGCGAAGGTAACTGATTCTTAGCTTCACAAGGGAACGTCAGACTTACGTGTGTAGCCCGCAGCCAAAAGCCTTACTATGCGAAGCGTCTTTGTTCAATGTCCAGCTGACTCAAGCTTATTCGCCTTCGCAGCGAGCGATTGCGGGCGCGCTGACCTTGAGTGACTGTCCGACCAAAACATGCGGGCATACAGACGGTCAAGGCCGTTCATGTCCTCCCAAATCTTCGCTAAGACAACACACTCGACTTGGACGCAGACTGGCTTAAAAGCTGATATACCGGTTTTGAAAGTTCAGATTTTTAATCTCCTGAGAAATCAATTTCTGTTCGCGGTATATATAAGCTGTTAGTGTGGTAAGTCACAACATCGATTTATACTACTAAAGTCTGTCTGTCGGCAGCAAGTGGATATTTCGCAGTGGTTGACGGGTTTCAACTCAAATATTCACTAATAATTTCGGTCTACGCCTATAGACCTTAAATATACGGCAACAGTAGCCTATGTAGCCCCACTCATTAATCCCTTTAACCTGCGTGTTTTCATATGAAAACGGTGTTTATAGAGTTTTATGGGCGGAAAATTGGGACACGCAGTTAAATATACTTCTATAAATGCTAAATGCATTTTTATTTTACTGCATTTAGAAATGTTTTTTATTTATATCTGTAGATTTTACTAATCTGCATTATAATTTAACTTATTGCGGAAAAACCCGGTAATCAATCTGCAGGTTTCTTTAATTTCCCAAAAAATTGAAATGGTGGTTAGGAGGTCGTCTATATCAACTTACCTGTGGTCCAACTTACCGTTCTGCAGTTAGATTAGTATAGTCCGCGGCGCGAAGCGCCACGCACGCCTTCAATTTACATGCGGAACAACCTGCTCCCAGCGGCCGCGGGAAGCAACTTCGACTGCATTTTTTTCTCTTTACGCTTTCTTCTAAAAATTTCCTTCTTTGCCTATCCTATTTCCCCACCCCACAAAACTCTACAACCAACGTTTTTGCAGGACAAAATGCTGGGACTAGGGGTATATGAGCGGGGCTACATAAGCTACTTTTGCCAAATATACTGATTTTTACCGCGAAAAGAAATTAATTTTTCTAAAGATTAAAAAGCCGACCTCATTTTCTCCTTTTTGCAGGCACAACTTTCTACCATTAGCATCCATACCCTCTTACCTACAAGTTCATTTTGATGGTTGTGCCACCTCAAGGTCAAACTACCACTTAAGCTGCTACACACTCAATGCCCACATTATTCCTGCTCGAATCCAAGCTTATCCAAACTTAAGCTTGGGGCAAGAGTAGCTTGCCACGGATAGAAACATCCTGTTTACTACATCGTAGTTGGTGCTCCTCCTCATTTCGTCACGAAGGAAGAAGTACACTGTGGGCCTCACTGGCAAAGGACAGTGGCCTGAGCGTGCATGTGTTTATAGCGATAGCAGAATTTTGAGGCATCTACCGTACTTTTTTTCACTTTACCGCCGGGCACCGGGGTCAAGACAAAGTCAAAATGACCCAAAGGGAAGGTCGGACGCAATGACTAACAAAGCTAAGCAGTTCGTCTGTGCATGCCAAGCAGGTAGTGGCTGTAGCCCTACCTCCTCCTAGGGCGTCACGCCACACACGAGGTCATTTGATGGCAGTCGGTAGCCCGCAAGCGGTATCAATGCTCGATTCACCCCAGGGCGTTAACGTGCGCACACACCAACGCTCAACCTCTGGCTTCGCGTGACTTGGCACAGATGCGCGTATCTAGGTCTACCCCAGTCTGGTCTGGTCTGGCCCATAATCTCCCTAAGGCCGATTCACACAAAGGCTGCTGTGTGGATGCTTGTAAGGATTCCGCGCTCTCAGCACTCAGGATGCCGCTCCACCAGACTATGTCAGATTGTACGAAGGGAGTACCTGCGTTGAGATTTCACGGGGGCGGGGTGCCCAGTCTTGGCCTCGCGAACGCTATCTTTCATGCAGTAAGCCACTGTCCGAGACTGTCAGTCATCTGCTGCAGCGATTGAGCACAGGTACTCCCTACAAACAATCTGACGCATTTTTACACTATCAAGATGCGCTAATAGGTGGGGTTTGTCGCACTGCCAACTCACGGAATAAGTCGGCTTTCCCCAGCGGAAAGTCAGTCTAAGACGGCTCTTTCGTGCCGTGTCATCCGGGGCGCTCACACTCAGCTGTCATCCGAGCAGCCCTTTCCATGCTTCTGTGAGAAACTGGTTCAGTATACACGGACTAAGCATTCATTTCATTTGCATTTCTTTCTAAAACTGCTATCTACTTTGGGACGGAAAGTGTAGTGCTAATTCACCATCCACTGAATCGTTAAATATGCCTACTATATTTTTTTCAGTAGGCCATCTCTATAACTACTTTACAAATTGCGGTTTGAACAGCTGTCTGCAAAAAGGCTTCTGCAGTCGTTGCCAATTTCTCTCAAAATATACTGAGTATGCTAAATACTGAATGATTGCAGGTGTTTCACCGATCTAGTCAAGGAACAATTAAGTTCCACTTTGCCAAGGAGCTCGCAACGCAAACCCTCAATGACCGTCACATAGTGACAAAGGTGATATGATGAAGAAGTGGATCCGACAAAGCAAAGGGAGACCGGAATGGCCATTTCTGGCTTATTATCCGTCATCAGCCAGTCATACCCAATCTCGAGGGTTGGCACCCCCGAGATTTGAACCCGGGACCTTCGGTCATTGCGTTGGAGACGCTGCCTCTAGTCCACGGGTCCCCTGCTTTGTCGGTTGTGATCGGGAATATGATGAATGAATGCAGGTGTTTCACCGATCTAGTCAAGGAACAATTAAGTTCCGCTTTGCCAAGGAGGTCGCAGCGCAAACCCTCAATGACCGTCACATAGTGACAAAGGTGATATGATGAAGAAGTGGATCCGACAAAGCAAAGGGAGACCGGAATGGCCATTTCTGGCTTATTAGCCGTCATCAGCCAGTCATACCCAATCTCACAACCGACC
>JAYGXS010000001.1:66046656-66070425 GCA_036362985.1 Ligula intestinalis
GCTTATTAGCCGTCATCAGCCAGTCATACCCAATCTCACAACCGACCCAGCAGGGGACCCGTGGACTAGAGGCAGCGTCTCCAACGCAATGACCGAAGGTCCCGGGTTCAAATTTCGGGGGTGCCAACCCTCGAGATTGGGTATGACTGGCTGATGACGGCTAATAAGCCAGAAATGGCCATTCCGGTCTCCCTTTGCTTTGTCGGATCCACTTCTTCATACTAAATACTGTTTGCAGGGAATAAGAGGTTACGGGTTAGTCAGTGAATAATACTCACTTATCAGCAACGTTAAGGAAAACTAGAAGCATAATTAAGAGCTGCTGCGGTTGCAGTCAGCAGTAACTGGTGCTGTAGTGTATACTAAGCAAAGAAAGTAATTTCGATGCGACTTTGTGTATTCATGCTTTCCCGCAACGAGATCAGGACCCCTGGTTTAGCCTGTAAGGTGTTCACTGGAGCTGCACTGACTGGTATCGACCAATAATAAAGGGATGACCTTTTAAGGAAGTCAAGTTAGGCGAACGAAGTTTTCGATTAATTCATCATCAGGTGATACAGTAATATAAGGGGGTAGAGTTAACGAAAGTTTTAGGCAAACCAATCAGTAGTAACAAGGGGAAAGAGGGGGGAGAGAGGTGTAAAGGAATCAAGAGGATCAGATTCTAGGCTTGATTGGGGACCAGAGAAATAGGGGTGAGGGGAGAGTAGGAAAAAGGGAAGGAGTTCGAAAGGTAGTTAATATCGTCCCGTGGTTCTCGTCTATGATTTTGTTGGGAGGTATGAGGCGCAAGGTGTCGACGTCTTGTGACGGCGTCAGTGACCTGTAGATTTTTGATGCCGCAGTCTCATCACGGTTTCACGGCGTGGTAAGAGGCGTGAGGGCAGATGTTGAAATGGCCTTTGGCTATGGGAGCCTTAAGGCCGCTACCAAGGCTTCTTGTGCACATAAAATTGGGTTTGTGAGGCGTATGGCGACCATTTCTCTGGTCCCCAATTAAGCCTAGAATCTAATCCCCTTGATCCCTTTACACTTCTCTCCCTCTTCTTTCCCCTTGTTACTACTGATTGGTTTGCCTAAAACTTTCGTTAACTCTATCCTCGCTTATATTACTGTATTGCCTGATGATGAATTAATCGAAAACGTCATTCACCTAACTTGACTTCCTTAATGCTTACATGGGTATCATCGCTTAACTTAAACAATCTAAGGATGCCCTTTTGATATTTTGTCCTTGCTGACAGCAAACCTTAATGGCCTACTACTTACTCGCCACAATCGAACGATGGCTAGATCCTTAGATCGAGGCGCGAAGGCTAACCAGAACGTCTGAATAAAGCTCTCTAAGCAAAATACATTTGCAAATTATTCTCCTATAGGATTGTTCTTGTCTTTCAATTGCCTATCGTCAAAACCGTGAAAATCGCCCTAGTTTATAATAGTTTTCGAATAAGCTATGTATTCTAAACTTCCGTTTATAAGGAGAAATCCATGCACAGCGACCTGCAACGTGCCTTTTGGGATTTTCGCTGTGTTATTAAAGGCCACCACGTTGAAATGGTTCCCATCCTATGTTCGATCTTTTTTTTAATCTTGAAGAGACATTGCCTGGTAAAATATAATTATTTAGGAAGATACTTGCTACCGAAATAAAAAAAGTAGAAAATTGTTTTTAAATCAATCGATACTTCAGGGCGTGGTTATACATCAACTCTTCAAGAACATTTACAATTCAAAGTATTCGGAAAAAATTGGCTATTATTTCGTAATTATCTGAACTACAAGATCGAAAACTATTTTGAAATCCAATCTCGTTTATTTCCATTCGATTGCTGATGTATAAGTGAAACGGAATAAAATACAAATGACAGAAGCTGACATTTCCTTGTGAGCATAGTCTTAAACTAGGTACATTCGTTAGTGTAATTACGTCAAACACTGAATGACTCCACCAGTAACCTTTTGAATCAATGGGTGACTCCTTGAAGGTAACGGAGCCAGCCGTTTTCGCGCCTTCTGAAAGTTTGAAGGGTTATTTGTTAGAGTATCCTGTCATATTTTACTGTCAATCCATGACTGCAAAAACATGAAGGGCAACCAGCGTCCCACGGAAATACTGTCTAGAAAGTCAAAGGTTTTATATCATTTCTACGGTATTTAGCGCGGGATCTCTTGGCTTAGTGGACGATAGGCTTAATTAATCACCTGAAAAACCCAGTTAGTGTTCCGTGTCACCAAAAGTATTATCAAGACGCCTATCAGTCGGTGGTACCAAACGAATGATTGGTACAAGAGAACTGAGTTTTGTGAAGGCCTATAACTATTGCCGTTACTTTGTAAACAAGACAGAGGTAGCTTTCGGTAAACCTAACTTCCCAACGACTGAAAGGGCAAGTAGTGCTCGAAACAAGCTTCGACTAAACATTTTTGTCTGATGGAGACAGCGCATCTACCAGCACACCGTGCGAGAAAACAAGGAATGTATTACCTCAGTTTTAATCATACGTGAGGACTTGTCAACTGACATTTCAGGCAGCAGAAAATACCTGAGTCAATTGATCATAATCCAAAGAAATGGCGCATCGCAGACACTTTCCAAGGAAGCATAAAGCATGGCCATCATTGCGAGGACAGTAAAACTGCATAGAGAAAAATAAGATGACCATACAATGTAACCTTCCGGGAGATGCGCTGGCCCAACCCTGGAGGGAAGGAGAGAGCTGAATGAGGACATGCGAGGCGTCAATCAATCCACGTGTACCTTAACAAGGGTCGCCTATTGGGTCGTAGTTGCACGTCCAGGTGGAAGCTCCCCCCACTCTAGGACCTGAGTATTCCACAGAATGCGAGCTGTGATGATAATGAACCAGGCTCCGAAGTTAGATGGCTAATTTTGCTGTTCGAAATGTCAGTCAGCCAGTATTGTCATCATTCTATCTCCCTAATTAAACACCTTCATTTCCATAATGTCCCTAGCTTCAACAGCAACTGTCAGGCAAGATGGAAGCCGAGTTCTTCAGAAGCGTCCATTCACCTCAGCAACTGAGAAAAATAGGAACAAGGCCTGAGACCTCAGTGAAAATACTGTGTAGGATAGTTGCTCAAATGTTTTTTTAAATTCAATATGTTCAAGGAGAAAACAAAAATGATTAACAATTTATAGCATACCAAGATATACTTCAAGAAGGCTTTTGAAGGCAAAAACTGCATTTTAATGCGACTAGCCGCTTATGATTTAGATCAATCCGAGACCACTGTGACCACACTTCAATGGAATACATTTTAAAATCTGGCGCAAAATCTGCTCCGGTCTATTTTACCCGGTATCTAATTATACTTGCCAGACATTCCCTGAAATACAATTAGTGCTATAATGACATGAAATCGGTGGTGTGATAAAGGAACCCAAACGGGAACCGGACTCAGATAGCCAGCAAGATAAATGGAGTTAAGAAAAAACCCTGTCAGGTACAAAAACACAGTTTATGGATGCTGTCATAATCAAGATAGCAACGGTCCTAGTAACCGACACAATCACTAGGTAGGCGTATAATATGAAAACAATAGCAACGAGGGCAGAGCAGAAAGGCGTGGGAAATGACCGTGTTAAACGCCGACCTATTAATGCCAACCTAAGCCTACCCATCGTGTTCGTTAGAATAAGGCTTCGTTGCCGTCAAAGTAAGTATGTAGATTTTGCGCGCATTCAACAAATACAGCAAGCTACGGAAGAAGAAGAAGTGCCCTAGTTTCCCTACTCTGGCTATCCAGCCAATGCAAAACCCAGGTAATGGGATTACCATCCGGAGCTTGTCGAGGGTAGGGTATCTAAATCGATGTCAACTAGTTTCCGTCGTATTTCAACTGGGCGTACTTGCTAAAAAGTGACTTATTTATGTCAGTAGGCGGCCCTCGGCATTTTCTGGATGAGCAACAACACGTTTTTAGTGGTCCTCTAGTACTACTAGATTCTGCCTACCACTGACAGGTATATCGTCGCTCCCCTTGATCCACGCCATTGACCGCAGAGCAGCTGATCTTCCTTGCCTTTGAGTCACTGAGTAAGCATTTTATGCAACACGCATGCGAGACCCCGTCACGGTCTCGTTCGTTTGCAAATAAAATTAGTCTGCCTACACGATGTAATTGTAGACGTGAGGACGTCAGGTCAGCCATCGCATTGATTAACTTCATCTACCTTCCTCTCTTAGGCAAAAGGCAAGGGCAAATCTGCATCCCATAACTCACCTACGGATTACATTAACGCAATTGTTGCGTGCGTATACTTGGCAAAGCACACACTCATAGGCAGTCTTTTACGCGTAATGCACGCACCACAGCAAAGGAGGAGGCAGCTACGGTAGATTCCCTATCTCATTAAATGTTAACCAAAATTTGTGGAATCCTACTTTGGGCCCCAGAAATTGTTTAAATAATCCAATGCTTTTGCAACAACTTAGCGCGCCATAAACGAAAACAGAAATTTACGATAAAATTGATCAGACAAAGCAAAGGGAGACTGGAATGGCCAATGCTGGCTTGTGAGCCGTCAGCAACCAGTCATACACAATCTCAGGGGTCAGGCCCTCCGAGGATAGAACCCGGGACCTTTGGTAATTGACTTTAACATGTGTTTGCCAAATCGATTTCTCAGATACAAATCAAAAACATTTCTAAATACAATAAAATAAAAAATGCATATAGCAGTCATTCATGCATATTACACTGCCTATCCTAATTTCCCACCCATAAAACCCCTATAACAACCGTTTCCGTAGGAAAAAATGCTGGGATTAGAGGTAAATGAGGCGTACTACTGAAACTATTTTTGCCTACTAAGGTATCGAAAATCAATGAAGAAAGAGCATTCTTCATAATTAACCCCTTTTTTACACAATAGATTTTCTGCAGACGGTCAGAAAGAAGCTCGTTCGAAGACCAGTATCCTGCGGTACTCGCAATGGCAACAGTAACTTATGTATGCCCACTCATATATCCCTACTCACTGCATGTTTTCCTTCGAAAGCGGTGGTTAGACGGTTTCATGGGTGGAAAATTCGGACACGCAGTGGAATATAATTTAATAAACGTTAAACGCATTTTTATTTTACTGTTTTTAGAAGTGTTTTTGATAAACATCTGAAGATTTTCCTAATCTGTAATATCGTTTATCGTATTGCGGAAGAACCCGATTAGCAAATTGTAGGTTTCTTGAAATTCCCAAAAAATTGAAATGGTGGTTAGGAGGTCGTCTACTTCAATTTACCTTAGGTCCAACTTACCGTTCTGGAGTTAGATCAGAGCATTCCGCGGCGCGAAGCGCCGCGCACACCTTCAATTTACATGCGGAACCACTTACTCCCAGCGGCCGCGGGAAGCAACTTCGACTAAATTTTTTCACCTTACACTTACTTTTAAAAATTTCCTTCTCGGCCTATCCTATTCCCAACCCCACAAAACACTAGAACCACCGTTTTTGCAGGACAAATGCCGGACAGGGGGTGTATGAGTGGGCCTACATAAGCTACTTTTGCCCCTGTATATTAATTCGTATTACGACCCTAATTTAGGAATCTGTTTGAGTAACAAACACATTTCAGAATTCAGACTGACACTAACTGAGATAGGAATTCTACTCTACAAACGTGGAGGCTTACGTAATCAGCTAACCATATTCAGCAATGTACGTAAAAATAATGGGAAAATAATACTTCGGCGAAAAGTATATGTTTTGCGAATATTAGAGACAATAATGCTCAAGACACAGAACGATCCAGTCAGCCAAACATTGGATCTTAACAAAAGGATACTGATAAAAATCAGTGTTGTTAGTGAGCAGGGAATAAGTGAGTTAGGGAGAGAGAGAGAGAAAGGCTGACGGGGATATATAGATACGCTTCATTTTGAAAGTATTGTTCCAAAAATTTCAACAAAAGTCCTCCTTTCACCATGAATAAATGTAGGTAAACAAACGACATAACACCGGAAGTTCACAAACAATGCGTAATGGCGGAAGGATGTAACTGTCGACATCATGATCAGTCAGGTCAGGTCAGGTTTTATTGAGGGAAATATAGGTAAATACCTTTGAACTCCCTATTGGTGCAGGACAGTTTTTTCAATACATTTGATCTGCAGAACATTTCAGAACAGTAGCGTTTCCAGTAATTTGAATTTGGGCAAGGGAGGGCCGACAGTGAAAAAACTCTTTAGGCACTGTTCAGAAGTCTAGGGGTTTGAATGCCATTTGAGAGATTTAAGGAGAAAAACTGTGGCCCGAAAGAGGGTGGGGGGTGGAGGGCGGGGGTGCAGAGTATATTCAAAGCGGATGGCCTGTGCTAAGAGTGTTTGAAGCATGTCAGGGAGAGTCCATCGCGGTTTTCGCCATAATACCAAGGGTCCCACGAAGAGAAGTTTGCGGAGGTCACGTGAACCTCATCGAGTGTCGGTGATGCGCCCATCGTGCACTCTTGTTGGCTTAACGAGTCTGCCTACCAATTGACAAAAGAAATGTAATCGGTAGTATTCTAAGCAAAAATATTGCTGAAAAGTAGCAAGTAGTATGTTTTTATAATGTGATTATTCCGCAATTTGCTTTCGGCAACTGGCAGTTTATTTTCGGGGGCTCAGTGGCTATTTGGTCTAACTTAATCGTGTCTTAAACATGTCTACAGATAGGTCTGACTTAATCGTAAACGTGTGCTCAGATGGCGAAATGCCAAGATCCCTGGGCCAGCATTCCATGCCTGAATTGGGAAAAGTTTTACAAATCCGCGTAGCCACGGATCACAACGTTTGGTGGACTCGACGTTTGTTATTCTTGTTATTCTAAACTAAAATTACTGAAAATCAGTGCGTAGTTTGTTTACAGACATATATAATTGCAGTCTCGCCAGGTCTAATTTCAGTGGGCATTTCGGGAATGCAAATCTAAATTTCTCTTGAATGCATCCACAGATGGGGACATACCAATATCCTCGGGAGAGCACTCTAAGCTTCAACTACTCTATTACCAAAGAAGAACTTGCGTGTGTCTAGTCTGGCTGCTGTTATGCGTAGTTTGAAGAGATGCCCTCTTAATTTAGTCGTTGTTGCTAACTCGAAGAAGTCGCCAGGTAAAAGACAACAGTCCTGCCCGCGCATTATACGAAATGCTTGTATCAGATCGCCACGTAGCTGTCTGTAACTTAACGGAAATAGATCGAGATTAGCTAAACGTCTTTCGTAGGGTAAAAAGCTGTGACCGGTAACCGGTTTGGTCGCGCGCCTTTGGACCTTCTCGAGGGAATTTAGGCCTTTCGCGGTCCAGGGTTTCCATGCTTGGATTGCGAACTCCAACTTCGGCCGCACAAATGTTCCAAAGACCTTAGCAAAGCAGTCTTTACCGAAGGCACAGAAAGCCCTTTTGACAAGATACAAGACGGACATCGCAGACTTGGCTTCATTTGCGCAGTGCAGCGAGGGCTTGAGAGACGTAGAGATCCATCCCCCAAATCTTTCTGCGCGTCCACTTCGTGAAGTTGGATGCCATTTAGGCTGTAAGCCATGGGGTTCCGAGAGCTGGGTCAGCCAACTCGTAGGATACTGCATTTGTTCTCGTAAAGTGGCAAAAGCCAATCTTGAAACCAAGGTTGAAGACGGTTTAGGTTTATCTGCAAACGTTCTTCGTCAGCTGAATTTCTGATGACGTTCCAAATCTTAATGTCATCGGCAAACATAGCCACATCGCAGTCCAGTTCACGGACGGAGTCATTGACGTATATAATGAACAGTATAGGGCCAAGGACAGAGCATTGGGGGACACCGCTCTCGACTGCAACGTCTACTGACTGCTGGTAACCAATATGGACAGTTTGGGAGCGACCAAGTTAGAAGCTTTGAATCCACTTCAGCAGATTTCCTCGAACACCTATTTGGCTGAGTTTGTGCAGAAGTCGTTGATGTGGGACGCTATTAAAGGCCTTCTTGAAGTCAATGTAGATTGCATGAAGCGGATTTCCTCCATCAACTGCCCGAGTCCAGGGTTCCAAACAATAGAACAGGTTTGTCACGCAGGACCTGCCTCTGCGGAACCCATGTTGCGCATCCGATAGAAGGTTATGCTGCTTCAAGAAACGCATCAGCTCTCGCTTTACTACTTTTTCCACAATCTTGCAACAGATCGAAGTGAGGCTGATTGGTCTATATCTGTTTGCAGAAACCTTTCTGCCGCCTTTATACAACGGTGTGGTCCGTGCGGATTTCCAATCGGCGGGTAAACAACCTGCATTAAACGAGGTACTGAAAAGCATAGAATGCGGTTTCGCTAGCTCCTCAGCAAGTTCTTTCAGTAATTTAGGCGGGATTTCATCGTTACCGCTTGATTTCGAGTGCCATTAACTCCTGAAGAACGGTTGCTTCGGCGAAAACCACATTTTTAATCTTTGGGCCGTCGTCTAAGCCATAGTTTGGAGGGATGAATCCGATTTCAGTCGTACAGTTCGATTTGAAAAATTGTGAAAGATGCTCAGCTTTTGCTCCATCCTCACTCATTTCTGTACCGTCGCTTGCCTTCAGAAGGGGAACTGGGTCCCGGTTTCGTGTGGTCTTTCTTAAGTATCCATAAAATAGCTTCGGATTTGTTACAGCCCGGTTTAGTAAATCTTTTTCAAAGTCTTCGCGCACTTTGAAGATAAGTCGCTTCACGAGGTTCCTCTGCGTTTTGTATGCATTTAGGGATACCGGATTTCCATCTGCTTTATACTTTCTGAACAATCTCCCCTTTTTATTTATCTCTTTCTTCAACACTTGAGTCAGCCACTGAGGTTTGTTGTTTAGCTTCTTCCGCGTAATCGGACAGTGGTTTTTCAGGAGAGTATGCAATAACTGAGTGAACCATCCCCAATCATCAGCTATATTGCCGGAAAAAACCAATTCCCAATTTATTTTGTTTATTTCGGCCTTCATTTGATCAAAGTCACCATGCCAAATATTCCTTCTAACCTTGGTGGGTTGTTTGGGTACCGAAAATATAGAATAGTCCTAATTAAGTACGATGTGATCACTTTTACCTAGAGGAGGGAGAGATTGCACCTCGTTGATGCTGTCCAGCGATTTCTTAAGTACCAGGTCTAGGCAGTTTTATCGCGGCCCCTCACGCACGCTGGTAGGAAATAGAACGTGTTGACTGAGAGATGCATTAAGTGTCAGAGCTAGTAAACGCCAGTCGAATGCTTGCTCTGGACTTCGTGCGTACGTTGAACCCCAATCGATAAGCGGGGCATTGAAGTCTCCCATAATCAAGACGTCGGGCCGAGGTACTAATCTCGCTAACTCTTCTAGTAGACCAGTGGCAGCCTCGTGATCATGTCTAGGTGGACGGTACACAGTCAGAACTTCCAGGCTGGGTGATTCCGGTACCTTTATAGTAAGCCAGCTGGCCTCGGTACTGCAATGAAACCGCTCTGCTTTTTCCGATACTAGCAGTCCATGTTTGACGTAAGTTATAATTCCTCCTCCTTGGCGTCATCAGTCAATGAGTCACAAAATTTACTTCCGATATGCTTCGTTCAAAACGGTCTCGCTGTTGTGTGCATATAACCTCATTTTTGTAGTTCGAATAAACAAAGATAGATAAGCACCCGTATTGATTGAGCCAAACGATCTCTATATGAGAAAATGTGCATTCGAATGGAAAGCAAACGAAAATTTCCGCTCAATTTCAAAAGCCTGCGTTTAGTGCTATATTAGAATGCATTCACCGAGAGGGCTCAGATATCAGTCACCTGCGCACTGAGCTATCCTTTCCGGTGTTCACGCAAAAACCTTGAAAATGACTGTCAGAATTTGATGCAATGCAAAGTCGGGTATGAAAGTTTAGCAGTTAGTCTATCTAGGCGGACAAAAAGGTATTGGAGCCTCATTGGCGCAAAAAACCTAGCGTCAGTGTCGCTCTGCTTTCGATTACTCCATTCCAGAGTACGTTAATTGAAAAAAGAGGAGAAATGTGTCCATGAATAACTGCCAGCCGAGTCCTCGACAATACAAGAGTGTAGGAACCCTCAGGCAAAACACCTGACTGTGTGATAAATTCTACGAAAATTAAACATATACAGGTCTTAAGCCTAACACAAAAATTACACTTTAATTAAACCCCAACATTAATCGTAATCCAAACCTCAACTCTAATCCTATTCACTCTGGAGCAGATTGCATAAAAGAGAGGCTGTATTTCCATATCTTAACCTAACACTTCGGTACTGAATTTCACCTTAACTGAACGCATTCGGGATTGCTGCAGGAATAAAAGGAATTATTTTCGTCATTATGAAGATGACCGAAAGTTGCTTTCGTTTAAATCTACGATGACCTGCTCGGTACATTTTTCCGTCAGGTAATCGAAATGATATCATTGCAGATAAGTGAACTTATAGTAGCAGTCGAGGAATATACCAGATGTGATGTGAAAAAGAGTTGATCCATTGCGCATGCATGTTTGGACACGTTAGCTTAACAGTTGCGTAATTATTTACAGCAGTGAGGGTAAGTGTTGGAATACGCATTTAAGGGATAAAAATGAGCTATCGTGAAATTGAGGGCAATGAAAGCGTTTGAGACTTTAAGTGTTTAGACATTTCAGTCTGGCGTCGGGACCTGATTCATTCGTTTCAGGTAATAAAGGTTGTGGGATACGATGTGGTCCAAGCAGGTAATAGACGATAGACCGTATCCCAACATTTATAAGCCAGTTGATATTATAAGGCTTGAAAGGCCAGATTTTTATAGATAATTTAATGTAGTGTTGAAAGAGTAGAATATAAGAAATGAGTAATTGACTCCCAGACGAGTGCACTCTAGCCATGGGTGGGCCGGAGTCCAGAGTCGCATTCCGGTCGATGTAGTCGCCGGGTCTGGAGGTCTGCAAAAGGCAGTAGATCGCCTGCTCCGGGAGTGTCTGATAATAAGCAGTTACCACATTTGAGGTCCCTTTGTGACTTGGCGTCGGGAAGTGGTTGGCCAATTGGCCAGACAAATCCGTGACCTTAATCGGAGGTTTGACCGTCTAGCGCGCACGGAGTGGTAGGCGCTAAAGCTAGACATTTGGGTCATGCCCCAAAAGAATGTGAGCAAAGTATGGCTTAGAATAAGAGGTCGCTACAAGATATTATCCCCCGACCTTTTAAAAGCGTCTTCGTTTGACCAAAAGGCATGCATGCTGTAAGAAGAGCTTACTTTTCACAGGTATGGGTGCGTTAAAATGCAATGCTGAAGAAAAAACCCCAGACACCTGACGAGGAGACCCAATGCACTCTAAAATAACCCTATCCTGCACATTGGGTAAAAGCACTAAATGGGGTGGCTGCTGGATCCGTTCTGCCAAGACGATCAATGCTCTCTTTCCTTCAATGACACACTCAGTCTTTCGAACTCACCATACAGTCCGACTGTTAGAATGGTTTAGCTGGACATTGAGATACTGAAGACTGGCGCATGCTTGGGAGGCTCAAAACCCGTTAGATTACTGCCGAAAAGACAAGAAAGGATGAATAATTACCTATGCATTAGGAATAACAATCGCCCACCAGCGCCATATACATGACGTGGGCTTTCTATTTGGTTCATATCCTTCTAGGCATCGATGCGTACCGGGAGAAGGATTCTGATCAGGTGTTATTCGAATTCAAGAACATTATTTGTGGTGCATTAAACATACCCGGTTGTATTGGGCTAAACGACGGCTTGTCTGATTTTTCATATCAGGACGAAAGTAGCTGCATAGTTGAGTCGTCGTTTGGACTGAAAACACTTCATGCGTGAGTCCAGAATATTAGGTTAAAGGGTGCATGACTAGACTTCGCGAAATGCTGGGATTCTCTTCATGTCTGAAGGGCTGTTTCGAGTTCGGGAAAGGCTGTCTGGTATTTCGTCACGACAGTTTGCGCTGTCTTGTGTTACTGCAATCGCATCTACTCTCCATAACTAAGGCCAGAATAGATCTACCCATTGTAACAGTGGCCAAAAGCAGCATTATCGCCATCTACGTTGTGTGAGCCCCCAAAGGAAGCAGATGACAAAAAGTGGACTAAGGTAGAAGTCTTCGAGAAACCTAGTGCAGCATAATTTAAAGCAAGTTAACGCGTATGTACAAAGTTGGACCAGTTAGATTGTGGTCACAAGAAAGACGACTTCGTTGGCTGGGTACCTCATAAGAGTTGGCATGTTAGTCTACCACTTGGCAGGAAATGGGTGCAGGTGCGTCACACAATGCACTTTGTGTGTGTGGGCGTACCGGTTGTCTGGCTTGCGTAAGTGTCCTGCATCGGCCGCGCTGTGCGCGTCATCACATGCACTCTGCGTGGGTGGACCGACGGTCTCGCGTAGGAGCGCCTCGTTAGGGTTGCGTACACTTTGAGTTAAGCTGAGCCCTGAAACTGCCGGGATAAGAACACATTCGCTTGTTACCAAGGTTCTAGTTCAAATTTGAAAAACTTTCGTGGCAGCAGATACCTCTCGTGACCAGCTGCATAATCTGAATTTAATGCAGTAGAACGTGTAGAGATAGGCCCTAAATAGTGATTCCCAAAACACCAAAGCTGAAGACACCTCTCCAATCTAAGCCTGTTTTTCCGAGTACCAAAACTATGATGAAGAACGAGCCCCATAACTCATCTAGGTTACACAGAGACGAATTGAGGCCACAATTGTGAATATAGATGGCCTTACTGACATGAAAGAAGTGGTTTTTATCTAACTTATTGAAGAGCTAATTGTTTGACTTAGAAAAAGGGTAAACGAGTACAACATTGTGATGATTTGTTTTTTTCACGGCCCACTGGGGAGTACACTTAGTCGGATACCCACATTCATGAGTATAGAGATCGCATGGAAATCAACGCTCACTAATCGCACCCCGCTGAACGATAGAAGATTACAATTATATGCTTTCAAAAAGCTTCCGATTTATTTATAACTACCGCCAACCAAACAACTGCCTCGTGACGCTTTCCCACCATTAGATTTTTCACGTGACTGTCAACCCACCACACACAAACCGATTACACTGATTAGTACTCGCATTTTTCAAAACCACTTTCTGCATACCGTGTGACTCGGCGACACTTGGGTAAAGTGCGCACACATCTCAAATTTGTGTGTGCGCCCTCCGCTTAAAGGTAAGCTGCGTTCTCGTTCTCGTTTTTCTTTCAGTTTCAGTTTATTTGGTGAGGATAATAGGCAATGCCTTTGAAAACCCTATTTAGAACGTGTACAAGCACCTATAAAAATTTACCTTTACTAACATAGTATTGACAAACAGTGAGCAGCATTGTTTTTTACCATCTATGTCTGGTTTTTAGAGGTCAGACTTGGAGGGAGGAGAGCAGCAGTGTTTTTTACAATCTATGTTTGGTTTTTAGAGTTCAGACTTGGGGAGAGGAGAGGGGATGCATGCAATTATCTAAGCGTTGTTTGTACATCTGAAGGGAAGTGGCCTCCACAACTGACTGTGGAAAGTTGTTACACTGTTGTATGACACGTTGCGTGAAGAATTCAGAGCGGAGGTTTAGCTTGGACATCTTCATGTGCAGCTTCATTGTGTGCCCACGGAGATGAGGCGAGAGGTGCCACTGAAACATGTTTTCAAAGCGTAATCCTTTCTCAAGACCGTTTATTATCTTGTTAACTACGATAAGATCCCCTCTTTGCTGCCTGTAATGCAGAGGGAATAAATTTAGGCATGCCAGTCTATCTAGGTAAGTGTGGTTTTTTAGACCTCTTACTAGCTTTGTTGCCCGCCGCTGCACTTTCTCCAGACATGCTGTGTCCTTTGCTAGCCATGGCCGCCACGCCTGTATGCCATACTCTAGGTGTGGTCGAACAAATGTGCCGTACACTCTGCCAAAGAGATCTTCATCGAAGGCTAGAAACGCACTTTTGATAGCGTGCAGCACTCCCGTGGCTCTAATTGCAGCTTTGACAGATTGTAATGAGGGCTTCAGATTACTCTGTATCCAAATGCCGAGGTCTTTTTGCGTAGATGCTACGGGAATTTGTATGTTTTTTCAGGTGATATGTCCTGCTGCTCTAGGGGATAGGGTAGTTTGTTGGACGCAGGTGGAGGACGGCACACTTTTGCACATTTAAATCCAGCAGCCATTTCTCGGACCATGTCTGCAGTTTGCAAAGATTATTTTGCAGAGCATCTCGGTCGCTTGGGCGCTTAATGACCTGCCAGAGCTTAACGTCATCGGCGAACATGATTTTACCGCAGTCCAGTTCTTGAAAGCTGTCATTGACATCGAGAATGAAGAGTAGAGGACCGAGAACGGAGCCTTGAGGAACCCCACTAACTACGTCAACCCAGTCTGACTTATCCCCCCGATGCAAACGCATTGTTTTCGACCGACTAAAATAACCTGATCCAGTTTAAAATTTTCCTCTTGATGCCAAGAACCCTAAGTTTATGTAAAAGCCGTTGATTGGGCACGCTGTCGAAGGCTTTGCGGAAATCGATGTACACTACATCCACTTCGAAGCCCTCTTCTAAAGCACTTGTCCAGGCCTCAATTGAAGTAAGTAAATTTGAAAGGCAGGAGCACCCTCGCCGAAAGCCATGTTGGAAATTTTGTATGATGTCACTTTCATCGCCAAATCCTAGTATGGCCTGCTTGACAAGGACCTCCATCATTTTGCAGAAAAGGTAAGTCAAGCTTATGGACCGAAAGCTGTTTGCAGACATCTTGCTACCTCCCTGATATAACGGTACGATGTTTGCCGTCTTCCACTGCAAAGGCAAGTCCCCTGTTCTCACGGAAAGCTCGAACAGAATTAAAAGAGGCACCGATAGCTCGTTCGACAGTTCTTTAAGTATCAGTCCAGGGATCCCATCTGGTCCAGGAGCCTTGTCTGGTTTGATGTGGCTGAGGACATATCTTACGTCTGCGACAGAAAAGGTAAAAGTTTCAATAATGGCTGTACCTTCGCCCACTTCTACTCCCGAATTGTGATTGGGGGATTCCATCATAAACGCTGATGTGAAAACCTCTGACAGCAACTCTACTTTCCGCCGTCCTTCCTTGACTACGTTCCCGGGGTTATCCTTAGAGCTGCAATGTCGTCCCGGTGCTTCCTTTGATTGCGGATGTATCCATTAAACTTCTTGGGACATATTGCGGCTTGTGTTGTAAGTTGACGCTCAAAGGCAGTTCTAGAATTGCATATTTCCTTACGGAATATATTTCGCTGCGCTTTATATTTGGCAAGTGATATTGAATCTTGAAGATGCTCGTACTTTTTCCACAACCTTTGTTTCTTCTTCATGGCCCTTTTTATCGGCTGGTTGACATATGGAGCACATGGTCTTATTACTTTGATTGGGCAATGGACTTCAATTAAGCGCTCGTCAGTCCCTTGGATATGCTGCCATAATCCATTTGTATCGTTCGTACTGGGTAACCAGTTTTCTGCGAAAGCGGTGCGTCTCATTTCTTCAAAATCGGCTTTACAAATATTTCTGCGCCTCTTTATTTGCGATTTTGGAGACAGTAGGTAACACACGCAGGTCAAAGCAACGTAGTCGCTTAACCCAAGTGGCGGTTGTGAGTTCACTTCCCTTATGATCCCATCTTCCCTACTAAAAACTAGATCTAGACAGTTTGATCGCTGGCCTTCTCTTGTTTTCTCTCTTGTATTTCTCTCCCTCTTCCCCCTCTTTTTTTTCCTCTCCTTGCACAACCTGCTCTACAATTCTAATCTCCGGCTTGCTTTCCCTTTTTAACACTGCGACCATTCCACCGCAGGCGATCGATCAGCTAGGCGGTGGCCTGTTGCTCGCGTTGGGGGAGAGAATGGAGTCGACCCTTAGCGCATTTCTTTCCTCACTAAAAACAATCTGATGCACTTGAAGCTATCACGATGCGCTAAAAGTTGTGGCTTGGAGGGTAGCCAACTGACGGGATAACTCGGACATCGTAGTCAGTCCAGTGTGTGTCTTGCTGTGTGGAGTGGCTCGCTGCGGGCTGAGAATCAGACTCAGAGACTCCTTCCTAATGTGGTCTTTATGGCTATCTAGCAAGGTGGTGTTGTTGTGGCGCGTATTGGAGTGTGTTTCGCGCACCCCGCCTGCGTCCTCCCCCATCTCCAGTCTTTTCGACTTTGTCTTGACATCAGGTTCAATGTGAGAGAAGTCAGCGAGTGGGGTAGATCCGGCGAGTCTACCTTCACTGTACTCCAGCCGCAGTCGCCGCGTTGCTTCCGATTGCTGAAGCTCGTGTTGGACATTGTCGAAAGCGACCGCCGACCTGTCATTTTTTTGTACTTCTACAACCAGGACGAGAGACGGTCACTCTGTTGTAGAGCACGGGGTCAAACCTCAACCAGGATATCAAATCTACTCAAATCGAATACCTTATATTGTCACCGTATATAGATAAGGAAGACTAGTTTTGCCACCAAGTCCGTGCATTTAGCCGAGGTAGTCGTCCCATCGCATAACAGTTTAGCGAAGTAGTTCGACGGTGCATTCCGATAATGTTAATCGTGTGTTTCACTTGTTATTGACCTGGTTTACAGTGTTCACAGACGTGCACAGCATCTACCGTTTTCTCCTGGCGTTGTGACCACTTCACTTTTTCTCCCCCAAATCATTCACGCGGGTATTTAGTTTAGCGAAGAGAAAAGTGACTCACACGAGCGAACCTGCTGCAGCCCATTTAAGGCTCTGGCTAAGGAGCTGCCTGCAATCGCAAAATGATCTGGTGCGCGTATGCGCTCCACAAAGGCCTGTACCGTAACCAGGTCATTAACTCTGCACCATTGCAATGTGAATCTGGGAAGGAGGGGGAGATATATTTTACCACGGCGATCAGGCAATAAATTTGGTGCCAGTGCGGCGGTAGCATTCGCTGTCGTACAAAAACGGGAAAAAGATAACAGCACGCACTTGCTACTTGATGAGGGAGTCGAAGGCTGTGAAACGTGGAAGGCCCATAGACGCAGCATTTTTAGCGGCACTGAGACCGAAGGTTCGTGAAAAAACTGTCCCTGCACAGAAATGAGAGAATCCCATTGAGAGCGTCGGTTTTTAGACATGCCTGTAGGCGTAAGAAACGAATCAAACAATGTGTATTCTGTGCTGGTGGCGATGCTATGGCTGCTTAAAGGCCACTTGAACAAACCACCCTTTCCCCTCCTTCCCAACCGACGCAGCATGGACCACTATATAGGACCAAAACTCAGATAATGCAACGTATCGATTGTACAACACTTGAACTTCTGTAGTGGGCTGTTGCCTGCTGACGTTTGGCCTTTCCTGTCGTGGCCTCACTCCGTCTGGAGCTCAAGGTCGGTGCGGTCACCAGACTTACTAGCGCGCGTGACGTGGACCACAAACACGCTGTCCAACCAATCACAGGCCGACCTAGCCAATGAACGCGCTCTCTCTCTGTCTACTGGCCTAACTGCTCTCAAACAGTCAGTTGGGACCCGGTCAATCTCCTGAGCGAACGTATTCTTCCAAGTCAGACTTCCTCCATCTATTCTCCTTTCCCTTGTGTACCCAGTATACTCTTCCTACTACTTTGGGCTTCACTGACTTCTCCTTTACTAAGTGACCATGGTCCAAAGATAAAAGTTGCCGGGTTTGACTCACTTAACCCTCTGCGATACTTCCTCCACGATCCAATAAAAACAGCTACCACCGCTGTCCCAATCTCTCTCAGGTATGACTGAACGCAGTCAACACTTGCTTTGGCTTCAGTGGTGGCCACTGCTACCGCAGACAGCAACTCAGGGTTCTGTGCACAATAAATCTCTTATTCTGGTAGCTTTTGCCTTCAACATACAACCTGGGATTTCGCTTGGTGAATACATTACTCTAAGTAAAACCACTGCTTCGATGCTTGCACGACAGTTCGACCTGTTGTAACGGAAGCCCAGACAGAGATACAACCGTCCGATAACGCTTTGTGTGAGTCCACAAAGGAAGAACACGAAAAGAAGAGTGAAACAGCAGAAGTCTTTTAGCGTCTGAGGTACAAAGTATTTAGGACAACAACGCGTGTAACACGATGTCCCTTGAGCCAATCAGCTTTCCTTGTCAATTGGCAACCGGTGCGATTGGCTGGCGACTAAATGACTGAATGTAGCTAGAAATTCAAACTATCGATTGATTGTCTAGCTCGATGCGTCAGCTCACGTGTAGGCCAATCGATAGCCTATTATGGACGTGGCTACTTGCTGCCTCTATGCTAGCCGTTGGGTCTCTCCTAACACAACCGTCCCTCTCGACGATGTCCACCACGAGCCTCAACAGTCTGAAGCAATGCGGCGACTCCCGCGGGATTATAGTGAGGGGGACTTGCGGAGAATCTACCTCACTCTCTGACCACTCCCACACTGGAATTCGGTGTCCAGACAGGGTCCAGACGACCGGAGATGAGGGAAAACGCAGGCGGCTGGCGCGACCAACACTCAATGCGCATACCAACGGCACACCTAGCTAGGTAGGCTCCCGTGTGCTCGGGAGCGCCATATAGGCCACATTAGGAAGGAGTCTCTGAGTCTGATTCCCAGCCCGCAGCGAGCCACTCCACACAGCAAGACGCACACTGGACTGACTACGATGTCCGAGTTATCCCATCAGTTGGCAACCCTCCAAGCCACGGCTTTTAGCTGAGCATGATAGCTTCAAGTGCCTCAGATTGTTTTTAGTCAGGAAGGAAATGTGCTGAGAGTCGACCTCACTCTCTCCATCGCCGTCTAGCTGATCGCTCATCTGAGGCGAGATGTGCGCATACAAGGTAGAGACACACACACAGTTGGATTGTTGCCATGTGCACCTAAGTCAGACTCATAAGATATGCAGTGAGTGGAACGAAAAATGCAAATAGCACTCGGCGGCACTGAGTGGTGAACGCGCACATGACTGCCGTTGCGATTACCTAATAGGGTGATAACATCACGAGACAGTTGTTTGGCGGTCGGTATTTATAAATAAATCGGAAGGTCGTATTGGCAAGCAGCTGTTTCCGGTCATTCAACACCAGGCCTTTATAGCGAGTAAATCGGAAGGTCTTTGAAAGTGTAGAGCTGGAATGTTCCATACGTCGCCGGTCCCCGCTTAGTGAGCTCTGCCTTTCAATGCGATCTCTGTATGCAGGAATGTTCTTCTCCCCCTTACCAATTTAAACGAAACTGCTGCAAAATAAGTTTAATGAAAACCGCTGCCTTAATATCGGTAGGGCCATCCGTATTCAGAACTGTGGCTTCAATTCGTGCCTGCGTACCCTCGATGAGTTACGAGACTCGTTCATCGTCATAGTTTGAGTACTCAGAAAAGTAGGCTTAGATTGGAGAAGTTTGTTCAACTGCGGTTTTCTGAGGATTATTATGTGGGACCCAACTGAACAATTCTACTTACTTGATTTCAAATTTTGCAGCTGGACAGGATAGGCATCTGCTCCCACGAAAGCTTTTCAAATATGGAATAGGGCTTTATCAACGAATGGGTGTGTTTTCATCCAGAGAGATCTAAACTGGCTTTCAATTATGGAGAGTAGATGCGATTGCAGCAACACAAGACAGCGCAAACTGTCAAGACGAAAGACCAGACAGCTTTTTCTGAGCTCCAAACAGCCCCTCAAACACGGAGAGAATCCCATCATCTCGTGAAGTCTAGTCGTGTGTGCTTTGACCTAATATTCTGAACTCGCGCCTGAAAAGTTTTCAGTCAAAACAATGACTCAACTATCCAGCTAATGTCGTCCTTTTGTGAAAATCAGAAAGCCGTAGTTTAGCCCTGTCCAAGCGGGTATGTTTAAAAGACTGGCTGTGTCATGAAAAAGGAGAAAGCTATGATCGTTTTGGCTGAACGGGTCCTGCAACTACTCCATTTATTGATCATAGGTCTGCCGCTCCCGCTCCTACCCAATGTGGCGTGCAGGGGTATTTGAGAGTCCATTGGTTCATATCATCAGGTGTCTGGGTTTTTTTCTTCAGCAGTGCATCTAAATACCCTCATCCTTGTGGAAAATAACCTATTGTTATAGCACGCAGGACTTTTGGTCAAACGAAGACGCTTTTAAAAGGTCGGAGCAAGCATTTTTTTACCTTGAAACACATTAATTACGCCCAGACGCCAGACTAAAACGTCTAAATACTTAAAGTGCTTCAGCCTCGTATGCCCGGTGTGTTGTCACCCGGGAAGATGGATCATGAGAAGCAGATGCGATTGCAAATGCATAATATAGCTTAAACTGTAAACTCGAAACCCCAGACTGCCTATCCTGAACTCCGGTCTGCCCTCCGAGCAAGGAGAAAATCCCCCAATATTGTGAATTCTAGATGCTCACATTGTCATGTACCCTTTGTGCTATAATCATGGATTCGTACAGCGGTTGTTTTCCGTCAAAACGATGATTCAACTCTCCAGCTACTTTCGTCCTATTGTAAAAAAACTTACACAAGTCGTCGTTTAGCCCAGCGCAAACGAAATTGTTTAAGGCGCCGTAAATGATTTTCGAGAAGCCAAATCACACTTTATCCGAGCCCTTCTTCCGGTCAGCATCAACGCTTAATAGGATATTAACCAGCTATAACGCGAGGACTGGTTGTGTCGTGAAAGAGGAAAAAACACTGATTGATGGGTCCTGCAGCGACTCCATTAAGTTATCACAGACGAACCGCCCGCGCCTAAATATGGATCGCAAATGTACTTTAGAGTGCCTTGGGTCATTTGGTCAGATGCATGGTCTTTTTCTTCAGCAGTGCATTTTAATACGCCCATACTTACGCAAAATTGGATGGTTTTACGGCGTGCATGACTTTTGGTCAAAAGAAGACATTTGTGAGAGGAAAAGGGGAAGGAAGAACGCTGTTACTTTGAAACAGGTTAATCACATCCCAAGACCAAGTTAAAACGACTTAATAGTTAAAGTGCTTCAGCCTCGTATATCTTCATTTCCCGCAATGTCATGCCTCATGAAGAGTATTATAAATTACTAGTAGCGATAGAAAAAAGAGGGAATTGTCTATTTTAAAGACTTGGGCAATTTAGGGCACGGCATAAACAAACAAATTTTGTCTGGGGAAGGAAACAGAATGAGGGTTCCGTTTCCTCCCTCAAGTGCGTGTTCCAACGCTTAGCCTCACATGTTAGTTATATCCTTTGTTTCGCTTTGCATGGGGCCCTTCTGCTCCATTAGTGCCCATAGTCTGCACTTAACAATTACCCTTACCTCCCCCGTAGTTTTTAGCACTCCCAAAGCACAGCTGCTTCCTTACCAGACCGAGGTTCGAGTGGTGCCATTATAGGTATGCTATTTCAAAAAGGAGATATATTCTGATTTACAGAAAAATTGCTGTGTAAACCTGGATTTAATTCACCTTCCTTGCATTTTCTTCGGTGTTCGTTGCGGGTTGCAGCTTTGCTTTTGGGCACATTGCCATTCATATTAATCGGAGAGCAGAAGTTATCTCTTCTTTTTGCCGTTGGAGCTAGCCCGATGTTCTTGACATGGAGGTTCGATGACATCAGTGGCGGTGCCGTAGATAACCTTCCATCATTTTTCCCAAAAGTGCTCAAAGTCTTCTTCCTACCAGCTTTTTGCGCCGCCAATAACGTTCAGTCAGATATAGTGCATCGGTTTTCGGGCTCATTTCTCCGGTCTCTGGATCTGGTTTTCAGTGTTGAATGGAAAGCCACATTTTGAGACGATTTGACGGTCCGTTAATCACTAAACATGACGCTTCCGCATTGTGAAGAGCGAGTCATGACGATTACGCCTCCTATTGAGTACAAAGTCCAACCATTGCCAGTCACGAAATGTATCCCTGCTGTGTTCATGTGTTTGGAAAGCCCACACAAGACGTTGGTGACAAGGAGATTGCATTCTGCATCGATTCTCCGCAAACGTGTGTTAGCAGTGTAATGGCCTACTCCATGGCGAGTAGGTGCTGCTTCCCACCTGGCACAGCGTGTGTGTATTCGGGTGTTAGAGTCACTAGGGGCATGAATGCATGGGTGTTGACCGATCAGGTATGGGGATCACTCGCCGCGTTCCACTTTAAGGCTCACTTTCGAGCCCCGCCAGTAGCCGCATAGCGGCTGGCATATTTTGGACAGGCGAACAGTCTCAACAAATACCAGGCAGACTGAAATAGCCATTTCTGGCTTTTTAGCTTCATCAACCAGCCATACCCAACCTCAGGTGTTGCGCCACCCAAGGCGCAATAGTTAGACCGTGGAACTTCTAATCAACAGGTTGGCGATTCAAGCCCCGGGGTTGTGTATAGCTGGCCAATGATGGCTAATAAACCAGGAATGACCAGTCCAATCTCTCTGGCCTTTGAACAAGGCGAAGATCACTAGACTAGCAGAATTTAATGGTGTCATAAAATTTCGTGACCTCTCATTCAGCTGCAGACGGCCGTTGCATATTAATAAGATAATTAAACATCCAATTAGTTGTCAGCCTCGAAGGCGGAAACTTGGTAGGTCAAGGGAGTAGGAACAATTAGTCATAGATGTGGGCGCATGGTGAGGGGCAGAGGAGGGGGGAGGTAATTGTCACAAGATGACAATTTGTGTAAGTGCGTGGTCATGAAAGCCTGTAGGACGTGGTTAGAAAGGGGGAGGGGGTTTGTGCAGGGGTCAGGGTAGCAGTCAGTATTAAGGGTGACGAGGCGTAAACGGGAATGAGTTTATCGATCGTTACCACGGCAGTGCGCGGTTGATCACATGGTCCAGCTGCTTAGAGAGTTCCGGTTTTGTCCGTATTGCAGTGGCCTCCGCAAAGCGTAGGAGACGCCCGGTCGTCGCCCGCAGCACGACCTTAAATGCAGTCGCTCGGTCGACTGTCTGGTCAGTGTCCACTAAGCGCTTCGTGATTGAACTCTTGGGTACTTTATGTTTCGCCCTGAGCAACCACTTCGGTATGTATTCAGCTGACCGCGTTACCAACTGCCTTTACGTGCACCCAATGTATTTGCATCCGAAACTACATGTGAAGCTGTAGAAACGATTAAAAAGGCGTGCATAGGCAGGAAGTCTTGAGTCGGTCGAACTCGAATAGTCTTTGTTGTGCTTACGTACGAAAATTTAGCAGCAGGAAAGTTCTTACGATTGTGCATCGAAGCCTCCGTTTTATCACTTTGGAGACACTATCATTCTTGAAAGGGAGTAAAATGCTCACCGGCTTTTTTGGCACTGATATTTCAGGAGTAATTTCTTTTCTGCGGTTTTGATAAACATATATATATATATATATATATTCACTCAGAAATGTGCGAACATCGATCGAATAGGCTTCCGAACTAAACAAAGTTCAGGTGGTGGTCAGAGGTCCCCAACGGGTGACCGCCTGCAAAGCCGATGCCGGGCAAGTCATAATAGCAGTAAGTGGGGTATGACAACATCTGGGGGTAAGATCCGAAGAAGAAGATGCGATCACTGGAACAAGGACTTTATTTTCCTGACGTTTCGGATTCCGTCGGGAATCCTTAGTCATAGGTAATCGTAAACAGGTCTGAGACATGCGCAGATAGGGGGTGATACATGCACAGATTGCACGGTATTTATAGTTCACAGCGGTCACCCACATGTGTACTATGATTGTCCGTTCCTGTAGCCACCACTGGAGGTCTTAATTGGTCCGGTGATTGCTCATTAATTGCAACAGCGTTCTTGTCCGCGTCGGATGTAGGTTGGATAATTGCTCGACAATTAGGCCCGCTGTCGTCAGAGTTACGCCCAGTCCTTCCCACGTGACTGATTTTCTTGTTCAGGAAATTTCT
>JAYGXS010000001.1:66070825-66119690 GCA_036362985.1 Ligula intestinalis
GTCGAGCAATTATCCAACCTACATCCGACGCGGACAAGAACGCTGTTTCAATTAATGAGCAATCACCGGACCAATTAAGACCTCCAGTGGTGGCTACAGGAACGGACAATTATAGTACACATGTGGGTGACCGCTGTGAACTATAAATACCGTGCAATCTGTGCATGTATCACCCCCTATCTGCGCATGTCTCAGACCTGTTTACGATTACCTATGACTAAGGATTCCCGACGGAATCCGAAACGTCAGGAAAATAAAGTCCTTGTTCCAGTGATCGCATCTTCTTCTTCGGAACTGCTGCCTGGAACTCGTATATTCTCCTCTATTGACAATCTGGGGGTAACTTGATACAGAACTGTTTCGGGCTTATTAGCCTTCATCAGCCAAGCATAACCCTGCACACCAGCTGGTCGGACAACCCAAACAAACGCACTCACAGACGGCGCAGGTGGTCCACCACTGGAGTCTATCAGATGGGTCATAAGCACTCCATCGAACCGCAGTTCATCAGCGCCTCGCCACCTGCCATTTGCTGTCACTGCTGATCAGGTATGTATTCACTCTCATATATATATATATATATATATATATATATGAGAGAGAGGTCACGAAATTTTATGATGTCATTAAATTCTGTGAATCTAGTGGTCTTTGCCTCATTCAAATATCTTCCGGGAAAACAATGCTTCAATTCTCTGGCCTTTGTCTATACTGTTAGTCAGTTGGGCAGTCTATTGGTTCACATTTAGCGCATACATGTGTACGAAGTGCATATCTTCGTAGAATTTGACAAGGGCGACGTCAGCATCACAGGGATTCTCCTTACGACAGACACTTCATTAGAAGGCGAAATCTGCAGTGACCGTTTCGAACCGGTCTTGTGCCGAAAGTTGAGGCCCGTTGAGTCTGAATTATGTTGAAATCGACAGTTTCTAGTAAAAGCGATTGGTCTGACAGTCCTTACTGTAACAGGGGGCGTGCTAGTAGTTCAGAAGTCAGTGAAACAAGTCCTTTTCACTTTGAGATCCACTTTTTGTCCTCCTAAATCACGGTGCGTGAGACATTCTTGGTTACGGTCAGTCAGTGAGAGCCAAAAAATCGGTCGGAATGACAATGACCCCGTGCGGAGAGGGCGAATCAGGTAGGGCACAGAAGTTTCACCGTCTGGGTGGGGGGCGTTTCGTTAAACACAGGCTATAAAGGTTAGTGGGCGTAGACCTGACAACGAGAGAACACAACCGAAAATTACCTTAAAAGGAAGGGAGATAAAAGGTGACTGCTGTGCATGCGTGCCCAATGCCACGAGCACGCTACAAAAGACCAGTTTAGGTCAGGGATGCAGGTTCACCCTGCTCTTTCTTCTGACTAGCCGGCCTTCACCCCTGGCCAGGGGTTTCATCCCTTCCTTTGCTCTGACTGGCTAGTCGTCAGCCTCTTACGTTTAAGCCACGCCATAAAGCCCTCTTTTTAGCATGACTCGTCACTTGAACTGCTGCCCCGTCTTTAGTACACGTCCTGATTCCAGAAAGCCTTCTGTTTTGCATACCTAACATTCTGCCTACAAACTGCCTTCTGTTTTCAATACAAAACAGGAATAGAAGTTGGCACATAGGCTTGTGACACTTGCCTAGATAGAGGAGGCCCGAGTTAGCTTGAATCGACCTCTGGACTGTTATGTTTTCATAGTATGGTTCGGAGTGCCCTGAGTGATCGTATATACGCCTCTGTGAGTACGCGTACAGCCACAGGGTTTTTCAGGTCCTACTGATTGAAACGCCCTTCACAACTATAAACATATCATGCAGCTTAACAGCATCAAAAAATTTCACTTTAGTTTAGAAATCAGCTGAAGTGGCTAAAGGGGGTGTGGCTATCGGGCGGAGCATAGGTTTCTGGCGATTCACTTTGCGGGTGTACTTTGAGCACCACAAACATCAGGCCAAGTTTCGCAAAACAAAAACAGACCGAGGAGAACAGAATGGAAGGTTTATTGCAAAGAGGAGAAGGAGAAACTGTCGTTGGTGGCAGTGGCCAGTGGCAAAGCCAGAGCCTATTCTGATGGAGGTAAGTCGGTTCTGCGAGAGGTATACTGTGGCGGCCGCCGTGGGTTATATGCGTTGGCTGAGATCGGTACTACTTTGAACCGAAACAAATGAGGTGCCCAGTTCAGGGGTGGCAGTCGGTTACACCTGTCAGGATGGCGAGGCAGTACAGCGCCATGGAGGCCCAAACGAAGGCAGATGAAAGCAGCCTACAAGGTATGCGATCTGTTACTCTGTCAGATTCTGTCTCTCTCCTTCCTGGAAACCCAAAACCACTGGCATGGTCTTCACAGCCGAGAAATAACAATAATGAGAAGAGAACCGGCCTATGTGCCACCCCCATGACCCCCTGTCTAACCTTGAGCACTGCGAATCAGGACGGCATCCGACAGTTGATAAACAGTTTAGATGTCTCGAATGTCGTGTGATGACGGTGAAGTCGCTGCGCCATCGTGTAATGCTGCGGGTGCTGAAAAACAGAGGTGAATCGAAGGTCCTGGCAGTGAAAGACAAACTGAAACAAGGAGTGATTCTTACTACTTATTCTCATCATTCCCACGTTCCTCCCAATCTTGAGTGTTATCAGTAGAGCTGATCAAGCAGGCCTCAATAAAGCCTATAAAACCGCATACCTGAGTCCAGATGCGCCAACTGTGAACTCACCCTCAAACCTCAGAAAAAAGTTATTAGGCACTAACTGGCACCAGCGGTGGAGCTCACGTTGTCTGCCTGTGTAGTGGGGGCTGCTACCTGACGCCGTCCTACCTCGTGATACCACAGACGAGGTCTTGAAACGGCAATCTTGTTCGCCCTGTCGCTCTCGATCCGGCGCAATGGTCCATATTTGCATGCAATGCGTAACCTTTACCCTCGCGTTACTTGGGCGAACACACGCACTCCAGACTGGTCGGGCAAATTGCCTTACTGAGGCTGATTCACATAAAGCCCACTCTGGGCCTTTGTGACAATTCCCGCGCTGACGGACACACCGGAATCCACCCCGACAGGGAGCGGAAGCAGGCAGTTTCGTTGGCCGCTGTGACGACCCCGCGCTCTCACACGGCCCTCGTGGTCTAACACCAGGCCAGACCGGTTGGCAACTTCCTCCTAACTATTCTGTATAGAATGCATTTTTCCAGCCACTCTGGCCTTCCAATTACTTCTCTCTTCTTCTTAGAGAACCGGGCCTGGAAGATCGCAGCCATTAGGTTTAACCTTATTAACCTTTAAAATTACACGATACCTGCGGTAGTATCCAAGCAGCGGTAGATTACTACTCCTACGCTGTCATTCCTAATTCGTAGATAATCAGAGTAGACGAAAATATAAGAACACTTAGTTTTGAAGCTGCCAGATCAAAACATCCAGTCTAGGGGCGCCCTTATATCATCCTCAATAGGAAACTCTGGAAAACAGGATTGCCATTCTGGCAGGAGAACTCTAAGGTTATGAGACCAAGAGAAGCTCATTGCGAAAGCTCAGTAACTACCATTCAATTTTTATCCGAGAAACACAAAAGATGAGATGTCAGAAATGGATGCCAGATACCTGCATTACGGGAGATGAATGTCGCATTGAGCACATAGACATGGATGAACCAGATCAAACTATGATGGAACAGTGGCATGGCGGGGAAGACAGGCTGATGCATAAAAACTTGTGAGTATCGGGAATTCCTAATTCGCATTCGCTAAAAAAGGCAATTAGAAGCGACTCTACAAGATGTCAGTGAGAACCTCTCCATGGAGGCCTTCAGATCAAATAAGAGACATGGAAAACACGTGTACGAGGCCGGCAAACATGCGAACCAAACAGATAGAAAAGGACAAGATGAAACAACAGATACAAAAGACTGCTACGTTGCAAACAAACCGCCATTAACAGCTCAAGTCACAGCAATACCGTACTCCGGTGCCGAATTGCTCTGATTGAACACCTTCGTACCTACGGCAACACGGATGCTGCATCGCCTGAAATGGCCCTCCAATCACTACCAGCCATACGGACAGGGTGTAAAAGAAGCCATGCTCAGTCACATACACGGCTGGGTGGGCCACCTGAAAAGTAAATACAAACTGACTAGGGAATCGGTTTCTGGAGGCCCGGCCAACATTCTTACTGATACCGCCTTCCCGCCAACGGCTGCAGCACGAGCGAATTCCATTAATAAATGAAATAAATAAAAATAAAAAATAGGCCTAACTAAACACAAAACCACCAGCTGACCTGGAAATAGTTGGGCCGCATCCACCGAAACATCAAATTAATACCGTCCGTTAAATGAAAACAAAACACGGTAAGTATTCTAAGTACTATTTTAGACTGGCGGGAAAATTTATTTAGAAATTAAAAACTACTGGAAACGTAAATATCCATATCAAATTCATATGAGTAGACTCAAGTTTTAAAAGAATGCAATCCCTGTCCATAGAGTTACTTACTCAATAAAATGGTGTAAACACAATAATATTCAACACTTTTTCGAAAAATAAATTTTGACAAAATCCCTTTGAAACGTAGCATTCTATGAAGTGAAAAGAAGAAGACAATGTTATCGCTGGGGCAAAACCTTTATTCGTCTGACGTCTCAAAATCTATGGTTGATCCTTCATCAGAAACATTAGCTGGAACAGTAGCAGAAACGGAACGGAACGGTGTGTGAATTCTTTCACACAGCCAATTTCGTAAAGTCTGCTCACGTGTGTCTCAGTTGGTTGTGCGACCTCAAGGTGAGCCTTCTGTCTTTGCATTATGATGAATGGAGTCGCTCAAAGGAGAGGCGATATAAATTGGTCTCGCACAGAAAACGTGTCACATTAATACCATTTACCATAATGTCAGAAAGGCCGATTAATAATTGTTTAATTGTCAGATGTAATGTTAGCATACCACCTGGGGTGTATGAAGAAAAAAATGTTTCCATCAAATGCATGAGCAGTTTCTGGTGGCGATGCAGTCACTTGACTTTCAGAACGTCCTTGAAATCTAGGTGCACAGCCCACAATTTTTAGTGGTCTTAATCAGTTGCTCATAAGGACACGTATTTTGCTATTTGTTTACCAAAACCTTCAAAATAATATATTTCCGGAAAGCATTCACTGGCTTAATGAGATCTTGGAGGGCTTTCTTAGGCGGCTGCTGGCAGGACTCACTGTTGATTCTCAAGGGCAAGTATATCTCGTAACTCAAACGGTGATCATTTACCTACCCCTTTTTAATGCACCCGATCACAACGGACTGGACAAGGAGCCTATGGCCCAACATTAATGGCGTTGGACTTCTAACTTCTAACCGGCTCGCGGGTTCGAGCCTCAAGGTTGCACAGCCTGGGGTTGGGTTTGGTTGGCTGATGACAGTCTTTTAACCCGGAAATGTCAAGTCCAGTCTCCCCTGTCTTTGTCAGAAATGTTTTTCTACTCCTCACATTGCTGGTGGCGGGTATTCGGAATGTCATCGCGGTATCGCCATTAAGATCGGTACGAAGATGTCGGACCAACTGCTCTTCCGTGGACGTTTATCATACTGTTGTCAAGATGCTCTCTGTCCACCTATAGTAGATTGCCCATCTCATGACACCTCAGCCGTAATTCTGAAATTTAATTTCGACTGGAACGAATAACTTCAATAGGGCTGTACTAGTAATTTCAGTCTTTTCAAGGATGCCGGCTTTTCGACGAGCTTCCTTCTGATCACTTGCAAAATGTGTAGATAGTCAAAATAAGAGTATTCAAGAGTATGAATTTTCTCATGGATTTCTTATGTCCTTGTAACTTGAAGTATATTTTATGGAAAACATTCCCAAAATATTATTTCCTGTACTCATTTGAAGTAAATTATGCTTCCATAAAGGCGGCAAACAGTTCTTTGTCTTACGCAGTTAGGTTTGCTGCAGTGTATGCCTGCCCCTGTTGGGCCGCGGCATCCTGCTACCAGAGCGTGCCAAAAGCCGGTTAAGGTCATGGACACGTGTTCAACTTTTCTTTATCATTACCAGCTATCCTTCAGCCTATCATGTTTAAACCACGTCCAAGTACCGTTCAGAGCTGACTATCAAAGGACCTTATGGCGGAGACTGCCTATGTTCTCGTCACTTCGGACTGACCAACCTTCACGGTTAAACGTGCACTGGTTCGATAGTCAACGACTACCGGACTCGGCGACCTCACTGCCGGACTGTGACTCCAGAGCCCGCTCGCTTAAGGCTGAACTGTACTCGTCCCAGAGTCTATTTCCTCTTACCAAATATTCCACTCCATCTGCACCAAATTAAAGTATTCCTAACACTCTGGGCTCCCACGTTTTATCTCCTTATTTATTGGGTTATAACCCTTGAGATACTTCTATCTTCTAGTACCCGGCCGGACTACTTCGTATCCTACACCCCCCCTGCAAATCTTATGCTCAAAAATAGTTTTTTCCGGTTTTAAACCAGCTTTGTATTATGACCACTTTCATAACCGTAAAATATAATTCATAATACATCATCTCCGTCACTTTATACATGTTATCTTAAAAGTATACAAAATAAACCACACAGATTGCAAACATTTATGAGCACTGTGTTGAATTTTTCTTATAGCTTAGAAGACTGAGTGTGTTTTCTCTTCGCCAGAAGGTAAACAGCACGTAGTTCTGAAACCTTGATTACTACTGTAATAACTAGAAGGGTTCAAAATTATCCCGCGATAAAGGCAGTTTTTAAGCCCGAACGATGACACTTTTTCAAGTTAAAATTTAAAGAAGGTATAAATGACTGACCACTATATGTAAGAAAAGGTATTTATGTTCATGCTGCCTATAAGATATATATGCATGCATAAGAGCATGGAACATCAATCAGACAAAAATGCATCCTACTTATGTAGCCATTGTTTACAACGCAGACTTCCTACAGGCAATTATCATGGATTTGAGCTACCCAATTGTGAAGAAACTCAAGGCGTTCGGCGGGATTGGAACCCGCATATCAGAGAAGGCCTTTACGGAAGCCAACGCTCTAACTGCTAAGCTACAAACGCCCCACCTCGCGCCATGAATTTAATCAGCAAGAAGCTCGTTCGGAAGCCGGTATCCTGCAACGACTGGAATTTCTTAAAATTAGATTGTCTGATAATAAATATTACAACCCTAGGTAAGTAATTCGAATCGAAAACATATTTCCGGAGCTCGGTTTAAATTTGATGGGATAGGAGATCTGCAATACGTAGATCACTCCGGACCCCAGATTCCGGCATGATTTTCCATAGCCCATCCATATTAATTCTAACGAAAGCCTTTAGTGGATCAGCAAATGCAAAGAAATAGCTGGGCCTCGTTTCTTCGCCTTGAACATGCAATTAACGTGCTGTAACTGCCACATCAATACTTTTGCAGTTTTTTGTGCCACTAACATCCGGGAAATATTCCTAGTTTAGGGCAATACGTCGGGTAATCATGCGCAAGGAAACTGCTCCGCGTGTAAAGAATAATCTTTTAAAGCAGCGAAAACCCTTCCAAGGGACCTAAGACTTTCCATTGAAGGAAGTTACCCACATCCCTTTATCCATGTGCTAATAGAACACTTTATTTTCTCTGGACCAGTTTGTAAAACCCGTTGAGTAATATAAGTAGACGCTGCTTGCGTATATATTTATCTTAACATTATTGCGCACAGACTGCCGCATGAAACGGTCTACCAAATGTCAGCTCGTTGCCACGTCATGCATTTAACTTTCTTGTTAGGTGCTAGTGAAAACCCATTTAGGTATATCGAGGGGTGTTAAGATTAGTAAGGTTAACCCTAACAGCTACGATATTCAGGCCCGGTTCCTTAGGAAAAGAAGAAGAGGTGGGAAGACCAGAGTAGAATTAACTTATATTCTGTATAGAGGGATAGGAACACAGTTAGGAGGAAGTTGCCACTCGGTCTGGCATGGCATTTGACGCTGCCTGCGCCCACTCCCTGTCGGAGCGGATTGTGGTCTGCGCGTCAGCGCGGTAATTCTCACAAGGACCTAGAGCGGGCTTTGTGTGAGTCATTCCCAGGACGATAATTGGCCCGACCAGTCTGAAGCGCGTGTGTGCGTCTCAGTCGCGCTAGGGCAAAGGTTGCGTGTCGCATGCGGATATGGGCCATTGCGCTGGATCGAACGCGACTTTGCAACCGAGACTGCCATTACGTGACCTCGTCTGGGGCATCTCGCGTGAGGAGACGGTGGGCTAAGCAAATACTACGTGTAGTGCCTTTAATAGGCAATGATAGGTAAAAATTGAGGTCAACAATCCATGTACTTCGGTGCATAACGCAGGAGGCTGGGCATGCACATAAGCTGCTTGACATTCCAAACGTTTGGGCCAGCCATCCGTATTCAAGCCCACACAAGCCTGCTCCCTTCTTATCAAACAAAGGAATGACTAATCAAACCGCTCTTCCCTCATAATCTTGGCTAGTTGAAGAAACCATTCAGAGAAAGAGGATGCGATCACTGGAACAAGAGTTTTATTTGCCTGACGTTTCGGATTCCCTCGTGAATCCTTAATCATAGGTGATGATAACATAGGGATGGTCATGCGCAGATGAGGTGGATACATGCACAGGCTGCACGGTATTTATAGCTCAAAGTGTTCATCCGCGTGTGTGTGTGATAATTGTTCACGTCTGTAGACATCGCTTGGGTCTTAATTGATGCGGTATTGGCTTGACACTTCACGTTCGACTCACTAATTGCCACAATTGCCATGTCAGCGTCAGACGTGGGCCTGATAATTGCGTGATAATTATGCCCGCTGTCCTCAGAGTCGTTTTTGCGTCCGGCCCTTCCCACGTGACCGATCCTCTTGCTCAGGAAACTTCTCAGTACACCGTATAGGAACGCCAAATCGCTGCGCTTGTTGATGGACTGGGGGCCTGAGAACCATGACTCAAGATGCTCGCGGCTCACGCGGTTGTCACCTCTTGCGAGGATTTCGGCCACGTAAAACTTGAAAATATGGCCGGGTCCCATCGAGTGAGCTGCAATCTGGGAGTTGGCGTCTTTCTTTCTCACCGCCACTGCATGCTCGGCCATTTGCGTCCGGAGTAATCTTCCGGTTTCTCCGACATAGTTGCGTTGTCCACAACTGCAGCAGATCCGGTAAACGACCCTAGCCGTTTCCGGCCGTGGCAGTGGGTCTTTCGGTCTCATGGCCCGGCGCCTAATGGTTACTTCTGGCCTGTGCACAACTCCAACTCCAAGTGGGGTGAGTAGGCGGCTGACTGCTTCCGATAGATTCTTCACGTACGGAAGAGCTCGCCAAACTTTTGGGCCAGTTGGAAGTGGCTTCTTCTGTCATTTGCGCATGCATTGGTTGACAAAATTGTGCGGGTAACCATTCGCTCTCAGTACCCGTCGAAGGTGTTGTAACTCAGCAACTTTGTCTTTCACTTCGGTGCAATGCGTCTCAACGCCCCGGTAAAACGCCCGTACGCAGCTGCGTTTGTGACCAATTGGGTGGTTGCTGTTGTAGTTCAGGACGTGCATAGTGTTGGTTGCTTTCCTGAACACTTTAGTCTTTAGGCCATCATCGTCTTTGCGGCAAACGAGGACATCCAGGAAGGCCAGTTGGTTGTTTTCTTCTTCCTCCATCGTAAATTGAATGTCCGGGGAGACGGCGTTTAGACGTTCCTTGAATGTCAGCACCTGATCCCGCTAGATTACGACGAAAATGTCGTCCATATACCGAGCCCAGAATTTCGGTCTGTGGTGTTGGGAAACCCGCGACTGAAACTGTTGCAGGACCGCCTCTGCTATGAGTTCACAAATGAGCGAACCCATTGGCGTGCCCTTCACCTGCTCGTAGATAGTTCCATTGACGGTAAAGTACATCTTGAGGCAGAACTTCAGAAGCTGGAGGAGTTGAGCGTGCCCGAGGCGATTATCCGTTTCAATTTATTTCTCTCGTAGGAGCAGTTGGATAGACTTGACAGCCAACTCCTGTGGAATAGAAGTAAAAACAGACGTGACATCAAAGGAAACCATGGTATCATTTGGTAGGAGGCTTACCCTTATACGTTTCTCCAAGAATTTTGTTGATGACCTGACTGTTGTGTCTGAATCAGCGGTCAAGAATTTGAGCAGTCGGAACAGCCACTTTGCCAGTCCGTATGTTGGAGTTCCTTTGAGAGGTACAATTGGCCGGAGGAGTGCGCCCTCTTTGTGCACCTTCGGGAGACCATAGAATCGGGCCAGGGGCATTTTTTGCGCTTTCAACATGCGTCGGTCGATTGGCGATATTGCACCTGAGTTCTCCATGTCCAGCAGCGTTGTGTTGATCTCGCGTGTCAGCGTTTTTATAGGGTTGGATTTGCCTGGGACATAGTACTGACGATCGTCTAACAAAGTTTGAGCTTTGTGAATGTAGTCTGTCCTGTCCAATACGACAGTGGACCGCCCCTTGTCCGCCGGCACGATAACGAGGTCGCTGTCGGCTCTGAGTCCTTTATGTGCTTTACGTTCGACCTTGGAGAGAGCGTTACGTGGTCGATGTGCCATGAGGAGGGACGACACCTGGAACTATAAATACCGTGCAGCCTGTGCATTTAGCCACCTCATCCGCGCATGACCATGTCTATGTTATCATCACCTATGATTAATGATTCCCGAGGGAATCCGAAACGTCAGGCAAATAAAACTCTTGTTCCAGTGATCGTATCTTCTTCCTCTGAACTGCTTCCTGGGACTCGAATATTCTCTACTTTTGAACACACTTCACAGGAATAACGTTTACGGACAGGGAGGGGTGAAAATTGGACCCTATTTCTTAGTGCATCAGGCACCCCGTTTAATGCATGTTGTGCTTCGAAACGTTCGGAAATACCAACCTTAAATGGCAGCTGTTTCCATATTGAGGAAAAATTGAGTTCTCGACGACTCTTTCGAGTAAAATAGATTGTACGGCAATATGTGACAACAAGTTTTTCCATGGGCTTGTAGTTCAAAAATCCGGGGATTCTAATTATAGGAATGTCATTGTATGCTGCATCAACTGCCCTGCTTGGCGTCTCCTAACTGGAATCATGGTTCGAATACTACGAACACTTACTCGAAGCCCAGAAATGTTTCATCAGATTTATGTGGTATCATGATGTATCCGCAGAGATTCGGGTTTAACAATGAGTCCCCATGTAGTTTCTAGTGTGAAAATAACGGAAAAATGGGGCCTGATGATAGTAAGAATGTATCGAGCGAAGTTATCGTGACGCCAAGCAGGTAAAGTTGCAGGTTGGAATCCAAGATGAACATAAAAATTGAGAGCAGCGCAATCAAAGCGTGAAGGATTCGTAAGTTAATAATTTTTTGGGGGCGTTGCGGAAGCCATTTTCTGTGTGCCGAGCACAGGTATTTTTTAAGGGTGGATTGATAGCTCAAAGGCTCCTTAAGCAATGCAGGCCGCTAGTAAAAACCAGATTAGACTGGTAAAACACATGCTGCCAGTCACTCATCTGCGCACAACTGCCGCCGTAATAACACTGCAGTTTCATGTAGCTTTAGGCGACAACACCTAATAAACGACTAGATTGATGGATTGGAGTCATATATCGGTGACGTAACTCAGCCGTACTTTTCTGCTTTGGAACTCACTCGCAAGCCCCGGTAGGATCCGCACAAGCAGAAGAACATCACCGATACAGAAAACGGAGGCTGGAATGGCCATTTCTGTCACACTTCTCATTACAGGTCACGTGTTCGAGTATCGGGTGGTGAAACCGCTGGGATTGCGATGACTGGCTGAGGACGGCTAATAAAGCAGAAATATCCCCCTTGTCTTTGTCGGCAATGTATTTCTATCGAAAATGCATCCGGGTGGTGCGCAAGAGGTCAAAATTTGCCCCTTGATGCCCATTGTGCAATAACAGTGGCATAGTTTGTAAGTCTCCAAGTGTCTGTCTGGTCTAAAATAGTCCAATGAATATGCAAACCAAAGGACAGGTAGCCTCAGCCTCGCATACGTTCCCTACTTTCATTAGGTTTAGCATTACTGTGTGGCTTAGGACCGTGCGTACGCGAACACCTGCGCTTTACACCAACTAGCACCCTAACAAACGAAGGTTGAGCAAATACTCTACCCTTTATGCTGTCCAAATATAAAATTAAGTGATTGAATTGTTCACAAAAGTGGCGGAAAGTATTGAACACCACGGCAGTTCGGCCGTCGATTCCGACGATATCCACCGTGGGCTCCACAGTCTGATGTGATAAAGATTCATTTTTAGTGATTGGCGACATGCATTGCGTCCACCACACTCTATTTTCCCTTACTTGCCTGTGTCCAGTGCTAAGTCAGTGTCAAAATCACCAAAGGCGGACTCAGTCACAAGCGGCCGGAGTAGTCACGCCAGACACAGATTCAAAGGTGAGGCAGTGTCATAAAAGCCACGGGTGGCTGGTGCCTGATGATTGTTTGACCATCAATTTCGATAAAGTCCACCATGTGCTCCAAACAGGTTGGAGCAGGGAGGGTAACTGGAGTCAGAGGTTAGATTTAAGTAAATTTAGACGCGCAAACGTCTACCGCACACCTCAACGCGCTTGAACCAGTGAGAAGACAAAGTCAGGATAACCGAACGGGTTCAGGCGTAGGCGGCTTGCTCCAGTACAGACCAGAACACCACCTAACTTAGTCGTAAGTAACATATGACTTTGCCCGATTATTACCCCT
The DNA here is from genome assembly GCA_036362985.1 of Ligula intestinalis. NCBI lineage: Eukaryota > Metazoa > Platyhelminthes > Cestoda > Diphyllobothriidea > Diphyllobothriidae > Ligula > Ligula intestinalis. Next base: position 66,083,545 of record JAYGXS010000001.1, read on the forward strand.
CTACCTACCCACACTCACGTTCAGTAGGTCTCAAGACAGACTCAGGAATGCCTAAACTGATACGGCTACTAAAATTTCTACCACTACTGACTAGCAATGTAGTTGAGCCTAAGTAGTACTAGTACTATTTCTGACGCTAATATTAGTGAGAGGGGACGCTGATTAAAAGTCAACACTACGGCTCATACCCTATCGATCTCAACAAGGACTGTGGATCTGGGTTCACGCTATTTAGAGAAAATACATGTTTGGGGTCCGGGTTTGCCTCGGTTTCCGTTCTCTCAACTCTATCCACTAAAGCTGTTAGATTTTACTAAGCTAGACCTACGAGGATAGGATACTGCTGCTAGAAGTAATGTGCCTATGCTAAGAGTGCTTATTCTAGTAACCATACTTACTAAGACCAGTACATAGTATGCTATAATACGGCCTGTGTGTGGATGTATGAAGTCGGCACTCAATAAGCAGTTCCAATATCTATGGGGTAAAATAATAAGATTATAGGTTAAAGAAACGTCATTAAATAGTAGCACAAGTTTCTACCATGCCTTCATGTCGCGACGTAGTACCATTTGATGTCTTCAGGCTAGCAGTAGACTTATTACAGTATGTGGCCTGTGATATAAACAGATCAACAATAAGCGCTGTTCTACTAATACGGCTGCTGCTGCGACTACTACAACTTCGATTGCTACTACTTAAAAGCGATGCAACTGCGTGATAGCAGTACTAATACTCTTAACTTCGCTATTATAAGTCAGATGTGGGGCCCATGTCCCCTATATCTAATCTAAGAGTGCGAATCTGTATTTATGCTTTTCCATATAACTGCGTGTCTGAGGCCAGGAGCACATCACAATTTGTCTTGATTTCCGCGCTCTCACCTTTATCCACCAAAGCTGTTAGATTTTACTAAGTTAGGCCTACGAGGATAGGGTACTGCTGCTAGAAGTAATATTTCGGTGCCAATTGTGCAAGTTCTAGTAATCATACTCACTAAGACCAGTAAGTAGCATGCTCTAATATGGCCTGTACATGCAGGTAGCTGTAGCCTGTAATTTACAGAACATCTCCTGTCTAAATAAGCGCGCAAAATGCACCAGAATTAACGAAGCATTACAATATGCTATTTCCTATAAACATATCAATTCTGGATGATAAGACCTGCATCCTGTGTTTGCAATAAACGTAACAGATGAGAGTATGAGCTTACCAGCTTCCTCACCTGCTCTGTACGGGTGGCGGAGACCAGAAGATACATGCAGATTTTCGCCGGTATTTGCCCTCATTACGACATATTTTAGGTTCTAACAAACCCTATGCATGCCACAAACGTTCGACATTTGCCATGGGAGCGCAACCCGAATAACACCTATTATGCCCTGATCTACTAGTCCAACGTTTAAAGGGCACTAAAATACATTGAAACAGTAAAGCAGAGACACATCGTGGCTTGAAAATTACCATGCATAGGGGCAGAGAAGTCCTACTTGTCACATTCAAAGGACCCTGTTTCTAATCTCAAAACTGTTCTTCCGCAGACATTTCCAAAATCAGTATACAAAAGTGTTTCTGAAGATTTCACTTAGCAGACCCAAGCTGAAGTTGTTGGCTTGTCCTTCTCTTGCATACCACATTGAACTGGAGAGTATTTCTGTAAAAAACTAAGAGTCTTTATGTTTAAAACCGATATAGAAATGAGCGAGGAAGTAACACCTGCCAGTACATCTGCCTATGCAAATTCGCATCATTTGGTGCAAGTACTTCAAAGGAATCTTTTGCCCAAGGTAATAAACACGAAACTTAAACCGGGCCAAACCTATACGGTCTCGATGGTTTATGTCTACGAATACAATACTTTCACCTTTACAGCACGCAACTACTCCAGTCAAACTAAAGTGCGACAAGCGAGAATTACCCTTCAAAGTTCCGTCTCCACATCAAAACAACGACCCTCCCACTAATTTACTATTCAGAACATAAAGTTCACTTCGTGAGGGCCTAAATATAGAATTAATTTTTTATAATGTTCGCAAAAGTAGCAGAGAGTATTGTTGGGACGGCCCGGACGTGAGTTATTACTCGGGCAATCCTGAGAGTACCAGAGCAAAGGGACCTTACTGGAGACCGGTTCATGCAGTTACAAGCGACCTTCAAAGGGCGGACCTTAGGCCCGGGCAAAAGATGCGCGTGCAAGCAATGACGAGGCCCTCCGGGCCCCGCGGCCGGGTTGCGGCTATTGGGAGGTCACGCTAAGGACACGATGGCTGGGGGCATGACGGCTGCCTGTAGAGGCCACTCGTGGAGAGCCAATAGGGGACAATGACTACTGGCCCTTAAGTATGCTGCCAGCACTGAAGGCGGCATTCTGTTGCTGGAGACGCGGTACCGACGACCCGAGAAGCTGCTGCTAGCGATCCATGACACGGCTGCTAGAGACACGGAATGCTCTTGGCCGAGACGACGACAGAACACAAGCTGCTGACGGACACACAGGAAACAGAGCTGATATACTAGCAGAACCGACAGTAAAGTACTATCTGCTATGCTGTTCTGCCTTCTCTTCCTAACACGTAGCTGGGGGACATAACCGGTGTTGAAAGAGGGACACACAAAGTTATAACAAATATCGTACATCACAGAGGGGTTTTTGTACTGAAGGGCAACTGCAGTTCGTAAAAAAGGTAAAACCTGCCGTTCAGGAAGGCAGTATGACCGACTGTTAACCGCTCGTGTGGCGAGGACATAACCAAGAGACAGTGATGCCTCCATTGTCACGTTGGTGTCCTCCACAGACCGAAGCCATCAAACTTTATGCAATTATGACTATTTCAGCTTAAAATATTCACAGCAACATTCAAACCAAGCCTATAGAGCGCTATTCAAAAGGATTAACTCCATGTTACCGGATTTATGGCTAAGATGAAAAATTATAACCAGAAAGCACACGAAGAATGCTGAGAGACCCATGCAACGGCAGAGCATGAGTGAAGCATGCGACTGGGCCTTTGGCTGTGCCGCCAGTCTGGTAAATCATGGTAGATCAGTATTGTCAGCAGTTAACGCTTGCTAGCATTGCCGCCAATCTAGACTGGATGCAAACACTGACGGCAAAACCACGATCCCCAGAACTTCTAGAGCTTTTATGCATACAGCGAAGCAAAAGGACCGACCGGAATTTATTTGGATGCCAGATGGGGCTGTACACCATCTTCGAACCGGTTCAACTTCGTGAAAACTGACGTCTGAAAACAATCAGAAGACCTTTCATGGGGAGGGAAACTGGTCCGTTCAGGTTTGTCTACGTTGGTTTACTAAAATGAGCATTGGAGTTACTTGTGCTGATGTGCGTACCAGAAGGGGAAAACGACAGAGACGGTCCTATGCAAAACCCTCAAACGACCAGCTGGTGAACAGTCCGAAAAAGTATGGTTGAGGAAGCGAAAAACACTATGTACCTAGATTTTGTTCACCGTCCCCCCTACCAAAGAAAGAATTTCAAGATAAAACTACTAAGGAGGGGTCTTTCTCGGAAGCAGGAGCCTTTAAATAATTGAAACTTTTGCTGTTTAAGACAAGATTGCTGTCACATAAAGATTACCTCATCGGTTTCGGGATGCGTCCGTGACAACTTGCCAATTGAGCAGACAACTTTTAATGAGCAGTGAATTCGAACCATCCCTCGCATCCTTTCACACAAAGAAGCACATAGAATAAGTCACACACGGAATATTCCACTTTGCAACGAAGACTTTCAAATTCGGGGAAGCAGCCCTGCGTGCTCAACCAAATCCCATATGGATGACAGGAGAGGCAAACGCGACACCCCCAGAAGACACAGGCACCGGACAGGCGCTGTAAATAATTTACAGGGAGAGGTCGTCGTTTCGACAATTTGCTTTCAGATTTTATTAGGAACGCCAAAAATTAAGTCATCGGCTATGGACAGTTGAGCAATCCAGTCCGCTGGGTACTCAAAGCGGCTAGATAGGGGATGTTTGGAGGCGGTAGTATTCCGCCTCATACAGTTCCAGTAAAAAAGGCATTCAGAAAAAAAGTGTACATAAACCCAGTCAGAAGACCTTTTTATACTCAATGGACAGGATGGTATCAGTGATGAAGGATTTTAACTTGGAACCTAAGGAAGACATAAGAGTGATCAGTGTACATGATCGATACAGCTTGTGGGCTGTTGGAGACAGCCATGAGTGCGTGTGAGCTCGCGCGTGCGCGCCCCAGTGGAGTAATAAATGAAATATTACAAAAATAAAATCTTCGAAAACCATGCAGCGTACAGGACGAAAGTTAGATCACTTGAGGTGGGCAAGAAACGATAGAAATATGACTCAGCCAGGTGCTTGGGACGAAGACGTGTTTGGGGCTGGGGACGACGCGGATACCGAGACTCTGGGGAGAGCGGGGGAGGGGGTAAGGACGATGGCGTGGCATCATCGAAACCCCCTGAAAAAGCGCTGACCAGTGGCTTGCACATCTCATGTCTGGGGCCAGGCCGTAGAGGTTCCATTCTCTGTCACAGTGCTCACCACGGCTGGCTCCCGCATCGGCAGCATTGACAGGTTGCCTGAAGGTGTGCGCTGATGCAGTCCACGCGGCGGCTCCATACCGTAGGTCCTCGACAGCAGCATTAGCGGTAGGGGCGGCGCTGAGTCTGAACTATCCGCATCCTTCAGAAGGACGCAGGTCTCCTCATCAAAGGATGACTTGCTAGCGGAGGACAAAGCACTGGGACTGCGCCTACACCAGGCCTTGCCGTTGGCAAAGCGACGCTTCAGCTTTTCGCGGAAATTGCTACTACTGTTCTGGTTGATAAGCGGACTGGAAGTTCCACTTGTGGCGACCGAGGGCTGTTGCAGCAAATCTCTCAGTGTGATGGAGAGATCCTATGGAGAGAGAGAAAAGAAGAAAGGAAGTTAAAACAAGACATAAGAATCTGAAGAACACGAAAAGCCGCCCAGAGAAAGGAAAACAAGACAGTACATGTGGGCACCGTCAATTTCGGAAAAATGAACTTGCGCCATCTTAATTTAAGGGTTACGTTGTTTGTATCAGGGTGGTTGGAACGAGTGAATAGGCAGTATTGTATGAATCTAACGCCTTTCCAGTTGGCATGGATGAAGAAAAAGAGGCTCGGCAGAAGAGTCAACCTATCCTTGTGAAATTCCGAGGTGAAAAAAGCAACAGCAAACACAGCCAGACGGAATAAACCAGAAGTGGAAGTGTTGTACTAAAGCAAACACGAAAGCTATGGGGGAAATGCAAACGCAAGGAGATTAAAGTGACCATCATCAGGATGAGGGGTTAGGAGTACTGGGGTGATGGCGAAATGACGTAGCATGATGCAAAAGGTCAGTGGGAGGGGAGACTGCAGGGCTGACAGGCCTTTTACTGTATGTCAGAACCTATATGATGGCTGGTACGGTTCGCATCGGTGCCAAGACCCTTGCCCAAAACTGCCGCAAACGCCAGGCACGAAGAACCGTGCGCATCTCAACTGGCGAGGGTGTGCACTGTATTCAAAGAACTCTGAAAACCGTCACGCCAAACCCGAACCATATTGCTGCTAGCAGTCCTGGGTGCGGTGTTGGCACGAACGTCTACGAAGAGCATTCAGATAGCGTTATTTAGTGCGTCCCATGAGAAAATTGCTCTCACACATACGCCAAAGTCTTGGGCCTCGTATTTATGGGCTTCCTCTGGCGGCATAGCAGCGTGATTCCCTGTCCATAATGGCTGATGGCCTTGGGTGCCGTCAAAATGCTCGCCATAACTAATACCAAAAAAGTCGGTAGATTTTCTCCAAGTATGACGCTTTAACCCAGACAGCATCAGCCGTCATGTGGACCTTGACTCACAGTGCGAATGACTTCGAGCACAAAATCATCTGGCTCTTGCCCTGGATACCGGACACATCCCTGCATAGGAATAAAACTGGCATTGTTGGCGTCTGTTTATCAAAGGAGATAGGAAGGGGCAAACTACCGCGTTTGAGTCCTCGTTAATTTATTCTTTGTTCTGTCATTGTCTGGTATGATAGTCATGCACACATTGGATATTCAGAACAACTTCTTAGGGACTAAAACTCACACTATTGGCACCTCACAGGTACCGGGGCCAACATTGCCGAAAAGGCTGACATTGAGTTAAAAACAACGGTGATTAAAGGCATATCGCGAATTTCTAACCTACGGTAATGACCCGCTGATTGACGCTCAGGAAAGGCAATTTGGAGGTGAAGGCTGGACAGAAAAAAACAGTACCCTGATATTTACCCGATGAAGGGCAATTGTGCGGGCAGTTATAACGGGACCGGGGTGAGGCAAGAGCACGATGCGCTTGTGGACACTAGTATTGCCTGACCAGCATTTACTCAGGTCACAGATTGGACGCCGGCATAATCAGTGCAGGGCACTCGGGTAAGAACACAGCACATCCCTCATAAAATCCAGCAAATTGTGTACGAATATCAGGGCAAAGAGGTCATTAGAGAACGAGTTGAAATTTCCACAAAAGTGATTTGTAGAAAGGCAAGAATGTGCTGTGGCTGACAGCACATATCAAATTGCCTGATTAGTTCGGGCAAGACTTTACCAAAATGAAGAAATTATGCAAGTAATAGACTGCTCATTTTGTGTATTTTTGGCTAACGTTCGGTCTTCCAACTCTATAGAACGAAACCACAGCCCCAGAGACTAATAAGAGAAAACTTTTTTTAACGAGGGACAGATTAATATTTCGGCGAAAATAAATTACCAGGAAACAGGTTCAGCCTCGAGATTAAATTTGAAATTGTAGGGCAAAATTTAATCGCTTGTTGACTAACGTTCACCGATCGCTAACGCAGTTTACTCGTCTCGTGCTGCCTTGGATGGTGCATCAACCTGGTCTGAGCATCATTGGCTAATGACGAATGAGTCAGAAATTGTCATTTCAGCCTTCCTTGTCTTTTTCGGTATTGTTCACCGACGTAAAATTTCAGCTGTTCTAACTATTGGACACAATGCTTCCAATAGGCTGGTTTGCAGTGTCCATACAAGTCATCAATTGGTCACACTGCTTCTGAGCTTCGTTTACTCAAGACATATGTGTCTTATTAGTTCACTGTGTCTGACGGCTTAAATTACAGCGTCATTTAAGGATGTCCGTGGAGGAATACACTTTCATTCTTTTTTCTCTCCCCGATTGTATTTCGCATACTTATTCGCAAACGAAATCTATCGGCAAAGATATTAATCTTGTCAGACAGACTCATTTAGTAAAAATGCAATACGAATGCAAGGATTGAGAGCTTCTTTCGCAACTCAAAACACTTTTCACCAAACCAGTTCAACTCTCCTTTTGCAAATTAAAAATAAATTAAAATTTACTTCCAACGTAGATAGACGGAGTGGGGGAATCAAAAAAGGTTATGGTAAATTTCGGAGAGGGAGGGGTGACTAGCCACTGAAGTCAATGAACTATATACAGTGCAAATACTTTAAAACTAGGTCGTTTTAGCGTTTGAACGCGGTATGAACTTGTCAGAGTGCTTACAAACTGTATGAGCTGTTCGTAGAAGAAAATATAATCAATAAACTGCCGCATGAGTGCACGAACGACTGTGAAAACTGAATAACGAAGACGGAGCATAGGTTGGGTTGGGTTGCCACCGTATTTAATTGAACTTAAAATGCACATAACCCTCTAGGCGTACCAGCATTACCCCAAACGCGCATTCCCGGACTCACCACATACACATTGCCAGCGTCGCTCCCATCACATGAAAAAGAGGAAAGAGGGCCAAAGAAAAAGCAGCCCCCATCGGAGTTTCCAGGGTGGGCGTATGTAAGTGAGAAGGGTGCTTTTTTCTGAAATGTGAGTTGGGGCGAGTGAGAAGGAAGAATTCAGCGCTGCGATGGCATCGAAGCCAAAAAGAGGCAAACAAGTCGGAACGGTTCACGGTGGAACCCAAAGAGAAGGAGAGGCCGCTGAGCGTGACCTTGCAGTGTACCAAAACTGAGTACCGACAGACAACCGGGTGTGTGCGTGGGGGGGGGGGGGGGGGGAGGGAAAGGGGAGAAGATCGGGAAAATGCATTCCTGGAGAGGGAGAGAGGGAGAAAGCCAAGGGCATGAGAGGGTCAGCAGTCCACTGCCAAGTTCTTGTAGTGGCGTGGCGAGAAGAACTGCCTCAAGTAGGAGCGACCAAAGCTGGCGGCTGAGGATGCGAATGGTGATGATGAGCGCTGAAAAGATGATGACACCGTGGAAATGGAGGTTTGCTTTTAATTCCATCACATAGGGCAGTTCAAAGTGTTCATTGAAGAAGGGTTGGCAAAGTAACCAGTCCAGAAAAGACACATAAATAGCCACCGTTGCAGTAAGCCGTAAAGCTCGTGCCTTCGAGGCGAAAAAACCGCCTGGGGGCTTAATGAAATAAAGGGCTAGGGGGCAGTAGAGGTCGGCATAACGACCAATCTACGGAGGATGTTACGAGCAGAGAAGAAGTCAGCCTGCTTCACGATTGATGGTCAACAGGAGCGAGACAGGGAGGAAGGAAGGAGAAACCCCGCCGAGGATGCCATACATTTATTTATCCTCTGTGTTTTGGGATTGGTTAATGGCGCTAAACAACTAGGACATACAAACTCGAAGAAACTATTCTGCTTCTACCTTGTCAACATCGGCCGCACACTTCACGAAGACAGCATCCTCAGATAAAGTAAAGAGCAGATTGGGCGATTTAGGTTATCAACAAATTAGACAGTGGGTCCGACAGGATTCAACAATTTAATAAGATTCGGCAATGCAAATAGTGCGAACTATCGATTAATCACCAAGTCATGGTTGAGCATACCTAGATCGGACTTTAACATCCCAGCATTTGGGGCCGGAAACGTGGGGAGAGAGTGAGAAGTCTGAGTAATCAAGGCAACGCAGTCAAAGACCGACCTACGAGAGTTATTCGTTTGTATGCAGAGTGCCATTAGAAAGAAGGCAGCAGTGTGCCCCGGTTACTGTTACATGGCAATTTTTGAGACGCTAAAGGGGTCTGCGAGTTCATCTCGTCACACAACGTAGGGTAGAAAAAAAAGAGGCGGTGATCATGCGTCAGTGAGAGCGCAGCTAAAAGTTCACTTGAGAAAAAAAATGCTGTCATTTCCCTCCCCCACACACATACAGTCACACACACATCTATCGCGAATTATTGATGCGCAGTTGGTACAATGCAGAGAGCACAAAAAGAGACTCTACAGAGCGCATTGATTCATAGACTAGCACGCCTAACACGCAGGAACGGAAGAACAGATTCGAAAGAAGCACGAGCTTAGAGAGTACGTCAAAGGGTAAAAAAGAGGGAAACTTGTAAGTGACTATTTTAGGCAAGAAATTTGCATTCAAGAAAAAAATGGAATGAAGAATTTGTCCCTTTAAGTTCTCCACACTCAGTTGACCCAATTGTGAACAATTCGCGGCTTCAGTGAGAGTCGAACCCACACACACTAGTGAAGGCTTTTGTGCAGCCAACGCCCTGCCATTGAACTAACTACGAGGCTAAAAAGGGACTACAAGGCAGTTCGCGAAAACGTTAGTTTAGGAAAGTTCTTGGGATTAGTTTTTTGAGGTCACGAACTTTGATGCCGGAAAATTCGTCTAAGGCAGTATTCAGATACAATCACCGTGGTGGAGCTCATCTGACTGGTGTAGCTGCATATGGTTAGCAGATGCCGAGACAGTGAAAATGGGCTTAAAGAACTTAAACGGTTCCAGAAAAACGAGACCGCAAAAAGAAAGTGTCTAACGGGAACCATACACTACTGTACTCACACCCGTGACGAAAGTAGGACTTAATCAGCGCAAGAAATGTAAGACCAACCAAAGCTATTAGGATATATCTTGAATTAAGACAGTAAGTACTGAAAGGACCGAGAACTTGGACCACTATGATTCCAACACAGCATGTTGCTAATCTGTTGAGGCAGGTCGCAAGAACTCATGTTTGTGTGGCTAAACAGGCTATCGGAGCGTGAGACCCATACAAAGGCAGCCCTCAGCGCGCTACTCTCAATGATAAACCTGACGTGCGCTGAGGCAACCACAAGGCTCTCAGGTTGCGAGAGAGTCACAGCTGGATTCTGCCCAAAACTAAGGGTCAGGTCGGAATAATTTCTTTGTCCTGCGGGTTTTATGGCACACCACCTGTGTGAGCCTCGAGTTGGGGGCCAGGAGCGTGAGAGGCACGTGGGCGGCATGTGTACACGGATCGATTAAACTTGCCACCCGCTACACCGACGCACTAGAGCGGCCTCAATGACTTTGTCTTGTCACATGAAGTCGGTAGGCATGCGACAGGCGCAATGATAGAGGTGTCTCGTAGCTGTGCTTCAGCGTGACCTATGCCAACCTAAGAACAAAATCTCATAGATTTGACTACTGTACTAGCTAGAAAGTTGCAAGATTTGTCGATTGCGTCAACGGCATTTTCTGTCTGTGTCTGGGTGGGGTGTATAGAGTACGCAGTGAGAGCAACAATCGCACAGAACACCCGCATTCAGCAGGCAGCCATTGCGTGCTGAATTTATTCAGCACTTTCACCTCAAATAATTTACAACCGGTGCCATAGCCACAACCTCAAAACCGCTTTCATAGGTGAGCTTAAGTATGCCAGAAGGTAGTGGGCAGGCTTGTCCGTTAAGTGAAGTTATGTGTGTTGAGTAAATCGGTCACCAGAGAGGAATCAGTCTGCCATGACAAGTGCAGAGGGGGCTTGCAGTCCAGTCATTATGACTTAGTTGTCACTGGAGCCCGAGGGGCGTGAGAAGAGAGGGCAAGGTCGATGACGCGAAAGTCATCTGCATTATCGACGGATTCCCTTCACCGTAAAAACGCCGCCACCAGGTCTGACAAGTTCTAAATGGCTGCTTGAGAGATAGAAAATTAGCGAATATTCAATTGAACTTGCGATAACAAGGAAGCCAAGTGGTTCAGGACGTTAAGATCACGATGAAAGCTAACCTCTTCCTCCCCCCCCCCCCCCCCCCCCCCCCCCCGGCGACATGCTTCCCTAACCTGAGAAGAGTGTCCTTCGTCTACGCAGCCAATTTGGAGTAAGTCCCCCAAACTGCCGCATAGCTAGACCTAAATATTCTTTACAGTGAACACTAGAGAACTTGACTACATCGACGGCAGTACAGAGGATTGTTCTTATTTGCCTGTTTGACTCATGCTATGTGAATGTGGTTAAACAATGGTACAAATTGAGTTTTCTGAGTTTTCTAAGGATGCACAGAAATAGGAATAATCAGTGCACCTACGTCCGGCTCGGAACCAGGCTTCGTTGGACATGGCCCTTGCATTTTTCCTGTGAAAAAATGACGATGACAAATACGTAATGACAAAGGTGAGGGCAATTGTGACGCAGTTGACAGGCGTTGCCTTATCTTACCTGTGGCACACAGGCATAAATGGATAACCGAGTCCTAACCAACAGGTACCATCTTGTTTATCCAACCAATCTCCACCTCCAAGACACGGTTAGAACCAGTGGAGACCTATCTCAACACCTCTTCAATAGGATTCACGTAAGATCTACACTTATCACCCCAAAATCAAAGCCCAATCAAGTGAGGATGGCTATTGTGAATTGCTAAACGGGTGAAAACTTAAGACTTAAAAAAACACAAGTTCCGCTGCCAACTGATCAGTGCTAAAAAATATGCAAAGCAAGTAGACCCTCTGAAAAAGAACTCACCTTAAAGAGGGTCAGTAAGACTATGCCACTGACGATGCAGGTCAAGCCCACAATGTTTCCGATGCAGTCCAGCACTGTGAGGGAACTGCCCTCCTTGAAGAGGATGGCTGAGGCAATTAGAACAAATGCAGTGAAAAAGACGTAGAGCAGCGGTGTGACGACGCTCGTGTTGAAGATGTCCAAGGCACGATTCAGGAAGTTGAGTTGGACTGTTAGACAGAAGGCTAGGCCCAGCAGAAAGAACCAAAAGATCCACTGATTGCAGACTGTTAGAATGCCGTTTTCAACGGCCTCCTGCAAAAGGGCAAAAACACTGCAGTAAAAGATTTCACCGATAAGCGTCAAGGCAAGTATTAACTCAGACCTGCTCAGCTTACCACCAGCAATTAAGACAAGCCTTTGTAAAGTTTGGACAATTAGCTAATAGTAATAGACAGAGCCATACTGAAGCGTGCGCAAGAGGAAAAGCAAAGATTTTTGGGGAGCTACCACGCAGTGCTAAAATAATCAGACCTTTCGCTTGTCTCCTGCTCAACCCGAGTTGAAAAAGCTCATATCAAGAGGCAGACTGAGTCAGCTGGTTTACAGAGTTTCGCCTAACGCGTCCCATAACCCTTACGTCAGACATACTGAAGAGTATATGTATCGCCGTCTCTGATGACAAATCCACGACGGATATCGAAACGTCAGGCGGATAAACATATTGTCCCAGCGATCGAGTCTTCTTCTTCTTCTTCTCATACTGAAGAGTGACCACAGAAATAGGCACGTACACACAACCCGAGAGGATGGGGGAGGGGGGAAATAGATCAATTGCCTGCGACAGAGGGGAGTCGAAGGTGTGCAGTAAGGGAGCTGTTCCATGAACAAGGAAACTTCCAAGGCCGAAAGCACGACATCCGTATTGACAACAACAGGCATGTTCGGGTTGAATCAGAGTAGTATACCTTTGAAGGCGAATGGGCGAAAGGCTAATGAAGCGAAGTGATAACATCGCACGCATAGGAGTTAGCGTCATGGTGACTAGCAGCCCAACAGGTGTTTGCGCATAACATGACCACCACGTCATAAACAAATACAACCAACAGACGGCCAGGTTTTACCCAGTCAAACGGAAAGGTTTCCTTTAAAATTAAAAGGGAGCAACGGACAACGAAAGGAAACTGGTGAAAAAGTGTATTAAGCCAGGCAGCAGAGAGAGAGGCGAGGAACACAGAGTCAGTAGGAATAAATTGTAGGGCCACCCAATTGCAATAGGAATCGTTTTAATATTGTTCTTGGTCTACAGGCTTCATTTGCCAACCAATGGGGGACTTACTTGGCCTTTTTGTTCTGCCCACAAATTTTTCATTTTCTAGCGGCTTCAATTTATTTTTTCCCTGTGCAATTGTTACACATTAAACACGCAATTACTGCTTATTTATGAAACTTTAAACCTTTAACCCCGAAATGCTTCAGAAGTTTGGGCTGCGAGAATTTTGCCATTGGGCGGTCCTACGATTTATTCCTACCACAAAGTCCAATAACTTCATTGTAATTTTTGGAAAGGCAGTTTCCGAAAGGTCTAACGGGGTACCTACATCTACGACAACGTATCATATTCATCAACGATTGGTAAATGGTTCACGTCCATTGAAAATGCAGAAGCCTACTTATTGCACAAATTTTTGAGATCGCTTCGCGGCTCATCATCGGAAATATGGACGACACCTAACTGTAGGATACGGTAATCTCGTTACCCAGTCGCAACTGACTATGTCAGTCCCCACTTTTCTTTGCGAATTTTGCACGCTGTCGCTAAATCGATATCCTGTCGATGCATGCCTCATATAAGGGCACTGTCTTGAGGAATTTACCGTTGTACCTTCTCTGGTAGGTGCATACGATGCCAGCTTTGCATCACGCAAATGTGTGGCCCCGGCCCGGTGTGTGCATGGCCACTTGGGATGCATAGGCGTCCAGGTAGCGTGATGCATGCAAAAGGAAGTCTCTAGCATTGTCAGCCACTGCGCCCTCCCTCAGTAACAGTTGATAAACCGGTTCGGAATATGGACTGTCACGTGGGAGAGACAGAGAGAACAGAAGGAGCCAGGTCGACAGCACTCTGTGAATACTTCCCGCTATAACAAAAAACCAACATCAACAATCTAACAATTTGCTAAAAGCCACGGCTTAAAAGGTAGGGAGGTAGGTATGAGCTTACATACTGCCGGCCGCGATTGGACATAACAATACCAGACGGGCCGTAATCGCTGATATGGCCTTATACCTGAAAAGAGCGCACACCCCTCGTTGCGCCATAAAGCTCAGGTTAGCGTGCTCGCGGGCGACATAAAAGTAAGTAGCCACAGCCGATCGTCACATGATCATGTATATACAACCTGCCTATTGACATTTAAAAAAATCAGACATACGCTTCCAACTGCCCTGACAGGCGTAAGGACAATGACGTGCCCCTCAGAAATGAACGCAACGACACACAAAAAAGAGGTCTGTCTGCCTGTAAACGACCTCGATTCAGTGCTAGCAAGGTGTTAAACCGACACTAACAGAAAACCATTTTCAGAAGGGATTGATAGTAGCAATGCTCTTAACAATACTCATCCAGTTGAAAAATTAGAGAGAGAGGGGGGAGGGAAACGGTAGGAGGACACTGTCGGGGGCTGTATGATTTCGCCATGAAAGGGCTGAGCAGAGCCCTAAATAGACGTCAGTTCGAGGGGCAGTTAAATAGGTAGCGTCAAGTGCGAGGACAAAAATCAAAGACTTTCGGAGTACTTACCTTGATGCCTAGGCCGATGCCCTTGCAGGCCATCACGGAGAGAGAACCAATGCTGCCACTGATGAAGACAAAGACCAGAGGATTCCGCTGACCGAAACGTGGCGCGAGCACGAAAATCGAAATGATGGCCGCCACGACAATAAATGCAGCGTAACTGAGGAAGCCTTAGTGCAGAAATTGATATAACAGCAGCATAAGCTCAGCATCAGAGGATGATTTATTGGTAACAAAAGCATTGGACAATTAACCCAGGTAATCTGTTTAAAATGCGATGAAAAAACGGCGCAGTAAACTGGTTCAAGAAACGCTAGTTCGGAGAAGGTAGCTTGACATTTTCTTTTGACGGGAAAAGCAATTATTGCCAAAAACTTGGGAAAATTATGCCTTCTGAAACACGTGCCTTAACTGGTTTACATTTTTTTCCAAGCCGACCAACTTAGCTTCTGTGTATTTCAGTTAATTTTAGGATTTGAATTGACAATGTAACTTAGAAACTCAGTCCAAATACACGCTGTCTGGATTACGGAGAAAATTTGTAACAGGACTGAAACATTTTGCAAGAAATAGCAATGGGTTTTTAAGCATAATTAGGGCGAACTGCTTATTCAATCTGAGACAAGAAAGACCTCAACGTGCAAATGATAAGGCTTGGCAATGAAGAACTCATTGTGAGATTCGCGTAGGAAATTCATCCTTCCATTTCTGCTGCGACATAATCACCCCGGACCGCAACCACGGTCAAATTCGCCCCCCTGACATAAGTACGATGAACCTAACTGAGATTGCGTGTTTGTTCTAAACTACTACTACGACAACCAGTGACGTGTGCGGACACCCTTTTCATGTAATTCAGCCTTCATCCTGAATTCCTACAGAAATATTTATTGCATTATTGCGTAATTAACGTGTAGCTACACGTTAATTACGCAATTTTTACGCTCCTTTTGTCATTGGCCTGTAGTCCCCGCTTGTACATGCCCATTCTCTTTACGTTAGGTCTGCTTGTGTGATCCTTGTCGTCGGTGCATGACGATAGCTACCGATGTGGTATGATTTTTTCTCAACAAAATTCGATACCCTTATCAAATCAAGTATATGTTATAGAAAAAGACACAAAGTATTCTTTCTTGAACTTATTTGGTAGGGAATTACGTCTTATTCAATTTTATACTCGGGAAAAGTATGTTTAAGTTTAAAAAATGTAGTTTCCAGTTTGGGAATGCCGATTGCAGTTGCGACGGGAGGTCGGGTTCGAAGTTATTCGAAGGTTAAAACGTCTTTTTTTACCACTAACAGATGCAAAATTTTAAGAAGGTGTAATTCCCCACCAAATAAGAACAAGAAGGAATATTTATTTGCATGCTTTTTATAAAATGTATTTACATTTATAAGGGTAGCAACATTCAACGGGAAACTTTCCTACTACTTAAGTAGTCAGGCGACCAAAATGGATTTATTCAAAGGCTGGCATCCTCAGATGACTGAACTGTCTTGAGATTATACTGCAAGATGATTAATAGTATTACTAGACTTAAATCATCTTTTAAAATCGAGAACACATTTCAGAAGTTCGGTGCATATATATTGTATGCTTTTTTAATAACCAGGTACATTAGCCAAACGAAGGAAGGCAGTTAAGGTGCTCACAAACCCTTGTGATGTCTATCGGCGGGAGTCAGGTCCAGGCACAATGTCTACAATTATGTAAACCAGCTCTCTTTTGAAGTGTTCTGCTATAACAATTCATTCCCTAGCTGCTGTGCATCAATAAGGAATCCAAAGGTATTTGCCTACATTCCCCTCAATAAACCTGACCTTGACTCGTCGAGTCAAGGGTTCCTATTTAATTTGCCCTCACGCAGCTGGATAATTTTTTTGTTGACGTGTCTAAAGTGTTAGCGTATCAATGCCACATACATACTCCCCCATCATGTACTTCTCCTTTGGCAAATTACTGATCCTCCTACACCCCAGGGATCTTTCTAGTCTTCTGGCCTTGCAGCTGTAAGTTAATTACGCAATCCTTACATCTCTACAGTGCCTGGCTGCACATGTTTCTTTGCTTCAGGCAATCTGTGCCAACTTTCCAGGCAGTGACCTACTGCCGGGTGGCGAAAAGACTGTTGCTGCTCCTGCTGCTGCTGCCTGCGCACTCTCTCTCTCTCTCGCGCCTGCATCATGATGAAATCCGTGTCCCAAGACAAGCCTAAGCCATCAGCAATGGTGACCAAACAGCCAAAAAGGAGATTATTGCATATGCCTCAGACGAATACGTGGTGGCAGTGGAGCCACGAGAACCACAAAGCGTGTCACTTTTGAGTTGGCGAGAATAATTATTCCCCAAAAGGTGGGTTGACAGTTATTTTTACAATCGCTGCAAGTACGACACAAAGCCTACTAGAAGTTGTTGGAATAACCGTGAAATATTTTTTACAGAAGGTGGGATGGCTCTTCGGGGCCTAGCTTCTGGTATCAGTTAGCAAAACATTAACCTCAGCTCGCAAAAATCTGAGATTTGAGACCGTAGGAGTTGACAATGGACAGTTTGACCGAATGATTCCGCTTTCGACTACGAGTCGTGCGTTGGGGTAGGGCTGTCTGGTAAGAGTAAATACGTCGTAAATCACTAATCCAGGCTTTCCTGACACTGTTATGAATGTACGTGTTAATGCGACTAGCGTGGCCTTTACAGAAAATTCTTTTTTATGAGAAGCGAGATGGCTTTATATGAAGTTAGGCTTGTGTGCAGTAAGAAGCAACAAGTTTCTGACTCAGAATTGTGAGTCAATGTGACCAATAGCCGCAAGTTCGTCTTTCGAGAAAAGAGCGAATGAGACAGATTTTTCACAGGCCTGCTTCCCTATTAACAAATTAATACAAAAAACCCGTCACCACTGACGCCTACCACGTGGCTCAGTGGTAAACTTGTGTCAGTCAACGTACCTAGTGGTAAATACCTTCTAGGCAACAATGTGAAAAAAAACTGGCATGAAACTACCGGGCCAACTAGCGAGCGACACAGCCTAAAGTCCAAAGTCTGCATAGCTGAGGCAAAAGTTACAACAATGCACATAAGCCAAGAGGATAAGAGCACTCAAGGAATGGTCCGTTTTCCCCTAAAAAGGGTAGATTTGAGACGAGAATAGAAAATAAATAGGAAAAGTAAGTAGGACATGCAGTAGCTTTACTAACCCATGAAATCCTAGGATTTTTACAAGTAACTCCCTGTTACTCACACACAACCGACGCTGCGGCCCCAAAAGTCTTACAACAATAAACTAATGGTGGTTTTTCAGAATAGGGCATGTTGTGATTTATGAAGATATAGAACATTTAATAGAAATACAAGCTTTTTTTAACAAAGTGGAAAATTCCGAAAAAGTGGAAATCGAGCGTACTAGTTTAACTTAAGTTCTACCTGTGGAGGATGCCTGTTTACACAAAACCACCGCGTAAATATAGCAGGAACAGTAAAATTACGCTGAAAAATAATCATTGTGTAAAGTTTTCGTATATATGTGCTTCCATATCACGTGGAATGTAATCTATGGATGTTGCCGAACAGCCCAAAGTTTGAGTATATATTCCAATATGTTTTCACGAGAATTTTTAGTTTTTTCTTTCGTTTATGCATTGCCTGAGTTGCGTTGGACTAAAGCTACCACAATCACGCTTGACTTGGCTCATTGGGAGATAACAGGAGTAAGATATTTTGTAAGCTCATGTGGGGACATGCCGGTCAGTGAATAATAAATTTAAATTTAAGTGTCACCTGCGATTATAAACGTACCGTTTCTGTACACTAAGAGAAATTGCCTTTTGCCAAATATCTTTGTAATCATTTTGGGATTTAGATTGCGAAGAGGTTCAGATGTTCCTTGGAATTCTAATTATGACTTAACGTTTTCACTGGATTCAGTCAATTGACCATAAATAATGATTATATTCTATTTTCGTACCAAAACCTTCAAAATAAGATAGATCTTAAGAGCTTTTACGTAAACAACCAGCTTTTAAACGTTTTTTCGTATGCAGCTGTCCTTTTGTGTCATAGTTTCAGAACCACCCAATCATGTGAACTCATTGCCGAGAAAAATGAACGTCCACTACAAAAGTCGCGAATGAATATGCTTAAGATTGATTTAGAAAAATTCTACAAAAAGTTAACTCTTGAAAAAACAGTTTAACTTATATATTTTGGCGCCTGATGTCTGCGTACTTTAATTTTTTGGTGATTAAGTCAAGATCAGAATGAAAAAAATTTGTTTCACTGTTGTACCGTGACAATGTCCCGTGACAACTCGATCAAATGTTTGCTATGTTGACTGTCTCCAACTTTATATCGACTGTACAACTAATTTGGTTGCCATATACTAATAAAGTTCTCATATGCATTCCTTGTCTGTAACCCCTCAAATATAAAATAAAAATTTAATATGGAGTACAGCAAAGACCAACCTGAAAAGTTTATTACTCCATTTAATGGCACAAAACTTGGCATATTTTCAAAATATATTTTTTTTAAACTTATTTCGCTCTTCTTTTCCCAAGATTAATGTGCTATGTCCTAATTACACTAACCTCAATTTCATCGATGCAAAACTAAATTTTCCGTTTTGCGAACAGATATAATTAAAACGTTTCCCCTCTTCAAGAATTTTCGTTTATAGTGCAACATGCACACAGAAGAAGTTCTTTTCCGCAGCGTTTAATAGCGTAGGAAATTCCTCGTACATCAACAAACGCTAGATTTCGCCCATTTTCTCCCAGTATTTTGATCTGAACGGAAGTAAACTATAGTGAACAACACTTTGCGCCATAAGTCAACGCAATGTACTAAATAAACGACCTCAAGTGGGCGTTAAATCCTCTAATTCCCAACCTTTCATCATATATGTAATCCACTGTATGTAAGGCAAATATCGTGAGAAATACCGATACGAATAGGTAAGAGGATTTGCAGTTGAAATTTTGTTTGAAAGTACACGGAAATTATCTCCGCGACTGGGAAGGTTCTATTTGCAGGTGGACGAGTCGGAGCGAGCATAAGATTATTTTCAGTTTAGTAGCCAAGTTCCGCCCCAGCCCACACAGTCATCCCTTCTATTATGCCGACATGGACGACACCTACTTCGTCACTTAGCCTACCAGCCAACCCTAGCCCACCCAATCACGTTGTCTCCCTCCTCCCTGTCCTCCAATCCCACTTAGCTATTTTGTTGAACACTACTTTCAAATTGTATGCATGCAAATTTTCCAGTCCAGTGACTTTATTAAATTGCTCATCCTGCCACAACGTCTTATTCAATTATGCATTATGTTTAGTGAAGTGTTAACTCCAATAAAATAATTACTCCCCTATTTATAGAGCACCATAGGAAGGCACTAAGACATCACGCGCTTCAGCACGCATTGCACTCTTGTCGCTTCGAATAGTACAGAACCCACCCCTACCGAGGAAGGTAAGCAAAATAGTCCGGAAAATCACCGAAAAAATGAAGGCATACAATTTCTCAGGAACGCCGAATCAGCCTCACCCGCGCGGGCGTATCAACGCGCCAGTTTTGCGATGCCCACGCAGTATGAGCATCGACAGCTGACCTGAAGGGTAGCCTGTGCCAAATGAGACGCCAGCTAGAGGGACAAGGTTTAATGCTGAGAAGACAGCTCCCCCCCCCTCATGTTTGTCAGTTAATGCGCACAGTCAAAAATGCAGCCACAAAGAAAACGGAGGCGAATGATGTGGTCGGAACGTCAGGCAGGTTTGGAGTTACACTCCGTGGCAAAAGACACTCAGCTTGAAAATTGGCACAAAGACCGACGACAAGGCAGACTACAGCCAATATTTTTCAATGGGTGTACTGGTTACGTTTAACCTCTTGACAGATGACTTAGCTGGAACAAGATTGATTACAGAAGGCGATTTACTCGATTGGTTGGCCTATAATTTGTCTAGATTCATTGGCTCCTGGAGGCAGGGTATGCAGAAGGATAAGGAAGAAGACTTTCTGAGCACCGGATCAATTGGTTTATTGTCCTGAGCTTCCAAACTCTTACAGGCGTCCATCTTCAGAGATAAGAAGCAGCAACAAAAAGGAGAGTAATTAGAGTAGGCGTGAGCAAATCAACTGTCATATGCGCTTATGAGGGAAGGGGCAGGGAGTGTGCTCACTGATCTGGTTACTGGACTTCCTCCGCGTCTCGAGGTAAATCAATAGTCCTCATACGCAGTCACGTGCTGATGAACAATCAGGGAGGAGTTTCAAGAAAGGCGAGCGCATTACCGAGACTCATCGCTGGGCGTCCTGCTACCATGGTTAATATTCCTGATCGCAACCGACAGGACAACCAACACGTGGTTTAAAGGCAGACCGTTATATGGAATAGCACTCAGTGAGGAACTAATCTGGGTTCGAATCCACCATCATCAGGCAAGTCTGAGCTTGGAAAAGTTTAGCTGATGACAGCAAATAAGTCCGTGGCCATTCTACTGTCCTGTACCTTTGTTGGTAAATTGGAAAATTATATTATGGAGAATAAAACGACTCGATCGCTGGGACAATACGTTTATTCACTTGACGTTTCGACATCCATCGCGAATTCATCATCAGAAACATTAGCAGAAACGGGACCCGTTTCTGCTACTGTGTTCTGCAAATTATATTATCTTAAAAATGAATGCACATTCTCCATCATTTTCGCAAGTGCAACGAGAATAGCGTGAGGAAGCTAAAATGCGACGTCTCTCTGTTCAGCTCATTAGCATGAGGATAAATTACTCGAACACACCTGGACAGCAGGCTTAAATCACATGTGCTTAGGGCAGAAGAGGGACGCTGGTTGACTCTAGCCGAGTACTATATTCCAACGTCGTCGCAAACGACCGTATGCGTGTAGGCACGGGGAGCCACCCATCGACAATAGTAAAACTAATGTCATAAAAGTTTTTAATGGGTTATTTCTGGCATATGCATTCATAGTCATTCCCAAAAGTCAGATTCGGTGGGATTTGGGCTAGCACGCGAGATCACCTTCTTAAGTGCTCGATTTTCAATTTTCATAGCCCCCGATTTCAGGTCTTCGCAGCCGAAGTTAAGGCTTCGCAAACTGATAACAGAAACTAGGTCCCGAAGAGCCATCCCACCTGCTATAGAAACTAATTCTGGAAGGTCTTTTGCCGTACTTGAGGCGATTGTAAAAATAACTGTCAACCGACCTTAATTACTCTCGCCCAATCAGATGTTACACGTCTCATGGTTCTCGTGGTTTATTCCCTCCTTCCTGGCTGTTTGCTCACCATTGCAGATGGTTTACGCTTGTCTAAGGACACGGATTTTATCATAATGCAGGGACGAGAAAGTGTGCAGGCAGAAGCAGCAACAGTCTTTTCGCTACACGGCAGCAGTTCACTGCCTGGAAAGTTGGCAGTGATGACCTGCAGAGAAGAAACATGTGCAGCCAGGCACTGTAGAGATGTAAGGATTGCAGAAATAACATAGTCAGTCATTTGCGAAAGGAAAATTACATGACGAGGGAGTATGGATATGGCATTGTTAGGCTAGTATTCCAGACACGCACACAAACATTTATCCAGTCATGTGAAGGCAAAATAAATCGGAACTCTCGTTTTGATTAGCCACTTATACAAGGGTCCTGGAGCTGACTCCGAGCGGTAGAGATGACAGGAAACATCCTCGTTTAGGGTTTTCAGACAATTTCGACGCCTTTCCTTGTCTGGGTGATGCATCTTATTAATAAAGAAAAATACAGGCGGATGGGCACTGAAATAAATTCCGGCAATAATAATAAATATTACTAAAGTCATCTTTACTAACCAAAACCACGTTTTAGAATTTCGATTAATATTCCATGAGATAACACAACCACGGTACATTGGGGATTCTGAAAGGACAGAAATGAGACTCTAACTGATCCATCTGACGAACAAAAAAGTGCATTTACCACCAGGCGGAGTAACAACTGATTTACCCGGAGGTCAAGCCTATGTTTGCTTCATTAGAAGTGTCCAGTCAACAGACCTACCTTCAATGGCATTCGCTCTGCGTATCCCCTCCTAGCAGCATTGCTGTCAGTAAGCAAGGATAAGCAACTACTTCGGCGTGGTCACACTTTTTGGTATGATGTCATACTACTAGCACTTGACGGTTAGATAGCCTCTGTGCTAAACGGGCTCACCGTTTGGGGAGATGGGGACTTGCAAAATTGTTCAGGTTACTCATATACCACTCAAGTTTTTGAGTCAGTTGGTTCAAAAATTACCTCAAAATATATCTGATGTGGATTGATGTCCGTTTTTTTTTTTATAGAACTAACATCTTTAATTTGCGTAGAACGTTCGATGGTCACAAGACATGATAAACCCTTCCATCAGCCGAAACACGCGTTCAACACACGTAAAACTTAAATGTTTCGACAAAGGAGAAAAAACGTGTCAGATATTTTGATTGTTCACTATCCCCAAGACAGTACTAATCGCCAGAGCTGACTGAGATTTTAAGTATCGATTTGAGTCTTTCCGATGATGGGGCTCAAACAAGCTACTTGTCACGATCTACATCCTGCGCTATTCACTAACTTGTGCCAATTAATGCTGCTATTCGCGCGCTGGAATATAAAAATATGTCAGAAAAATCGAGAACGCTCCCGAGCTACATAGTTGCTAAGCGACAAGATTCTCAAGACAGACTTTGCAGTCGGCTCGTGGGCTTTCCGATATAGCATCTAGCGTTTTTTCCCATGCATCTTCGCGCGACCTGCCAGTGATTGTAAATGAACTTTTAATGTTTGGCTGGAGTTATTCCGTTATTCGCTCATGGGATTCTAGCAGAAGCGTCAACAGCGGAAATCACAGCACCTCTCACAGGAACACCTGATGAAGGAAGTTCATTATAATAAGCAGCGGTCGAGTAAGCGAGCAGATTAGCGGATGCAATTTTTGGACCACAAATACTAACGTGACCAGATCAACGACAATGAGCACAATGAAACACCAGATCTCCAATCACAGTGCCGCGATTGTCGAGGTCAAAAAATGGCCATTACGTTGGCCAACAAGGGCTTGAATCATACCAAAAGCAAGCTGTAGAATTTAGTCCTCTGTTTATGGCGCGAATTCTTATGAATGCATAAGATTAGCATGAAATAAGGCGCCGATTTTGGCGGAGGTTTCAACGGAATATTCCCAAGCAAAAAGGTTTCGATCTAATGAACCACTCATGTAATTAGGAGCATTTCATTTCCAACTGACATGGAGGTGTAAAGCTCAACGGGACGACAGCCGTTGTCCCTTTTGTAGATCGATTAACTTTACAGGTGGCAACTTATGAACATCCAACGTTCCTAGTCAAAATCCAACGTTATTAACGCTTATCTGTTGGAATCCCCTGTATTCTCTAATATGTCGACTTAGGCAGGTTTAAGTCTATACAGACCAGATAAATTCAAGTAAATTCGATCAACTATTTTAAAATTGTAACGTTCGGAAACCTTAACCAAACAAAAAGTACAAAGGAAACAACCCTCAAAAATTAGGCCAGTCTAGTGTGTAACAACGTAGTCTGATCGACGTCAGCAATTGAGCAGGTTTTTAAATGAAACTATTTACCATTTACTATCTACGAAAGAAGGCCCTTTATAAATTGGCATCTACCCAGCTGGAGGAGCAACTGCAGTTTTAGGAAAAAATTAGACAAAACGAATGTTATATAACAAGATGTATGGGAGAAATGAGCCTTGTGATCACACCCGTAGATGATCGGGCAGGGTCACCCACTAGAACGAGGAGGTATTGTTTATCATCAAACTCGACCGTCAACTTTGCCAGACGTGAAAGCTAGTTAAGATGGGTGCAAACCTTACGTTATAATTCAAATAAGAAATTGCCTAACCTAGCCCGCATTCCTCGAGGCTGCTTTAACCCTGAGTCCGGAGGTTGGGCCATAAAGAAACCGCAGGGTACCCTGGACAGATAATTATGGTGAACCCCAACAGTAGTAGAGAGGTTGTGGCTTCAAGCGTTGACAGAATTTAAAAAACTGGTAATTGCAGAAAAGAGGATATAAGGAAGTCGATAACGTAAGTTAGGTCATTTTATGCAGGAGCACAATCGTAATCCATTCATTTTTTCAACTACAAGACCAATATTCGTGGTTAAAGATGTGCTACAACCAAGCTTGCGGTCAATAAATTTGACGATACGTAAAATTGACTTTAATCGAACCACAACCAGGACTTGAAATACATGCAAAGCGATTCAGTTGTTTTATCTCATATATTCCGCTGACCCTTCATAGGACAGAATTCAATCGATGCCACAGTTCAGAGTGCAGTATTTTGGCATAAGATGCGGCCGGCAAGAAACCACGTTCGATACACCACTGAGGATGTGTTAACTGCTAGTTTGCAATCGGAGGCAAAGCTTATATCTATAAAGGGGCATCTGGAAGACAGGTCATTTGTGCAAGGGTTCAGGTGCATCCAACATGCTTGTGTTCTTTTCTCTACATCCCACTCAGAATGGGTCATGTGCAGAATAAACTCGTCATCGCTAAGAGACGACGATTGCAAGAAAAGGAATTTCAAGTGGTCTCTAAGGGTCCCTAGACTGAGAATAACGACTTCTTCATAAGAGAAGTCTAATGGACTTCCTTCGTCATATTTATACTAGGTAATTTTGCATCGTCCAGGAGTAGTGGTGAGTGACGGTTCGGGCAGGTTGGCTGACAATTACGACGAATCCTACTAAGAATACTCATGATGTGACCGTTTGTGTTAAAGTGATTGCAAGTACAAACGGAACAGTGACGTCGGGATAGGCGCTCTCCTTCTGTATACAGAGAACCGGCTACTAGGGAGACATTAGATGTCACGAGACAGTGCAAGATATACGACTGCTAAAAGGGACATGTCTTACGACGGGCAAAGTAATTTTTACTATCTAGAATGATAATCGTACTAAGATACAGAGGACCTGGAATTGTAGCTATCTTAATCACAAGCTAGAGAAGTACATTTCACGAAGCAAAAGTATGCCTGAAATGCTGCACGTGAGACGTGTATACGCTTCTAGGTTAAATTGTCATGGGAGGATGTTAGAGCTGTCGCAAGTCAGGCGTTTACGGAGGATTTAGATCGGAATACTACGATCTAAACGCTGAATGGGGGAGCAAAAAAGGAGATTGTGCCACGAACAATTTCGGACATTACGAGACATGGGAAGATAATGAAAATATAGGAGCCTACACTAAAAAACTATCGGCAAAATAGAAGCAACATGAGCTAATTTTGTGAGTCAATCGGAGCTCTGCCTACATAGTACAATACGAAAAGACTACAGTAGAGGAAGCTTTTCTTCTTCTTCTTAGGACACGTAAACCTGGACGGACTCGTTGCCCTAGCAACAAGGCAAATTCGTCAATGGAAACGCAACCGTTTGTAAAGACCATTGTGGTGTTTGTACGTCTAGAAGAAACCTGCTGTGGGTTCCTGAGGCACAATGATGACGAGTAAAACAAACGGCAGTAGCTTTAAGACTGAGAAGATGCACGAAAAAGTTTTTTTTAGAGCAAAGGGCCTCAGTTCTTATGTGATATTGAGTGAAAAATGAAGTGGTTAGCCTCCATTCATCACTCAGTTTTCAAATTAAAGTCAGTTAATGAAGTAATAATAGAGGATTTGGTGGGAAGTCCTTCTGCATTTTCTGGTAACTTATCTCAGTTACAAAAAATAAGCTCTGTGGGATGGAGCGCCTGACAACAGAAGGACTCAACCATAGCCTCAGGCTGAATCTATAGAATAGGTTTTGCCAGGATAGAACAACCGAAGTTCAAGGTTAAGTGGCTGCAACCACTATGCCAACAATGACCTGTTCCTATGTCTAGCAAAAACTGAAAGTTCCAGAAATTATAGTACGGAACATTCATCACTTTTACGGCACTTAGATACAAAAACCAGCGGTTAAAAACATCCGGTGATAGGCGATAATGAAGTACAAAGCGAACCAAAAAGCATTCATGGGAGTTGCTTGGTTAGGTAAAACCGGCAACAAAAAACGCAGTCTGACTCAAGCGACGATGCACTGAAGGGCGAAAGAATGTATAAACCAAAACAATATGAACCTAAAAACCTTTGCACTTGTGCCAGGATGGCAAAAGCTGCGTTGATCAGGTTATCCTTATTTGGTTTAAATGGCAACGATACAAATCTGTTGCGTGCTGACGGCCTCAAAAAAGTGAAAAGTTTGCCTACGAAAGTGCATTCGCATGACAAGAGAAACTTGTTTCTCGAAGTCCTGGGGATAGGGAAGCTGACTCTTTTGCACCAACTACCGAAACGTGGAATTTTTATGATGCAGGGTGATGGGGGGGGGGGGGGTAGACACGGCACCCAGGCGGTTTGGATAATAAGATGTATAACCTGATAATATTACTAAAAGACGAGTTGGCCGTCGGCTGGCTTCCCGACGCATCCACAGGTGGCGAGTATTGAAACGGCTTTCAACAAAGGTTAGCTGTGAAATAAGCAGGCTCTCAGGCCTGACGAATTAGCAGTCGCGGATCAGCAGCAACGGTGATACTAAAGTGCAGAGGTTTGGTGCAGCGAAAACCCTAGAAAGGGCCACAAAGTCCGACGACGACACTGTGACATGACGGCCGTGAACTGCCATTAAATACGTTTGTGTACCACCGCTGTCTTATCGTGAGGTTCTTTGGCCAAAGCGCTACAGACAGCCTCAAATAAACAATCCGAGCGGCCGTTGGGGACACCTCCATACCCATAATTTCCAAGATACCTTAGGAAATATGCCCAACTACAGTCCTACTATCTAGGCTACGGCGTTCACATAAACTGATGCGCTTCACAACCCTGGCTCAGCGCTGTGGGCAAAAAGTACGCTAGCTGGACAACTTAATCGCGTACAGAGCCTTGGAGCTGGATGCTGGAATGTGCAAACGTTCCCGAACATTTGTACCCAAAATCTGACGACGCGCAGTTTCTATCCATACAATGAGGATGCCTGCAGTTTGTCTTGACTCGGGCGCTCGGAAAATAAAGATACCAGGAGCTAATTCACACCTTACCCTGTATCACAGCGGCTCGCGCAACGTTTCTGGTTTACCAGACATGGCGTGGCGATTGTCCATGCCCAAAAACCAAATAATGCAGTACTTGCTTGGGAACCAGTCAATGACCGGATGGCCTGCGTGCGACTGAGAAACCTCGCGAATACATCTTCCGTTTTGGTGTACGTACCAATTTCAGCTGCTGAACAATGTGATAAACAGGCACTTTTCTTACAGCTGCGAAATTTCATTGAGATACCCTCTCGCCACAATATATTGATTGTTGACGGGGACAAGAATGCCTGGGTTGGGCCTGGCGACTCTTCAAAGTCACCTTATTAACCGTTTAGAGCTTGGCTTTCGGTAAGAAAATGAGGGGCGAACGCTAAATTTTGCTGAACATTACCGAATGTTTGTCATTAACATGTACTTCTATCATCGCTCGAGACGTCTGCTCACCGACGTAGCTCCGAAGGTAGCTCTCGGGATGAATGACAGTAAACTTGAGGAAGTACACAGTTTTGAATGCCTTCGGGCAAGGCTGCTACCGAATGGACAGAGAAAGGATGGCATTGTCTCCCAAATAACTGCTTTTCGAGGATTTTCTCAAGCCTTAGGAAGTGCCTATGGAGATCACACGATTGCAACTGTACAAAATACAAGCGCTACTAGAAAGAAGCTACGTATGCGGCAATTTTTAGCAGGTGAAAGAATTGTGGTTAGTTGTGAGCAGTAGCCGAGGTTTAATGCAGAGAAAATAAGAGGTCATGGGAACAACATGGTAGAGGCTGAGGAGTGAGTTTTTGGTCCATGGAGCATAAAAAGATACAATCATAACAAAAATCTCATAGTTATTTCCAAAAGTTTAATTATACGTGTAAGCTTACCGGGATCGAGGATCTTTTCACCCAGTTCCCGTAGAGTTTGCACCTCCTGCTCTTTGGGTGCATGTAATACGACCATTGTTGACCCGCAGAGACATACTATGCATCCGATTTTCCCAGGAAAGTTCAAGTCCTCTCCAAGGAAGTGAGAACTAAGCACAGCGCTGACGAGAACAGAAAGGCCGCCCATCGGTGTAATCAAGGAGGCGGGTGCAAAGGCGTAACCAGCGAAATTTGCGCCTTCCCCAATGCCCATGAGGATAAGACCAAACCACCATACCCAATCGCATAGATACTGCAATCCTCCATCGCCTAGACGCAAAATTACAAGAAACCAGGGAAAAAACTTAAAGTAATTGGACTTAAATTTTGTGAACCTGACACTCCAATGGAACTGGAGTCATAACTCGCTTCCGTGCTCTAGGTAAACGGCTAAGCCTTTTTAAAATGGTCGGCAGTATAGCAAGATTAAAAATTTTAAGACTTGGAATATTTATAAACATTGGGATGGCCGGTAAAATATTTATCGGGATATGCTGTTCGCAACACAGGGACACGGTACAGTCATAGGCTGACATTTTATGCGGTCTGTTTGCTGAAGGCTAATTCCAACCAATTCGATACTTTAGTTGCCGAAAGTAAGTAGCAGCAACTGCTACTGATCCTAACCTTATTTTATGTTCAGAAACGGCTTTATTTCAATAAATATGAGCAGTTGGATATGGTGTGATGAAACGCAAATGCTTTTGTTAAAGTTTGTCTGAGTTATCGACTCATCGCTGATAACAAATGGGCCCAATGATGTGGCAAAAAGTGTCATTCGGTGCCTGTACATGATTGGCTATCTAGTAGCAGGTAAAGACCTCATCGAAATCGATGGTCAAACACACACAGCAGGTGAAGAATGCAACAGGGTTCTTAATTCTAGACATAGCCATCTTTCTCAGAATATGCAATAGAAATTATATTGATGACCATACTAACAGTCAAAAGAAAATGACGGAACATAGGAACTTTTCCCAGATTACGTCTTATTATGATTGGATATTGTAAGTCAGGAATAAATAAAAACGATGTTAGGAAAAATTCAACAAGAAGCAACGATCCACTATGAACCGGACGCTGGTTGAATTCCGTTCATTTAGTTTTTAAACTCTTCTATTCAATTCTGAAGGACTCATTAAAAAGCGTGCTTAGAAAGTAGTATGCACTGTTTTTATAACCCGCAGCATGATAAGACACACAACTTCATTCAGAAGAAACAATCAATTTTAAACACGAAACTGAATACCTATATAATCACAGTTTTGCATACGATCGTATACAAATAGGAATAATACAACTGCTAGCGAATGGTGTTAAAACGCAGTGCTACTAACTAATGTAAAGTGTACAATGTCCAGTTTAGTAAAATTGAGTACAAACCTGCACGGGTGCCGTTAGCCGCTAGCCTACGTAAAGCTATTTTTTTAACGATAAAACTGCATCCGATGAAAAGTGTTGAGAGCAAGGCCAATGACAATCCAATATAAAAATTGACATCGGGAGTTACAGTGGACGACATCACAAAGATCCTACTAAAACCAGTTTAAGTCCGGCGGTCGTTATCAAATTATTCAACCACGATCTAGATTGGTCGTGCGATCTCCACTCTCTTAGGTTGTAATGCAACACAGCGCCCAGGTCAGTGTTTGTTTTACCGAATGAAGGACGAACAGTAGCAAGATTGAGTAACGGATGCATAAATATGAAAGATTGAGTTTGAGGACAATCTATTACTTATAGTACAACTTAGAATATTATAATTGCGAATATTACGTCAGATTTGCATAAATGTGTTCCATTGTCGGTTGAATAGTGTTTTCAAAGGCTCTGCCTATTTCCCTTATGCATACTGATAAAATGTTCTTCTCTCAAGATTTTCCAGATCTCCAGCCTCGAAAGTCTACAGCAGGCCAACGGTCAAAAGGACCGATATTCTATTGACTGCTCTCTGTCAACAGTTCAGCGGGATCATTCAATGCATGAATGGCTGAGTCGTTGCGATAACGTGTTCATACAGTAAAAATCGGCTCATTGTTTGGCAGGTAACTTTAATTGTTTTTTATCGTTAGTACGATCTATTATGGTAGTCGAAAATAAATCCTTAAAGTTATGATGCAAAATATTCGCCAAGAGAGAGATGCTGACCCGTGCAAGAGTGTAATAGACCCAATGTGGAAACTTCCACATTTTTACACGAAGACACGAACTCGGAGATGGCAGGTCTTTAAACTCCAAGGAAACATATACAAACACAGCTTTATGGGCCGCAACAAGCAATAAGGGGGATTGCAGCACTCGTATATGTCGTAACTATTTAGAGAACGAACTATAGGGATCTCAGAAACCGAAGACGGCAAAAGTCCCAGCATACGGAAACCAAAGGAGTGCGTATTTATGTCGCATGCTGAGCCATGCATTAGACTCCACGATTGTGTACCTAGCGTGCCATTGGGGCAGACTGCAGGTCTCTCTGTCATGTCAAAGGTAGGTTAATTTAACGAACGTGTGTTTACCCTCCCTCTATCCTAACTGGCCAATTAGTTTCCAAGACCCGTTCACAAAGAACCTTACTGCGGTAACCACCTCTTCGCAGACCCCACCCGGAGCCGGTAAACTCACTGCCGCACACTCCGGACGCGGCGTTCTCATTGTCAGACTGTGACTCCGAACTTGACCCGTGCATGGCTAGACTGCATTAGTCCGGGAGTCGATCACTTCCAACCAATATTTTAATCCTTCGCACTTAATTTAACTATTCTTTACACACTAGCCTCCCACATCTTACCTTCGTATTGACTAGTTTATAACCGTTGGGATACTTCTTTCTTCTATTAACCGGCCAGACTGTTTCGTATTGTGTGAACCAAAGTAGGCCCATGTCTCAGTACGTGGGGGTAAAGTTCATACGCAATTCCAGTAAAAGCCATATTGCTTAAGGATATGTTCTGTGACCAAGAAGCCTTCGTTCTCCAATGGCAGTTGTCTCCGCAACATCAATTGGCACGAAGCAGTGTCTGTGTAAAAAACAAAGGGCAGAACCGTTTTATTGATTGCACCAACTGCATCGTCATAAAGGCATGTCAGAATCTATTTGACACTCCCCAAAAAACAGAATTTACCATGATAGATACCTATTCCACAAATACCTCCGACCTATCCCAAATTCAAACGATGACAGAATCACCTTAGAAACCTTTAAAACGGGTCAAAAGAAAAATTTCAGGAGAGATTCGAGCCAACCCAGAGCTCTTAATATTGTTTTCCAAATGGAAAGCAAACGTTGTTACTGTTGAGCAGAAAATAGACACTCTGAAGCTTTCACTGGATGATTTTTTTGCTACGGGATCACTGGGTGGTCGAGCGCGAGATGTGGAAGAGCTAGTGAGCCACTATGGGGCCACCAAAATGTAAAAGACTTCTGTCCAAGTTTCTTACGGAAATCCTAGATAAAGGTTCAATGTCTGATTAAGGCGTAGGTAATGTGCGCTGAATACGTGGGAAGTGCGTAGTATAAAATCAATTAAAGCCGCTTGTAGTGCTTTTACTGAAATAAAATAGAGTAGTCTCCCACGGTTAATAGGCCCAGCCGCGTATTAAGCCTAAATCAGCTTGGGACGGAATTTTACAGAGCAAAATCCACCGGCTAATTATCCCAGTCGCTGGTTACAAAGCCCACTTTGCCAACAGGATATAGTAAAATTCTCATTTCTATACTATGCAACGCGGTCTACAGGCATCAGATTTCACAAAATTCGACGATTTATGGTGCCTGGAGAGGGATATCAGAAAGCAATTACAAGTGAATTTTCCTCAAAAATAACTGACACTAGACTGCTTTATTTAAACGGGTCGCAAATCATTTATTTTGTTTTTTGTTATTTCGTAAAATACAGACAAACAGCCTTCTTTTCTTGTACATAACCAAGCTCTACAGATAATACAGTACGTATTTAATGTATAGTGCCTATCCTGCGTTTGTTAATCAAGAACTAGGACTCTCCGGTTATTGTGCCCGCCGCTTATTAAGCCCAATTTGGTCTGGGCCCGAGGTGGGCTTAATAGGCGGCGACTACTGTATACATGAAAAGCCTCAGGAGAGACTAAAAACGACCATCATAAACATCCTTTAGTTAGCAAACTCTGCCTATTGACCAACAAGAATATAAGGACAACTCCTATTGAATGTTCGAACAGGTATCACGTGTTCATCGTCAGACAAAATAAAATTTGAGGACCGAGAATGTTGCACTGGAGGTTTTGGGGGAACAGGTAACAATGAATGGGGGGGGATCGGATGGGAGGGTTATGGTGAAGTGACTCCCGCAGGCAAAGAAAATAAACTGTATTCCCACATGAGAACTACATGGTCACTCTAGCCTAGTGGGGGAAAGCAATTCACAATGCCGATATTGTCGAGCGACTTAGTGAGCTCAAGGTCAAAACCGTTCATCCGCTGGCCTTCACGAATTCTTGTGGGAAATGTGACATGCTGGGTGAGGAGTAGGGATTGGGTTATATTCAGGAGCTGGTGGTCAAATGCCGATTCAGGGCTATCAGCTGAGGAGGATCTCCAGTTGATGGTAGGAGCGTTGAAGTCTCCAACAATAAGGGTATTTGGTCGCATAGCAAGGGTTTTAAGTTCATCCAGCAATAGGGCGTCGGCCTCAGGATTGTTCCTCGGTGGTCGGTAGACAGTTAAGATATCAAGGCTTTGGGAACCCGTTGCTCTTACAGTTAACCATACCGCTTCTTGGCAAGACAGATTCGCCGATTTTTCAAAAACATGCAAACCATTCTTTACGAAGGTTGCTACGCCTCCGCCTCTTCGGTTGTCTCTGTCTTTCCGGAACAGTTGAAAGCCGGGGATTCCAATCTCGCGATTGTCAATCTGGTCCGATAACCATGTTTCTGTTATCGAAATAACATCAGGAAGGAGGTCGGATACGTTGATCCATTTTTGAAAGTAAGCTTTGCACATTGGTATACATAAATGTCAATTTTGAATTCGTGCGTGGTCCATTTGTAGCCCCAACGCAGGCTACTGCAGTAGCTGCGCCGTCATACGAATCGGTTTGGTCCGTGAGGGGGCAGAATTTATTTCGACTATGTGGTCCTTTAAGATCACGAGATTCGGTTCTCCTTTGATTCTGCGTTCCCTCAATTCTAGAACTAGCATGCAGCTTTTCAGCCTGTCGGCAGGAGAGTAATCCGGCTGAAAAAAACACATCCTTTCTAGAGTACTTCTATCGAAAACGTCTTGACAGTCGAAGTTTTGCTTCTGTCTCGCTGGTGAGGACGATCTTTAGTGGTCGTGGTCAAGTCTGTTGAGTTGAGTTTGTGCGAATTCCAAGACGAAATATCTTTTGATAAAAAATCTCCGCAGATAGTTGTAACAGCTCGTTTAGGAGTTCTTGGAATAACACTTTGTCAGCCTCGCTTCTTTCGAGAAATTCTCTCGCTTGTCACGTATTAGCCATTGCGATCAACAATCACACAAGAAAGAGTTTACCATGATGTGGACTTCGATTTGGACATGTCGGACGACATACCTGAAACTTGCATATCAGATCATGTGTTAAGCAACATTATCAATTATCGGGATTTGCATCTTAGCACCACATCTTTGCTCGACGGTGCACAAGAAAGCGATGACAAAGAGGTCGATAAGTTCATAAAGCAAAAGAGGCATGGGGCTAGGAAGGCCAAACGGGCCACGGGTTTGCCCACAGCTTACTCAATAGCCAGTAGATCAGAACCTATCGAACCGAGTTTACCAGATACAAGTGCTCACTCGGTCGAAACACATGAGCTCGCAACAAAAGCCCCATGAGTCACAATCAGAAAAAAGTTGTAAAAGGGGCCCCAGAGTCTACGTCGACAACTCCACAGGAACGAGTTAACCATGACGTGGGTCTTATGAGAGAGTACGCCTAACCGCTGCTAAAACCATGCAAGTCATTTCGCATTTTCAAGACATTTCGAATAGGGAAAGCTCCAACAGCTCCAGAATCAAATTCTCGGCCACGACCTCTTAAAGTTATTTTAGAAACTGAAGCAAAGGCGCAACTTTTGCTAGAGCGCAAACCATACTTACGGAGTCTGCATCCGAAAGTTTTTCCAGCCGGATTACGAGTTAAAGAGCGGAGAAAGATGAGGCAGCTAATACTAGAGCTGGAGAAATGGAGAAACAATGGCAAGACAAATCTCAAAATAAGAGAGGGACAAATAGTTCAAGTCAAAAGGACATCTCTCTGGTCGAAGCCGGTAACAGTGACAGCCTAGCTGTCCCGCCACCGAAAACTAAGGTATGCCCTCTCAAGTTGGTCGTTTTAAATGCCAGATCACTGCTTAATAAAGTGCCCCTGCTCCAGAATCTGGTTTTCGTCAACCGCCCAGACATTGTCATGGTAACCGAGACATGGGCATCGGCCTGTGTAGCTGACTCTGAACTTTCTGTTCTAGGCTATGCATGCATTTGGAATGATCGAAACAATGGCCGTGGCGGAGGAAGCTGCATATATATTAAGCAGCCACTTATATTCCTCCCGTTGGACTATCCACAATTTACGGTGGTGGAGGAGAGTTGCTGGCTACGAGTTGTTCTCACGAATAAATAATCCTTACTCGTAGGCTGTGTTGATCGCCCACATATGCCAATGTGGACTACGATCTTTGTCTCTCGCAGGCATAACATGCCACAGCCGATTTGAATCTTCATTATTGCTTGATTGCAGGAAACTTTAATCTTCCTGACGTGCAATGGTTTCCACCCTCCGGTCCTCCAAAGTTTGAGAACTTACTGGAGGCTGTAGATATCGGCATGTGGGATCAGATAGTCGATGTTCCCACTTGAGGAACAAACATACTGGACCTAATTTTCTGTAGGGGTGTAAACCACTTTCAGTGTCATCCTTAGACACACTTCGGAGTTCAAACCGTCTTTCAGTTGTTACCACACTAGAACTAAAGGCCGACGCAACATTTTCCCAGAAATATAGTTTTTATCATGACTTCCGTCCAGCAAATACGGTGGCATTACTGTCACATCTAAACGCTCTCAACTGATCTTAATTTTCCCAATGTTTGGATATAAATGTTTGTACCGATACACTGTACAAAGTGCTAGATCCACTCATCCTCCAATTTGTCCCGCGTTGGAAGGTTATGCATGTCAAAGATGAAGTGTACCTTTCTCTGTCTTTCCGCCGTAGGCTGCGTAGGCTCCCACATCGTTTGCATCAACGGAAAGACACGTTCTGACTTTGATCACACTGGTCTTTGAGCAGGCTAAGAAGCTCTCTGAAGAAAAGCAGATAGCCGATGAGGCCAACTTCGCTGAAAACCCTTCTCTAAATGTTGCGAAACTCTTTTCGCGCACAGGAAAGCGCAGAGGAAAGCGCAACACCCCATACTTCAAGACGCCTTCGGAAACCCCATAGTTGACGCTTAGTTGACCACCGATAGTTTCAATGCATTTCCGACCGAAACGACGTTTCAGATTGTTCTCAGTATGGTAGACCCTTCATATACGCTGATGATTTAAAAGTCGCTTATCTGTACAAAACGGCAGATCGCAACATCGTGCTCGAGCTGATAAAAAAGGAT
>JAYGXS010000001.1:66119790-66183009 GCA_036362985.1 Ligula intestinalis
TGTTCCGTTATGGTTGTTGGCGACGATCACCAACCGGAACTAAGCATTAATGGCCACGAACTAAATGTCCCAGGTGTTATCAAAGATTTGAGCATATCCTATTCTAATAGTCTCAATCTGTCAGAGCACTGTGCCCTGATAGTCTCGAAAGCACGGGATTTATCCTTAGAAATTTTAAGACCCTAAAGGTAAGAACTAGTCTTTATAATATATACGTGAGATCTAGTCTTGAATACTGCTCGCCCCTATTCAGTGTTCTGCGCACTAGTGAACGGAAGAAAATAGAATCGGTGGAGCACTTCTTCACTAGAATAGTTTTCACTACAGAACACCGTAACTTAGCCTACCAACAAAAGTGTTAACTTATAAAGCTGGATCCCCTGTGGCTTCGTAGATTACAGAAGGGTCTATTTTTACTGCTTAAACTTTTGAATGGCGAAACCTTTAATCTTCTCAGTACAATAAGGCAGCTCGAGCACTGTCGGCGCGCCAGTCATCGAGATGCGTTTTTATTTTTTCCTATGGCACGCACAGTTAAGTACCGGCAATTTTTTCAGTAAACGCCATATCAATCTGGAATAAGCTGCCCAGAAGTATTAAAACCCAGCAAAGCTATCCTATGTTTAAGAGGGCTATCACTAGTTTTCTACATTCAGGACAACTTTCACGAATTTTGGGTGCTGACTCGGTGGAATCTCTCTTTCACTCTGATGGCGTTCGTGGACTTTGAACCCTGCCAGGCTTCATGCTGAAGATAATGCTGCTGAAGCCGCGGCCCGCAATGGGCTTACACTTCAGCCGATAGCACGCAACTTTTGCCGACAACCATTAAGGGAAGGCTAAGAACAGTGTGCTCTTGT
This sequence comes from Ligula intestinalis, assembly GCA_036362985.1. NCBI lineage: Eukaryota > Metazoa > Platyhelminthes > Cestoda > Diphyllobothriidea > Diphyllobothriidae > Ligula > Ligula intestinalis. Next base: position 66,120,651 of record JAYGXS010000001.1, read on the forward strand.
GCTAACTTTCTCCGTCCCGAACTAATATTTCTTAACGATGTGCAACTTTTGTCCTGCTGAGGTGTAAACTCAGTTTACAACTGAACATGAATTCCGTTTATATCGTACCTTCGAAGTCAGGTTTTTTTTCACTTGGAACAAACTCCCTATCTTGCCCAGCATTGCCAAAACAAAAAATGGAAATAAAACCATCACTGGCTGCAAAAGAAGGAGTTAGTTTTATGTTTTTTCTTGTCTTCGAGGTTTTGGAAGGCGTCCAAGAGGTGCTCTACCAACTCTTTTAAATTGCCTGCAAACTGCTATAATAAACACATATATACATATATATCACGTAGGTGCCATCCCAATAAAGCAGTGATCACACTCAAGGGAGTGTGCAAACGCGAGTGATAAACGGTCCCGTAGGCGAACATGTGACTTATGTTACTTGATGCGAGTCTCAAGGCGTCGGCCTGTTTGGCTAATATAAACGCAAGGGCAACCAGCGCACGGTACACGGTAAATTACGTCACTTAGTTGTTCCACGGATAGGGGTCCTTTACTTGACATAGGCTTGCGCGCCATGAGGATGCGGGCTTGTGGGCGACAGAGATGCCAAAACGACTTAGTTGCCGAGAGATGGTTTCAGGTATTCCATTTATATAGGGTAGAGAATAAAATTTCCGTGGCACTATATCTTCCTTTGGAGGGAGGTTTTGTGCTTTACCCTGACGTCTAAGGCAATTTTTGACAAAGCTTGTCGGATATCCGTTGGCTTGGAAGAATTTTTACAAATACGTTAGTTCTCTCTTGATTCGAGTTTCTACTGTAGATTGGCTTGCTTCTTCATTCTGGCATCCTTTGTGGTGACATTTATTCTTTTCAGTACATCTTCGAAAAGATTTTCAGGCAAACACGAACCACATTGACTTCTGAGGTCGTTGATGATTGCTTTAAAACGGCTAATACGGTGGTGAACATCGGATATAATAGCTCTTAAAGCACGGAATCCGTATTTGTGTGCGAGTAGTCTCCTAGTCTCATTCAGTAGAGTTGGCTTAAATCACTTCTCCCTCCTACTAACGGAAGCAGCATGTCGAAGATATTGGTCAACCTATCGCGTAGGGTCCTGACATCTGCGGAATAAAACCTCCTGTCAAAAGGAATAAAATTCAGTCATGCCGAAGCGACACCGACTAACTTTCTAGCCAATCTGGGGTCCCTCCTACTGGCCTCCACCGTCCCTGACGATATGCGTGTGGACATACGCAGCTGTGCAACAGGTCTTCTCCGGCAGAGGAAACACCATCAAACCCTAGCTATCGAGGAGAGAAAGGGGCTACGCTCACTGAAGGCTGATGATAGTATAATCATTGTGCCCGCTGACAAAGGTGGGGCAACTGTCGTCATGTACAAGACCGATTACGTCAACAAGGCAGACCAAGTCTTCAATAACTTAGAGGCGAACACACCACTCGATGCAGAACCGATTAAAAAGCAGACCATTGTTATGAAGAAGTTGAACGAGCTTTCTCAATTGAAACTCATCAACCCCGGGGACGCCAAATTTATCAACCTAAGCGACCATCGTATCGCACATGCCTGTGGCCTTCCAAAAGTGCACAAGGCTGATGCAACATTGACGATGATAGTGCCACTAATTGGACCCCCCACCGAAAACCTTGCCAAATGGCTTTACAGGAAAGTTAAACACCTGAGTGATGGAAAGCAATACAACGTAAAAAACACAAGGCATTCCTGCCTAGAATTCAAGGACTTCAAGTAAGTCCTGACGAATGCATTATGTCATTCGACGTTGTTGCCCTGTTTTATTCTATACTGCACGATTTGACCAGTGATTGTATAGAGCGGCGCCTAGATGAAAATCATATTGATATTCCAAAACAATACGTGTTGGACATGCTTAAGCTGTGCCTCAAGAACTGCTGTCAATTTGATGGCAAGTATTATCAGCAAGCAAAGGGCACCCCAATGGAATCGCCAATATCGGGGCTGCTGGCCGAATTAGTCATACAGAGACTAGAAGAGGAAATTTTTTCGAGCTGTAAAACCAAAAATGTACCTACGCTACGTAGACGACACATTCGTCATCATAAAGACTTGCGACGTCGAACGGCTACACCAGAGCCTAAGTGTGGTCTCCTCAGAAATACAATTTGCCCACGAAGAGGCAACAGATGATACCATCCCATTCTTTGACGTGAGGATATAAAAACTTACGGATGGCGAATTCGCAACAAGCGTCTACCGAAAGGACTCCACTGCAGAAATAATCAAAACGTAAAATCTGTTGTTTTCATGACTGTGAGGCATCATGGCTTAAAATTAAGACGCGTGGTGCATTGACTTTACATTTATAGTCTGTTGATAGACCACCTTATAAAACTTCAGAGGCGGACCTGGGAATACGGTTTAATTACCAAGCCAACGGAGAATACTGATGTTCGGCTAAATTACTGGCAGAGGCATTTGTCCGCGATGAGAACAGATTTGCCGTTACTGAACCAGCGAAAAATGCTTACCGGCATCCGGATACCGAGTCAAACGTTTTAGGGGAGTTATAAACGATGCTGTGCATCCCAACTGTCCGCTGAAAAATGATGAAAGGCATACCGGTCGACTTGATTAACGGGGGAATTGAAGAGCCAGATAAACTGCTGGAAAGAACTGCGGAGAAGGTACTCAACAGCAGGTCAACCCTTGCACTACGAAGAATTGCATCGAAAGCGGAATTAGATGACGTCAATTGTTTGCGGATCACAGAAGGAGTATGAAGTAAATATCATAGAACGAGCCATATATAAGCCAAAGGTACACTTCAGCTGCATAAAAAGGAGGTTAAAATAATAAATAAACAGTGGAAATATTTAATGGTGAAAAAGACGAAGACATTACTGGAAAAAACGATATGGCAGAAACCTTAGTCGGTTTTTCGCATCTGTTTTCATAATTTTAACATGGAGAGTGCCATGCAGGAGTTAACGACACAATCATGAACACACGCCATTGGAATCCCCGTTTAAGCGCAAATAACACTTGGGTCGTGCGTTTAGCTGCCTTTAGACACTGTGTATTTGGTTTAAGCGAGGAGTTTATTAGAACATCAAGATCTTTTTCTTCAACATTTTAAAGGGGCTGCCGCCGGAAAGATATTGAAAAGAATCATCCTCCTCACTGGTCCTCACTGGCACAGAGCTTTAAAACAACACACTCATTGATGTCGACATTTTAAAGCAAACGAGCAGGTCAGCCACTAGATTGGTTGAGACTGTCGTAACGTGCTTGCCTATCGGCGTCAGACCTGATGGTTTTACAGCTTTTGACATTGCTAGCCAACATCATGGCACTACGAGCAAGGCCCTCAACAGAGTCGCTGATATAAACGAGATAAGGCAAGGGCCCTAAGATGGAGCCTTGGGGAACACCACATAGAACAGGAGAAGATGTTGATTTCGATGCACCGACTTTCTCACTGTTAGTGATCTCTCTCTGGGAAAATCTGTGATCCATGACACCTGGTTCCCTTTTATTCCAATTTCAGATAATTAAACAAACTCAGAGGAACCGTTTTCGCCTTAAATATAGATTTAATCTTCCAGGAATTAAGGCTCTCACTCTGGTCAATCGGCCTTACGCCACTCATAATTCCTCCAAGACAGTTTAACTACCCCCTAGCCTCACAACTAATCGTTCTATTTTGGCCTCCAAATATGTCTTCATTAAGAATAATCTTTCACTCAAAATTAGGATGTCCTTTACATTAACAGTTTTCAAAGCCAAATTACGTGCACATTTAACTTTGAAAGATCGTAAGTTCCAGCTGTCCGATTCTTTCCCAAGCACACAACTTTTGGACTTTTAGAGGGCTGCTTCTGCCATTTCAGTCTGTCCCCATAATAGTAGATTAATATTTAATCATACATTGTGTTCTGTAGAGTCAATCTTCGTCCCTTCCCTTTTTCAAACATCATTTCCAAATTTTTACTACTCCTCTAGATTTTGTAACCCTGACGATGGTTTTCAGAGTCTCTGTTGATGATCGTGGCAGGTTCTTCTGTTCTCATCAGCTTGTCGCTGGACTCTGTAGTCCGGATGGTTGCATCTCCAAAATTTCTTTGATATTCTCGTGACATCTATTGTCCCCTCTTCGTTTCGACCCTGTTCTACGCGATGGGCTTTCCCATCTCACTCTAATGCTGTTATATGATTTGTCCCATGACAAGGGTGTTCCGAGCCCTCACACGTTCTCATCAACATCACGATCCCATCTCACTGCATTATATCAATCTAACTTCTTCTTTATGACAGAAGCAGTGACATATCCCATATTTTTTAAAGTGTGGGATTCGCTGAGCTCTACCCCTGATTTCACTTCTAACAGTTTTTTCACTGCTTCTATCTCAATTTACCATATTTACCAAATCTTGCTGGCTTTTTTTAAATGACTGATATGACGGATTTGACTTAATATGTACAACATACTGCTAATTTCTGTTGTTTTACAGTTGCTCACAAGCAGAAATGCGTAATAATTTTTTTATTTTTTACAACAGCACAAAGTTTATCATGAATACCCCGGGCCTTAACTACACAATCTATTGATTGATTTATTTATTTAACATAACGCTCTTCAATATTTTCAAAATACTAAAGGTATCACAGGAAGTTATGTAAGTTAAGCCCTAGCAACTGCGATCTTCCGACCATGGTTACTCAGTAGAGAAAAAGTCTTGGAAGGCCAGAGTAGAAGGAAGAGTATGTTATTTACAGAGAGGAACGGAGGAAAGATGGAAGGAGGTTTGACTTGGAGAGCATACAACCATCCAGGAGAGCCAGTCGAGTCCAAGTGCTGGTTGGACAGCAGTCAGGCCAGGCAGACAGAGCGAGCAATTCATGCGTGCAGGCTTGTTATTTGTCACCTTGCTAAGGACCAGCTATGTGCCATCTGTGATCGGCTGATCGCAGACGTCGAAAACCGCATCGGTGGGCCTTTTTGAAAGTGCACTTCGACGCGAACTAGTCACAACAAAGGCACCGAAGCGCAACTGGCTCGCTGGCAAGGAATACTCCAACAGTAGACGTTCACTTGCTCTTACCAACCGGGGAAGCAAAATAATAATGCGGACGCTTTGTCTCATTGCCTGTCAACGCTGGACGATGTTGACACACCAAATGCGATTAGATAATGAACTGGTGAACCTACACGTTATCAGTGGGCCGTCGCCCAAAGTACCGAACCAGACACTGCGATTATAGAGGATCAGCTTAATTAGGATCAAAATTGACTAACGGATACCGACTTAGCAATGATGGGGCCCCCGGGCCTAAAGTATAAAATATATATTTATTAAGTCCGCTCTTCGGAGGAGGTCTATATTCTCTGCAAGCAATAGCCAAATCTCTCCATGGACATTTTATTATTCAAGTACGAACCCTCCCGTTAAACTCGAGTAGTCCTTTCCAGTAGCTTAGTACTTTTTGTTTCGCCAGATCTAAACCACAAACTCAGGCAAATCCGATAATATAAAAGCGAGGAAGTGGCGAAATAATGGTTCTGGTGGCCACGGTTAGATGAACAAATGTCCACCTTCGGCAACTCAGGTCCAACGTGTACCACTTTTAAAACCCCACACGACACATTCAGGCTTCGCAGCTGTCAATGGCAACCGGTTTCAGTTTTTAAAGAGTAAGCATAAATATCATTTGTCCACAACAGCGGATTACTGTTTTATTCTAGTTATGGTGAATAACTTCCGTAAGTAGCCAGGGGAAGTGCCTCTCTTACGGCAAAATATAGCCTCCTCTACCACCGCCCTTTTTAACGAATGGGTATGCCGTTTCGGTGCGCGTTTTTCTATCCATTTGGAGTGTGATGTTAACTTCGACAGCAACCTATTCAATGACGTGTGTGAATTTCTAAGTCTCCATAAGGTCCGAAAAACACCCGTCTATCCAGAAGGCAACGGACGGGTTGAACGAAGGAACCGAACAATAACTAACCTCCTTCAACCCTTTGCGGAAGACTACCACCCACATGACTGGGATAAACGACTTTCCTGCGCCCTAATGGCTTATCGGGCGACTGTCCACGTCTCCATTAACTGCCCATCTATTATGATTATAACAAGGCATACTGCTCGTCTTTCTGTTGCTTCTCAGGTACCCCCTACCATAACCAAACGCTCACGCTCACACACAATCTGGCCAGATATCAGTCAGTCAGTATAGTTGTGGAAAAAATAGGCTCGCGCCTTTGAACTCCCTATTTGTTTTATCAACATCTCAGGAATTAGAAACAATGTTAACAAATATTCAGTCAGGAAAATATAGACACTCACATCGTGCATTGGTGTTTCAAGGTTGACTTGTCACATAGTTCGCGTTGTGCTTTAAACTATGTATTTCAAGTTAGTGGTTGAATATTTCCACAGATTGGGACATTAAAATCGTCTCAGCTAGCTTATTCCACGGGTCCATGACCCGGTTAGAGAAAAAAATACTTCCTCACATCAAATCGTCCTTGGGGTACGTACAGTTTGAAGGAATGTCCCTGGAGATTAATTGTAGTGGTGAGTTGGAAAAAGTCGTCACATGTAAGAGCGCAGTCCAAGCTATGCATGATACGTAAGGCTTGTATCACATCTCCCCATAACTGCCTATTACTCAGAGGATATAGATTAAGGTTATTGAGGCGGATCGCATATGTTAGTGCACCTTGGCCTCTAACTAATTTTGTGGCCCGCCGCTGGACCCTTTAAATTACGTTATAATCCTGCCGCAGCCACGGTCTTCAAGCCTGAATCGCGTATTCCAGACGTGGCTTTATGTAGGCAAGAAAGATTTTAGAGAAACAGTCTTCATCACAATCTGTGAATGTCCGCTTAAATGCCATACAACATTGAAGTTGCAGCTTTGGCCACCTTACAATATCGTGTAGAAGGCTTGAGGTTGCCTGTCATCTAGATGCCGAGATCTTTCTATATTTCTGCTTCTTGGAGTTGGATTCAGTTCAGATAGTAGGATCGCGCGTCAGTGACCGGATTTGAATTTCGCAGACGCAGCAGAGTTCATTTGTTCGAATTGAAGGTCAGAATCAATCTGCGTGACCACTCACTTTATCGAAAACGTTTTCCTGGAAGTCATCTTCATCTACAGCACTCTTACTGACCTCCCATATTTTTACATCATCTGCAAACATGGCACACTCACACTCCAATTCCTGTAATCAATCATTCATGAACAAAAAAGAGGGATTGAAGACGACTCGATCGCTGGGAGAACATGTTTATTCGCCTGACGTTCCGAAATCCGTCGCGGATTCATCATCAGAGACAGACCCACAGAACAGTAGCAGAAACAGTTTTTGTGTGCACAGGGTTCGGCCGTAAAATTTAAACGCACAGAAATAATCGATAAATGTCTTTGATTGTGCGCTGATTCGTTGTGTCAGCAATGACCAGTTGGCCTTGTGGTGATGGCATGAGATGATGTGGTGGCCTGTGTGTTCCTCGAGTGGCGATTTGCTTTGGCTAAATTTAGTCTAAGCACCAAATATGGATTGGGCAACTCGTTGCACTTGTTGATGGACTGGGGGTCCGTGAACCATGACTCAAGTAATTCTCGGCCCATGCGATCGTCACCACTTGCGAAAATTTCGGCCTCATCAAATTTGAATATGTAGCCGGGTCTCGTTAAATTTTACGGCAGAACCCTGTGCACACACAAACTGTTCCTGCTACTGTTCTGTGAGTATTTCTCGGATGATGAATCCGCAACGGATTTCGAAACGTCAGGTGGATAAACATATTGTCCTAGCGATCGAGCCATCTTCTACTGCTCAATTAATTCCTGGCACTCGCATGTTCGCTTGCATTAGCAAAAGAAAGAGGTTCAACCCGAGTACTGAACCTTGAGGGTCTCTGCTCTCGACGACTGTTGGCCTTGATTGTTGTCGTCCTACACACAGTTTGGGAACGACCAGTGAGGAGATTCTCAATCCACGTACGAAGTCTACCTCCGATACCCATTAGTCTTAACTTGTGCTGGAGCCGCTGGTGGGGACCATTGACCAAGGACTTCCGAAAATCAATGTAGGCCGCATGTATGGTGTCCTTTGCATGAATTGCCCTTATCCAGCTTTGCATTGTGTAAAGCAAATTCGTAACACATGACCTACCCCGACGAAAGCCATAGTGCGCGTTGGATATGAGATTGTGAGTTGCACAGTATGTCATCGATTCCTTTTTGATAATCTTTTCCGTTACCTTGCCCGACTACCGCTTTTGTAAAGCGGTGTAATTTGCGCTGTTTTCCAATCTGGGGTGGAAGGATTCCAGTATAGAACGATTGCTGGCACATCATGGATAGCGGTTAAGCCAGATCCCTAGCAAGTTTCCTGGGCAATTTTGCAGGAATCTTATCTGGGCTGGGAGATTTACATTCCTTCAAGCTTTTTAGTTCTCGAAAAAGCCTTTCTTCTCCAGACTGAATGTCATCAATATTTGTCCTCATTTAGGAAAAATTTACGAACGCCAGAAAAATTATTTCAGCCAACAAACGTATGGTCCTCTTTATACACAGGGCGAGCTTGTGTGTAAATTCCAAACCGTGTCCTTTAAGCACGATTTCAGATATTTTTCAGTACTGGGAAAACCTTTTTATAGTTCTTGACGTCATAAGCCAGGCTATCTACGTGTGACAAGACACCGATTCTCAGCAATCACTTATATTTCTGCCGCTGGACTATCCACAATTAACGGCGGTAGAAGAGAGTTGCTGGCTCCGAGTTGATCTAAAGTATAACTACTCCTTACTTGTTGGCTGTGTGTATCACCCAGTGGGGACTAAGATCTTTGTCTCTCACAGGTATTTAATGCCGCACGCAACTTAAATGTTAAGTACTGCTTGATTGCGGGTAAATTCAATCCGCGAGAATTACAATGGTTTCCACCTTCCGGTCCTTCAAAGTTCGAGAACTCACTTGAGGCCGTAGATATCGGAATGCGGGATCAGGTAGTCGATTTTCCCACCCGAGGATCAAACGCACTAGACCCAATTTTCTATAGAAGGTGCGAATCACTATCAGTGTCATCTTTAGACGCACTTGGGCGTTCAGACCATCTCACAGTTGCTAATACGTTAGAACTGGAGGCGGACGAAACTTTTTCCACAAATATAGTTTTCTCCATGACTTCCGATCAGCACATACGGCGGAATTCCTGACACATCTTAATTCTCTCGACTGGTCTAACTTTTTATTATGTTTGGATGTGAATATTTGTACGGATACACTGGCGTATCGTTTGCCCAATCGGAACTCTGACCAAGATACTACCCTCATAGCGGAACTGTACAAGGCCAGTGAGAAGAAACACATACTTGTCGCTGGGGATTGTAACCTTCCTGGTATTGATTGGCAAACATGGACTGCACAGGGGCCTCCAGAGAACTTCAGTCATCAACTACTACAGTGGGCCACAGAAAAACTTCACTGCCAGATCACCACGTTTGGAACACGTGCTAGGGAAGGACAACAGTCGGACAACAACAGTTGGAAGGGCGACTAGTCACTGATGAGAAGAGAAATCTCTGAGTTATCCTGGGCAGCAGAAATCCATGGTGAGCCAAACGATCAATGTCTATCTTTAGCTCGAGAATATAAATTATTGTTAACCTTCATTGTCCTCTCAGAAGAAAGACAAATACAAGCCATTCAAAGTCGATAAACGCCAACGTGCAGGCCACTTTCAAAAAAGAAACTGCATTTGGAGGCGTTACAGACGAACTGGCTTCGATAAACTCCTACGGGTATACAAGCAACAACGAAACATTTGTAAAAGGAAATATACTAAGCTGCGAAAGAAATACGAGCTTAACGTACTAAAAACTCCGTGGAACATCCCAGCATGCTATATTGATACATAAGTAGCAATGATATAATTAATTTACACTAATAGAGTTTTCAAGGGCATTCCTTACCTGTAACTCATCAACGTATACACATACAATATCCAAACAAGAAAGGCGTCGAGATCCTACACCTTCTGAACACAAGATGCTCGGACATTATAACCAAGAATAAGTCTGTTTTATTCTATTGTACATCTTGCATTGGTGTTTTCCTTGGAAGAGAGCGAACCTGCTGCGTACATGGAGGAATTTCATTGCTCACTTTTACCGAAGACTAAAATTCCGTCGGAATATATATCCTTGTTTTAATAAACCCCGCGTCGACTCTCAACAGCACTTCCTTTTGACCCCCATTTCAGTATAGCCTTGTGTTTCAAAGGACTTAAAGTTCACTTTTTATACAGATTGGTTGTCGGAGTGTAGGTCTATATGATGGATCACAATAGTGAGTCAGTTGCATCCGAAGAGGCTATCGGAGGTGGCCGGTAGATATCAACATTATAACGCTATTTTCCAACAGAAATAAACATGTAGGAGACACGTGCATTATAATGGCGGCTGCTTTCATTCGAAAATCATTGAATTTCAAACTCCTGATGTCCTCAGTCACTTAGGCCATTCTCCTTCATTCCAAATATTTAGTGTAAAAGTGGTTTTAATCAAATGGATAACTCGATTAAACTGTTTTTATTTTCAGAGGAATCGCAGCGAAGGAGAGGATTCAGGTTCCCGAAACATCTCGCTGGCAAGTAATTGCAGCAGGCTGTGAATGCACTTAAATAAATTTCCAGTTTTCACTGAAGCTGTCGGTTAGCCAGACTGTTTGGTAACTTCTTAGTCACCGATAAGAACCACAGGAGACACACCGACAATTTGTGGACTACTTCTTCCCTTGTAGCATGTGCAGATCAAGTGGACAAATTGGGTATAAGTCCGACATAAATACATCCAGATTTTTTCAGTAAGATTCCATAATGGAATCCGTTTGGATTTGCTACTAGACGCCTCGAGCACAGGAGGCTGTCATTTTTCTCCCTTCTCCTTCGCTCAGGAACCTAACACGACTCACCCTCTCAGAATTCAATTATTTGTCTGTCGTGGCGCGCCAACCGGTTAAGTGTGACAATCAAAATTTATCACTGGTTTTACTTTCTTCTGACGACGGTAAGAGCCATTGGTGAATTCAAGAGTGACGATGAAATTATGATTGTCTCAGCAGACGAAGGACGGGCAACCGTAATCATGGGCAAGTCCGCCCATTCGGAGTCTACTTGATCCACGTCAACCCTAGTAACAAACCCAAGCGGATTCCATCACGGATTCCATCACGGAATCCTACTGGAAAAATCCGGTTACATATGCCAGCTTTATACTGGATTTTGTTCCATTTGCTACTAGGGTTTTAATTGTCCCACCACGCTTATCGTTCTCTAACTATTGCTGACGCTAAAAAGGTGACCTTGCAGCCTGTTATTAAGGAACTAGCGCCACAAGCGCTCACATACTAACTCATGATAAAGGCCCCCGTTTTTCCCGAACACACGAAAGGCTGCAAGCCTGACCCTCTGTTGTATACCCATTTTGACATTGCCTGTAAACTGGCAACCAATAAATAAATCAAAAACAAGACTGATTCGTTTATTCAGGTCAAAATTAACTGGATTCACCCCATACCCTCTTGGACGCGGCCCCTCGGCGCCCCCGGTGGCAAACGGCACTGGCTTTACACCACGGCGTTTCGGATCCCGCTACAAAAATCTCTCTATATATTTATTAGCGCTTTTATTTGATTTAAGGTGCCCAAAGGAGCCTGTCAAAACGAATTTAGTGCTGGGGTAAAATAATGACAACGTAAACAACTGAAGAGCCCTCTCGAACTTTATGGATCCATCAAATTTTGCTATTTATACAGTCTTAAAACTATAGATAATACTCAATCCTTTTACATAGACCAGTGATTTGGCCTTTCACTTAAGATACTTTAACAAACAATATTGAAGAATTTTTGTGAGGAATGTGGGCTCAAACTGAAGCAGGGACTGAATATCCTGTAATTAAATCGAAGGAAGTTCAGATCGCTTTTTACTTCAAAAAGAGGACGCAAGAGAAAAATCTGCCTCTCAAGGGGATATCTAAGAACAGGGCAGGTTTCTTCCGAGTATAAGATAAAAAATAGAGACAGCCCAGCGAGTGATTAGGAAGTCTTAGATTAGCGCGCTCAGGGGCCCTACTTCACTTGGGCACCTGCTACAGTCGATAAAGTAGGATTGCAATGATATAGCCGAATTTGGGACCCTGATATAAAGGAAAGTAGTGTTGAAGCTCTATAAATCAAACGCAAATCGATGGTGGATCTTGTTGATTGCCAGCACGGCGGGGATTGTGTGAATAAGGGCGAAAGCTATTGTGCGCAGGAATGTTGGCAAAACGATCGGATGCCTAGCACGCACGGACCCATGCCATTTCGTGCTATCGTACGTCGCTGTGCACACGCATAACTACCCTGATGACGCCCTTGCTATGTTCCTTGTAGACTCGTTAATTTTTGCTGGATATTTTTGGTATGTGGAAGCCCGTGTTCACGAGAACCTTAAAGCGACGCCCTAACCAAGGTTTTCTTGCTGATCTACGCCAAACATACTACTCCCTTGATTTCAACAGCCCTTTTATTTAAATTAAAGTTGATTCTGGTTAACATTTCATAGTGAAACTGCAGCGAACGTGTTTTACGCTGCTATTTGACGAATGCCTCACTCTTTTAACCACTCGCATGTCCTAAATATTTTTATGCATTTTTCCACAAAAAGTGGCCCATAACCATTTTTGCACATTCACTGCTTGAGAAGTAGAAAACGATTCGATCGCTGGGACAATATGTTTATTCGCCTGACGTTTTGAAATCCTTCGCGGATTCATCATCAAAGACATACTCACAGACCAGTAGCAGAAGCAGTTTGTGTGTGCACAGGGTTTTGCCGTAAAATTTAAACATACAGAAAAAATCGATAAGTGCCTTGAGTGTGCGCTGATTCGTTGCGTCAGCAATGACCATCTGGCCCTGCGTTGTTGGCATAGGATGATGTGCTGGCCTGTCTCTTCCCCAAGCGGCGACTAGATTTGGCCCAATTTAGTCTCAAAACCTTCTCGCACCACTTGGAGTTGGAGTCGCACACAGGCTGGAAGCAACCATAAGGCGTCATGTCATGAAACCGAAAGACCCACTGCCACTGCAAGAAACATCTGGAGCCATCTACAGGATCTGATGCAGTTGCGGGCCAAGCAACTATGTCGGAGAAACTGGCAGACTTCTCAAGACACGAATTGCCGAGCACGTGGCAGCATTGCGGCGAAAATATGCCAATTCTCAGGTTGCGGTTCATTCGACGAGACCCGGCCACATATTCAAATTTGATGAGGCCGAAATTCTCGCAAGAGGTGACAATCGAGTGAGCCGAGAATTGCTTGAGTCATGGTTCACGGGCCTCCGATCCATCAACAAGTGCAACGATTTGCCCAATCCACATTCAGTGCTGAGACCAAATTTGGCCAAACAAAGTCTCCTCTCGGGGAACAGACATGCCACCGCATCATCCTATGCAAACACCGCAGAGCCAGGTGGTCATTGCTGATGCAACGAATCAGCGCACACTCAAGGCACTTATCGATTTTTTCATAACGTTTAAATTTTACGGCAAAACCCTGTGCACACACAAACTGTTTCTGCTAAAGTTCTGTGAGTATGTCTCTGATGAAAAATCCACGATGGATTTCGAAACGTCGGGCGAATAGACATATTGTCCCAGTGATCGAGTCGTCTTCTACTGCTCAATTTCTTCCTGGGACTCGCATGTTTGCTACTTTTTGTGTATTCCTATACCGTTACAATGGAGTTTTTAAGGGCTTCTGTCATTTACTCCAAATATACTGACTGAAGTCACGAAGATTGTGATGAAGGTGCCTTTGTCCCCATCTGCTTCATGTTCTTCGTGTCTTGGTTCCTCTTGCAGCTCCTCATATCAGGATTCTGACTACAAAACGTTCCCCTGGGATGAAGACGAAGTTGGACGGCTATGGTATCTGACAGGGGCGCCAACGAACGTTCAAGTACTCGTTAAAGTGAAGAGGAGCCCAGTCTACGAGATACCCTACGGTTGTGGGCAACTAGGTTCGCACACGCTATCAGTTCATCTCGCTAGTCTTCTCAAGATCTCGAGACGGGTCTCCTCACAGCTACCGTCAGACGCACGCACGCCCGCTGCTGGGTGGGATAAGCAATGCGAAGCAATAACTACAATAGGCAGTGGTGAGTAGGTCCATTTAGGACACGTGAATCAGATAACTAGGCAGGTAAGTTTATCGTCCGTGCATATTAAGAACAATAGGATAGTTATTTATTTAGCTATTGATGGGACCCCGACATAGCAGAAAATTAAGCGTGAGTTTCGACCAATTCTAGGCTGCATTATGCAGCCATTTGTGACTGAAGCCTTTGTTTTAAGAATTAATTGCGGCTACGGTGCGCCATCTGATGCGCAATCGTAATGCAGGCCGTTGGTCAAGTAGCTGTTGTCGTTGGCTGGGGGCGGTCTGCGTGTTGATAAAGTCGAAAGTACGTAGAAGCTATGTCTCGCAGCTGTAATTTGCAATGCTCCAGGTTATGAATTTTTTTCAACAAATCAAGAATGTTAACGCCTATTACGGCTCTGAGAGATGTTGTGGCTTGCGTGAATATGTAGATTAAGTAGTTAAGGATAAAGTGAATGCATGAGGATTTGAAGAGTTGGTCGGCAAAAATGATTTGCAGGGTCCCTCTAGATATCTCTTCCTCCCACCCAACTGCTTAAAGTATTTTGTGGTCGAGCATTTAATTCTTGGCTAATGAGCAGAAATTAATGTGTAATTGTAGCGGAATTGATCAAAAATATTAAATTAAATAAGATTATGTTTGTTTAAATATGCTAAATAGAATTAAATTCAATCTATCTAAACCTCTGTTGCATAAAATTCAAATACTACTCGAGGGAAATTTGACCTTATGTAGGTGGAATTTGATGAAAATGGAAATTAGTCCTCCTATCGGTAGAATTTAATGAAAAAAGTTAAAGTCTGGCTACCGAACATTTGAAAATGGTTATAGCTGTAAGATTTATTGGTACCATAAAGTTCGGGAGAGCTCCTCAGTTACAACCCCTCGTTGCATTAAGGTTCACGAAGGAGAAAAACACGAAATTGAAAATATACAGAAAGGTCATAGGTCCTAGTCAGAAAGAGAAAAAAGGTTGAAACAAAATTGGAGGAAAAAACAGGGAATTGAGTTGTGGTTACCAAGGTAAGGCAAGGTTAACCACGTGCTCCTCTGCAAACAGTTGGAGCACGTGGTTAACCTTGCCTTACCTTGGTAACCACAACCCCCAGATTCGCACATTCCCCAGCCCAATATTCCCCACAACTCAATTCCCTGTTTTTTTCCTCCAATTTTTTTTAACCTTCTTTCTCTATCTGACTAGGACCTATGACCTTTCTGTATATTTTCAATTTCGTGTTTTTCTCCTTCGTGAACCTTAATGCAACGAGGGGTTGTAACTGAGGAGCCCTCTCGAAATTTATGGAACCAATAAATCTTACAGCTATAACCATTTTCAAGTTCTCTCCGGGAACAGCATGCTTCAAAGTACAGAACATTTCAAAGTAGATTTCTTATTATAAGTCATCTGGATTTTCGCGGCCTCGATAATCATTCTTACCATTTGGTCGATACTCGTGGTTCGGTCCCCTTTTAAAAAGCATAATCTAAGGAACTCACGCTACTTGCCCTACCTTTAGCCCAATGAAAATCAGTTAAGGGACGATGGAAGCTGAAGACCGATGCCGTCTAGCAACTGGACGTCGGTGGCCAAACCGATGAAAGCAAGCCAATGCGGAGCCATGTGCGTGCACCAGGTGCATGTTCCGAAGGAGAGAAGTTAAGTCGGCAGTAGGTGCCTATGGTAGGTGATCGGAGATGCAGTCAGCTTATGGGAGTGGGCCGTGTAACACAAGCACTCCCCGGCGATGTAAATGGTTATCGTAGGGCTAACAGTTAGCCCTAAATATCTTATTAATTAGTGCAAGATTAACTTCTAGTTTGCCTATTTGAGCTCTGAGAATGGAAGCCCCGATCCAGAAAGTTGGCCCAACTGACGCAGTATTAGGAACTTCTGCACACTCCCAGTTCGTCCGGTCTAGTTGCCTACTGTCGATGCAAAGGGTGTCTTGCCAACAGGGCTACTGTGCGTCTGTGCTGTCGAGATGGTCCAGCGGAACCTACATCAAAATAGCTATTATACGAGGAAGAGTACCCTCGGGAAGCACTATGGTGGCAGACGCTTGGGAAGACTATGCCCACCTTCCCTCGTTCGGATATCCACACTTAAACATAAACCATTCAAAAAAATTTGTGGATCCCGACTAAAGTAGTCACCGGCTATTAAGCCCACTTCGGGCCCAGACCAAACTGGGCTTAATAAGTGGCGGGTGCACTAACCGGGGAGTCCTATTTATTGATTAGCAAACGAAGAATAGGCACTATACATTCCATACCTACTGTATTATGTGTAGAGCTTGGTTATGTACAAGAAAAGAATGCTGTTTCTCTGTATTTTACGTAATAACAAAAGCAAAAAAATATTTGCGACACGTTTTAAAAAGCGGTCTAGTGACAGTTGTTTTGGAGGAAACTTCAGTCGCAAGTGAGCTTTGATGTCCTTCTCCAGGCACCAGAAATCGTCGAATTTTGTGAAATCTGCAAACCGCGTTGCAGATTAGAACCTTACTCTATCTAGTGGGAAAACTGGGTTTTGTAGCTGGCGACTGGGCTTATAAGCCGGCGGATTTTGCTATTTAAATTCCGTTCCAAGCTGATTTGGGCTTAATACGCGGCTGGGCCTATTAACCGTAGGCTTAATAATCGACGACTACTGTACTGACCGACACACCAAGGTCATTGACGGCTACTGCAGTCGCCTCAAGGGGGGTGGCAACAAAAAGCAGTCAAACCAAAGTGGATAAGAAAAGATTTCTAATAAAATTTATTTGAAGAAAATGTTCTTTGAGATAAAAAGTAACTTTAATGAGTGATATTTCGAGTTTGGCGCCCCAACTCGTCTTCTAACTAACAGGAGGAGTGCAATGAACAACTTAAATTTCAAAATTGCCGAAAAATCAATAGTTATATGGGGTGGGACGTGATTGGTAGGTGTGACCTCAGTAAGTCTCTGTCATGCCGCCTCTGTATTTCCATCGTTCTTCGACATGCTTATAAATACCACCCAACTCGACATGCCGGTTGATGCATAAATCGTCGGAGTTTATGGCTTCGAGGAATTCTAGGCCATTTTTTGAGGGGCAAACTCCGACGATGCGTGTTTTGTCCCATGCAAAGGTGTGTCTTGTGTCGAGGCAATGCATAGCCACTTCGGACAAATGGTCACGTCTCACCACGGGCAATTGGTGCTCGTGGATGCGTATGGAGGCGGAGCTTCCTGTTTGGCCACAATATAAAGTATCACAACCTCCGCATTGAATTTTTACTTGTTCGTTGCATTTTTCCTGTTAGTCCGAGGATGAGTTGGGGCGTCAAAGTCGAAAATTTATTCATTAAAGTCACTTTTTACCTAAAGAAAATCTCCTTCAAATTAAAATGTTTTGTAATGCGTGCGTTGCAGTTTATACGAATAAAATGTACAATACATGCTTGGCCAAAAAGTCGGAGGTTCATTTTCCGAACTTTTGATAGCCGATGGTAAAGGCTGGGTTACTGCATTTATGAGTAGCTGCCTAGCTCATACGGCAGTGATTTTTGAGATAAACTACAGAATCTAACTCGGTGTATCGTTTCCATACAACGTCCCTCCGATCTGTTGACTTCATGAAACAACCAAGCTACATGTGGGTTACAAATGCCACGAACAGGCAACCAACCACCAGGTCAAAGTCAGCCAAGTTATGAGCGCAGAGAGGAGACAGAATTATACCTAAACAAACTGTATCACTATCTTCTGACCTCCCTGTCATTGAACAGCTATTACCTCGGCACATTCAGTAGGCAACGTTTAGCCATCAGTACGGATATCCTCCATCTCTGTTGCGGTCAGTTCTAAACAGCCCTCTTTCATGCGCCCTCACAGATTACTCCGTCTAGTCCCCGTTCCTCAAATGTTCTCAGCATCTGTACCGAATCCCCCCGTCCCCTAGTTGGTACGAAAACATGCTCCAGAAACGGGCGCAGGTGAGTTGGCAACGTGAGTCATTGTTCCGTGACTCAGATCTGGAATTAATCACCCAACCACCTAACTCGAAGTTGGGTGTCACGCGCTGTGTTTTGACGCGCAGCCACCCACGCGAGCAGCATCAGCGCATCTGTGTAACAGGCTGAATCATAAAACAATGCAAAAGAACACCAACGCGCGTGTTTTTTGCTGCAGTCGAACGCCTGGTTGCTTAGATCCTTCGGGAGATATTTGGGATTTCAGAAAAAATACCATCGATGACGCAACACTGCCATACCACAGGTTATTTTGTCGGTTAAGTTCGAAAACCGAGCAAAGGTCCTCAATGACAGTTAAGGTTTTATTTTACGAGTCGACAGATGTGGAGTTTTTAGCCAGCACGTACACTGCCTTTTGGCAAAAAATGGGACGCTGCGAATTTGCCATTATATCCTACGAATATTCGTTTTGAGTCAAAAATTAGATTAAGCCCCCAAATTTTGTTCATTTTCCTGACTACTAGCAAGGGGCAATAAATAAACGGAACTGCTGGACCAAGTTTTAGCTTTGAGGAAGTAGTTTCCTTTGAAATCATTTTCGGTCAGTCACTAATTTTTCAACATAACCAAACAATGAAGCAAGTGAATTCCCAAAGCTTCGATGACTGTTTTATGCGGTATCAAATTGCTTCACTGAATTAGGGTAGAATCATGTATCCGACAGTACACTGTCCGTCATTAAGTTTGTAAAAAAAGATACACAACATACATGTCTAAATCTCCGGTAGCATAGACGAAACAAAATAATCGCTGCCTTTTATGCTGTTAAACAATTTTCGTATTTAATGAATGTAGACTGTCTAAATTCTCAAAAAGATGCGTTCGCTGAAAACAATTTCCCTTACAGAATGTTTCGGTTTCCCACTGAAACTGTCACAGATAGGGCTTGTGAACGCAGAAGGAATACACTACTCGTAAGACGCAGTTGTCAAAGAAAAACCTGTCTATCATACGCAGCTGCTGCTGTTCCTTGCAGGGAGTCAGGTTCATTTGTTGTTTGTAGATTCGCATTCGAATCCAAATTTAAGGTGGGATAATTACTCAGTCATTTGGCCGCTTAAAAATTAAGCCAACAGTTGTTTTCAATCGCACTCTGCGTGGTCTACCACGCTGTGCAGGCAGTCTTGACAAAAACTGTGGGAATGGAGATTCAGTGCACCTGTTAATAGACTGCGGACCAGAAAACTATGACGCGAGCAGTCCGCAGTTTACGTGATTAGCAGCCTACGCAATAATGTTGGCCTCCTTGAACTTGTACGTGTGGCTGGACTGCGGCTAAAGAGCTGCGATCGGACAACCAGCTACTTTCCCATAACTTCTGCTCAATTGTCAACCATTTGCATCTAGAGTAATACATCAGTTTCTCCGATGTATTTGCTTTGTCCGAAACTGCATAAGCTATGGTCAACGACTCCAGGTATTTTGGGCCGCGCAGTTAGTTGCTGGCCATAGTATCCGGCGACAAATAATCGCTCCTTTTACTTATACTTATTACGGCTGTGATCATGTCTGATTTAGCCGGCTCTAATGATGTCACGGATGGTACCTCTCCATGCGTGACGATTGGTGGCAGCGAATCTGGAGAGCTCCACCCAGTCTCTTTTCTAGCGACGGAAATCGAAATAGAAGGTCTCAGATTTGCTTCTATGTCTTGGCGGATGGTGTCGAACCAAGTCCTTAGTTGCCTTCCTCTTCGACGCTTTCAGGTGGGCTGCAGCGCCGGATCGAGGGCAGCATAGTTAAGCTCGTGGGGCGGACGACGGAGAACGTCCTCAAACCAGCTCAGTTGCCTTTCTTGAATGGCCTGAGATATCCTCGCGATACGATCGCAGCGGGTGCGAACTGTCTCATCCGAGATGAAGTCGCTATGCAAAACTCGCAGGATGGTCCTCAGGCATCGGTGGTTGCTCCTGGCCTGTCCCGGTATATTTTCTCAAGACGCGCGTCACGTTAGAAGGAACAATGAACTAGCAGTTGGAAGGCAATCCAATAATCCTACTAAACAAAACCCTCGGCATGAATAATACAACAGTTAATTGTGATAGCCCCGTGTTTGTATGACAGCTGTATCCTAAAAGCACTGAATTCCCCTGGTGTCTGTAGCCATATATTGGCCAATGCACGTTTTCCCAATAGTAGCCTATTTGTTTCGTCTGTCTTGACTTCTCTGGCTCTGTATCCAGCAGTCATGCGTACGTCAAACCTAATGATAACAACTACCAACGTAGTACGATACTCAACAATGCATACACTAAATCAAGAGCGAAGGGAGTCGGCCAAAGCGCCTAATTCTACACAAGGGAACAACACAAGTACAACCGCCACGCAAAGCGAAACCACTCTTGGGAGAGCGTATGTATGTTCGTGTGAGAAACGACGCCTGACGCTTTTATGTGATTTCAGGAGGCAGTTAATGTGGCCTCCGATTGGTGTGAAAATTGCGCGCGGATAGGAGAGGGGGGAGTTAGCGGCCGATAATTGCGAGCGTGCCTCAGAGCAGTCCCGAAACAGTGCGCCGAAAGGGAGAGGGGGAGACAATATAAAAGTGTCAGTGGCTGGGGGTGTTGAACTGGTCATCGAGATGCGGCGGTCTAGGCTAAGTGGTGTTCAGATCAGCCAAGCACTTAAGTGGTGGATCTAGTCAACTTTCCTGTGGAAGGCGGAAAGCATTGTGGGAAAAGGTGATGAAAATGCAAGGAAGCCGAACGAGGGTGCGGACAGTATAAAAAGTACAACTTAGCCGAGGGGCTGGTTTTGGCACCAGTGTGCATTTGACTGGAAACAAAAGGTATACGAGGGAGGGTGACAGCATTCTTGGAGGGAGGGGGCATAGGCACGAGGTTCGGAGGAAAGAAAAAAAGCTTTCGTAAGAGGGGAGCAATCATATATAGGAGGCGTGGCAGATTAGCTTAATTTGAGTTGACCCAATTGTGAATAACTCAAGGCGTTTGGCGGGATTTGAACCGGCGCATCAGAGAAGGCCCTTTGCCGGACGCCAATGCCCTAACCATTTAGCGAAGCGGGGCGTTTGTAGCTTAGCGCCGGGTTAGAGCCGGGATCGGCAACCTTCGGCTCGCGAGCCATATATGGCTCTTTTGATGATTTCGTATGGCTCTCTCAAAAACTTCAGATTTTGTGATTTTGTGTGCACGGTGGAAAAAAAGATTTGTGGCGCTTCTCAGTGAACATGAAAATAGATGCATCCTACGTTTCCATTGCATTCTGCACCAGGAAGCTCTTTGTGCTCAGAAATGTGATGGGCAGCTTGGTGATGTGATGTCGCTGGTCATTCGTGTGATCAACTTTTTTGTTGCCCGAGCCTCAAATGATCGACAATTTAAAACACTGCTGGGTGAAGTTGGAATAAACTATCACGGTCTGATTTTTCACAGCAATGCACGATGGTTGTCAACACGGAAGGTGCTTAGCCGTTTTGCAGCTTGCCTGAATGAAATCTGGACTTTCCTTGAAATGAAGGGCATTGAGCATCGTAAGCTATTCAAACCTGGGTGGCTCCTCATGTTTTACTATCTCGTAGATATTACCGAACATCTGAAATAACTCAACGTTAAATTGCAAGGGAAGGGAAATACTGTGTTATGCCTTCAACAATCCGTGTTTGCTTTTGAAAACAAGCTGGAACTCTTTGTTATGGATCTTGAAAGCTGAGTTGGCAAGCAAGCACATGCGGACACAAATTTAAAAAAAACTTCAACCCGACGACCAACTGGTAATCAAAAATTAGAACATGCTTCCGGTCACATAGCACGCAATGCAGCGTGTGAGTATTGTTGTATTGACCCTGTTTGGATCTACGTATGCATGTGAGCAGTCATTCTCACATCTTAGATACATCAAGTCCACCCTACGATCACCTCTAACGGATGAAAGCCTCAACGCTTGCATGAAGCTTAACCTCACCAACTACCAACCAGACTATAAAGCCATCAGCGTTTCCATGCAGCACCAGAAGTCGCATTAACGATGAATATTATAAGAACATAATTGAAAAGAATAAATTCAAAGGCTTATTATGCTCGCATTTAATGGAATTTAGTCTCAAAACATACTAGATGTATCTCTCTAAAATATAATCCCAAATATTTGATTTCTCGGCTGTTTGAATCAAAAAGGTTACCAACCCCTGGGTTAGAGCATTGGCCTCCAGCAAAGGCCTTCTCTAATGCGCGGGTTCAAATCCCGCTAAACGCCCCGAGTTTTTTCACAATTGGGTCAACTCAAAATCATATATAGGTCGAACAGGATTTTTGCTGGAGAAAGGACGTGGAGAAAATTAAACATTTCTGCCAGGAATAAAATATATGATTTCTCTGAATTTGAACAATCTTTGTTCATTCAGTAGACTAAAGTATGGCACCATGACAGACAGCGTTTTATTTTTTGCGATCATGGCAGCCAGTGATACGAAGAGGACGGACTTTGGACATAGCGAATATTTCTCCCAATCGAAAGCCTTTTATGCTCCTAAAACGATAAAGTTGAAACGTGTGAAGATAACTTCAGTCCTGAAATTAACATACTATCTTTATTTAGAATTCTCATACACTGTGTACCATTCCGAAGCGTTTGTCGAGGTTAGAGTAATCGCAGTTGTCTACAACATAGGTCGAAGTTGATGTGATTCTGTTCGGATTAAACCACACTTTAGTTGATTAACCTATTTTACCCTCCTCTGGAGGCTGAACTGCACAGTAGGAATTCCAAACGCGTCCTGCTTGTGCCTTTTTTAGTTAACACTGAAGTTCGTCTAAACTTAATTCTCCATATTTGACTATGACTTATTGTGGATCCTTGTTTTAAACTTTAGACTTCACATCTCTTATAAAAACCCTTTTCAACATTAAGCGACTTTCGGAAGTTGATCGCAGATCCTATATCAAGCAAATTTATTCAAAGATGAGCATACAATCGTACAATAATATATATGACGCAAAGAATGCGGACGACCAACGAGCATTTATTCGTCATTCGACTACCGTTTGGTAAGTAATCTCGTGGAATCGTTGACAGGTGAACCTACTTACAACTGACGTATGCTGTCAGTCATCATTTGGTATTTGTCTGTTCATCCTTACCAAGGTTAACGTTAATATTGAGTGTACATGAAAAGACATCTTAACGGATTAATTAACAAGAACTACGTAGAAGAGACTTAGCTCAGATATATATTTGCCTGCCATCGAAATTGAGGAGGCGTCTGATCGTTGGTACTCACATGTTAAATGTTTATGATAAACTTCCCAATAAAAATTTCTCTCCAAACCCCCTAACGACCTTTAAATTTTATTTCTTACAGGCTGGTCACCATGCGCTTGAATTCTCATGACGCTCCATTTGGACAACAAAGGTATTTGCTTCCATGTACTGAATGCAGCGGTCATGACCCAATGGCGCTGCTGGTTAAACACACATTGGGTATAGATATATTAGAACCTGCACCATATTCAACGTGTCCAGTTGAAGAAATAGTTGTAGGTTTAGGTAGATTTATCAACTGTTTTTAAATCACAAAGGAATAATCGGATAAAGATGCTATCTTGTAAGGTGAAGTTTTTCATAAGGTGGTGTGCGAATCGGTTTTATTGTTTTCCTCAATGCAGTGAACCTTAAAAACACTACGGATACATGTGAGCGGGTTAATTAAACATCGATATTAATCCACTTGAACAGCTGATATTTATCGGAAAAAGATATGTTGCAAAATTGCAACAGGCAAAAACAAAGGAGGCTAGAATGGGCATTTCTCGCTTGCTCGACGTCATCAGCCAGTCATACCCGGCACTAGATCTGCAGCAACCGGGAAACGAGACCGGGATGTTTAGCCCTCCTATCAAATGTGCCATAAGTGAATCACGGCTAATGCAATCCTAACACAAGTATATATGTTAATAAGAAATCGACGCGAGAGTTCGGATGCCAAGTTTATTTTTTTTTGAATTTTCGTGTTCATGTTTGAAACTATTTTCAAAATATTTTTGTTTGTTAGCAAAAGGTATCTGTTTAAACACGGCCGTGTTTGATTACTGTGAAGTAAAGTTCCTGCGGAACTCTCCGTGAGGTCCACAGTAAGTCAGTTTACATCCAATATTACTCGAAGACTTATGGGGCAACGCTGACGTCCGGTAATTGACTGCGATGAACCTTAAAAACTGTTCACAATAATCTAGCCTTCAACAATTGTATGAATAAATGACGTGGAGGTAAGAGAAAAATCACAGAAACATTTGAGTACAAATGTTTATTAATTTTGCGGAGGTGTCTTACTCTGCATTTGCCCAAAATTTAGACCGGAGAGCATGTGACGGCCTTCGGATCAGCGCCACTATCACTGACTCACCTTTTCCTTGCTGCTAAGCTCTATGCTACCATGCGCGCGCTCATAGTTGACTCGCTGCATGGTCCTGCGTGACGCAGCATGCCTTCACCTTGTAGCCTTGCAGTCCTGCGTGCTCGGAGTTTATCCTGGACGTTCATGTTCGATCTGCCGAAGACGCCGCTCACGCTGCTTACCAATCAGTGTGACTCATTTCCTGATTTGATGCAGGACATGTCACGGGTTGCCTTTAATTCCACCTGTGCAGAGCACACACACAAGAACTGGCCCTTGTACTGTGAGCAGCTTGTTTCTGCAGAGCCTTTGGTTAGCTTCTTTCCTACAGTACACGGTCCAACCTAACCAGTCTTACCAGACTTGGGGAACCTTCTGTAGTCGACGAGCACTCCTTTCGACAAGCATATTTTACCACAATATGTAAGCTCTTGCATCCATATGGACGTTTTATTGTGAAAAAAGATCTTGCTGTATTAGAAAGCAGCCGCATAAACCCACTTTATCCAGTTATGATTGGGACAGATTCTATGATAGTCTGGACCCAACCACCTGGTGGGTAGTTCATCCATCACTACAGCATAAAAGTACAAGTACGTTCTGATCACTGTTTCTCGAGGAAAAGACTCCGTATTCAACAAAATCGCAGAATTGTTACATGTAATGACTGATGGATAATGAGCTTGGTACAATTCCAGCACTCAAAGATAAAAAAATCGTGTACTTTATTCCCAGTAGTTCGTGGAACAAGCTGGCCCGTTGAAATCTTCTTTTTGATGCATTGCACTGTCCGATAATCTGTTTTTTTTATTTCAGATAACCTCGTCTGCGAGAAAAGGCGTCTGCAAAAACGTACTTCTTAGATGAAGCCAATGATATGGCATGTCGAAAGGCAGAATACGTCCAGATGCCTAGCAGATAACTGTCCCGTCTTGATCAACAGAGATATTAGCCACGATAAGGCAACATTTCTATGCTTGTATTGACGTTCATGAGGCTAGTTTTCCCGGCGACGGGATAGAGAGAGAAAATTAAAGCGAAGAGCAAGATTCTTCTCTCACTTCCCACGAGAAGCTTTAAATAAATTTAAATATGGCTTAATTTTAGGGAAGAAATCAACTGAAACACATTGTGAAAGGTACACTCCAGTTAATTTGGTTCTTAATTTGTGCACCACAGGGTCTCGCAGAGGAAGAACGGGCAAGGTAAGAGGTCAGGTTTTATGGTCGAGAATACACAATGGAACTGTTATACGGTCAGTTGCAGAGGCCGGGCTGCCAGTTGATCGCAATCAAGTGGCTGGCTCTAATTCACAAGAAATACACTGGTGTCTTGCACGATGGAAAATGACTTTTACGGGGTATTTGCATGTTCACATAATACGTGTCATGTTGACTTATCCCAGCTAGCTCTTCTCCGTGGTTTCAATTACTAGTGTCCGTCCTAAATAAAAAGTTGCGGTATGTGATGGTCTCGACTACGCATAAGCATGTACTACATACAAGAAACCTCTTTACATCTCCATTTCGCTGGCTTATTCGACTGAATATATGAGCTCACTCCATACCTAGATTGCAATATCCGAAAACATTGCCGTAAGTTATAACAGATTGCGATCTATGCTAAATCAGATGATCGTTGATCTGCCTTAGGCCTTGCCAGACATCCTTGCCCCTGGGGCTCCCTCGAAGACTTGAGTGCAGTTTGGGTTGCAATGCAGCGAACTCGGCAAAATCCATCTCATTCTCTTTTCCCACCGCAATAGTGTTTCAGCAGTGAAACAAGGACCAAGGAATTAAAATTTAACGTAGTGACCGGCTCGATGATTTCAATGTCCTCAACGAGTACCACAGGTATACACTTTTGTCGGCCCTCATGAGCTGGACTTCAGTGAGGCGGTAACGGATCCCACAAACGCGCGAGCTGCCAAAAAAGCCACCCGACGATGGAGTCATTGTAATCAAACCCTTAGATCAGAGGTTAAAAAAATAATTCCTTAAGTTAGCAGTCTTTTCGTTCATGGTGTTAAGTCAGTATCAGTATCAGTATATTGAGGGCTATGTAGGTAAAATTCCTTTGAGTTCCCTATGTAAAGTCAAAGTAGCAGGTATGATAACTTAACGGGCATTGTATTTACTATGTCGTAAAAAGTAAGCCCGTGGTTGTCATGATGCGAGTAGCCCCAGGATGGATTCTCGTCCATTCTTCCTCCCGAGACAAGGTTCAGACGGTCCGAATATAAATGTGCTCAGAAGCGATGACTGAAGTAGCAGTCGTCCGCTTAATAGAGGTTGTTAACATAATTCATGTGACCAGTTAAGGCTGGTCTCGGTGGGATGCAAACCCACTGCAACAAACGCAAGGCTGGAGTACGGCCATAACTCTTACCACCTGAGTTGCGAGGCCCCTGCCGACTTATTTTTCCAACCTACTGCAAAGTATAAAATCCAGTCATTCTGGAGCAGCATGCAGGTTTTCCTAAGCAATCTATGTATAATTCAGCAACTGCCTAACCAGAGTACTTAATTAATACGTATTAATCGCATTTTTATATTCTTGCCCACGCTGTTGTGGGTTTTAAGTCCACAGAAGCAATAAGATTTTCAGCAATTTAGTCGAGTGAACAATTTCAGTCGATACATCAGTCACTTAGCCAGTTAGCTCTTCACACTCCTGAGATTCGTGCCGTTTTTTCCTTTTCGAATGCATCGAACTTTTTTCTCTGGCCGTGCCGAAGAGTGCGGAACAGCAGTCTCCTGATCCTCTGATTAGGAGCGTTTACATTTACCAACAATGGTTTTTTTAGTGATCACAGCTAGTGGGTTCTATCTTACCTAACTTTCAAGTTCAAAAATTTGTTTGGTTATACAGGCGACTTTTTCCCCTACGTGTGAAGCTAGAGTTGAAGTTCGGTGTGCTGAGCGCGTTGCTTGTGTGCTTTGCTGTCTGGATCGTATTCCAGGTCTTTTGCTAGCCCCTGGCGTAAAATAAATCGTTGCGGCAGCGGCAGCAGCAGCAACCCACGCCAGAATGTTTATTCGCGTCGGTGTGCAGCAACAAGGCTGGCGAACGGTGCCAGGATTTTGGCGGCACACCTCTTGGAACATAAACAGTCATGTGGGAACACAAGCGCCACTGCGCACCATTTATGCCCTCGCAGGGATTTGGGACGGGGACGACCGGCGGTATAAGCGATGATAGAGGAAAAGCTGTTGATCCTTATACCTTTGCCGCTCCACCAATCCTGCACATTGTTTATGCTAGTTAGGTGTAGGACAATTCTTAAACAGGCAAGGCACTATACAATATTAAATTAGCACATTGCAGACACGCCTGCCCTGGAAATAAAACGCTGTTTTTGCGGGGCACCTGTCTGCCTTCAGACGACTCTGTGCAGGCCTGGATGTAAATAAAATATACTTCGAAGATTCAGGCCGTTTGGATAATGTACTCGAATCACACGGTCTGCATTTGAATTCAACTTCTTGAATTTGCCAAGTCATGAGAAAAATCTAACGGATTTCCATTCTGTTATGTATTGAGAACGGAAGGCAGTTTGTGGGCAGGACGAATGTAATGTAGGTAAATCAGAAGGCTGCCTGTAGGCAGAATGTCATG
Organism: Ligula intestinalis; assembly: GCA_036362985.1. Taxonomy (NCBI): domain Eukaryota; kingdom Metazoa; phylum Platyhelminthes; class Cestoda; order Diphyllobothriidea; family Diphyllobothriidae; genus Ligula; species Ligula intestinalis. The sequence continues at coordinate 66,148,832 of JAYGXS010000001.1, forward strand.
TAAGCAAAACAGAGGACTGTCTGAGGCAGGACGTGTACGGAGGACGAAGGCACAGTTGCCGTGACGACTCATGCTGACACCGCTGTGTATATGGGGTGGGGTAAATGTAATTGGCTGAATGCTGGCCAATCAGAATAAGGGCAGGGGTGAGCTGCTGGCCAGGATCGAAGGCTGTTCAGTCAGAACAAAGAAAGGGGTGGCCAAGTGTCCGTGACCTTGAGCAGCGCTTGACGCGCGCCTCGCGTGCCTCGCGTCATGATGTCTTGACACGACGGACGGGCATACATAGCACATTCCATGACCTAATTAGGCAAATACATGATATAGGGACAAGTTCAAGACTTTTCGCGAACCCACATTCGCTGTCGTGAAAACTAAATTAGCTATATCCAGAGTCATCAAAATGGTGAGAACAAAATGAAATGGTAACTGTTAGAGGGGTTTGGCAATTAAGTCAGCCTAGTAGTCATTCCGGCGGATTCTAGATGATTGCTTAGGAAATCCTGCTTAGGCAGTCTGCTTGTTGTTCCGTACTGGTGGATTCCATACGAGCAATAATTCGGGCGGGTAAAATCAATCCAAATGTGATTAAATTCATGGCTCACGGTGAGCCTCGTAGCTCAATGCTAGAGCGTTGGCTGCGCAAAGTTCTTCCCTGCTGTGTTGGTTTGACTTCCATCGAGGCCGCGAATTTTTTCACAATTGGGTCAAGCAAATGGTAAGTAGGCAAGACTGTAGTTCTGTCGACGCTGTCATCGATGCTCAACGCCTACAAACAGGGTGACATTTTAAACCATCAAGCAGGCCAACAATAGAGGTTGTCGCCAGGGTCAAATGGTCGTGGGGCTGACAACAGAAGGTTCCCCAAAGTCAGAAGTCAGGGAAGCCTGATAGGGTTGAACAGTTTTTACTCTAAGAAAGAGCTTACAAATGGCTCAACAGTAAGGAGTTGCTCGCTGTCTTCCCAGGTCAGTTCTTCTTGTTGTTGTGTGTGGACACACGGGACTACTGATGCCAGGGGCTTGTCCTTTTTGTTGCCTGCAGCCAATCAGTGAAAAGTGCACACTTTGGCTTCGAACCCTCGCACAGATGAGGACAAGACCATCGTGGCTGTGACCCGAGGAGAGCGTGGGTGGCCCTGTGACCAATTAATGAGGAGCATGAGGAAGTAGATTCTCACGCGCGTCTTGGCTGACGAAGAGACGATGAGTCAGCGCAGTGAAACTGATCACGGACTGCCACAGAATCGTTAAACATGGTTGTATCAACGGCATTTTCAGCCCAACGCGCACACCAACCACACCACAAACCAGTACCAGCACTGTTATAGTGTAAGTGGAACACCAATTTAAAGTCTCAATGTGGCCTTGTAAGGCATTTTCGCAAGCACCGCTACGGCAAAGCCACCAGTATACTAGGGCACATACCACACACAATAATTTGGACACAGAACCGACATCTTCCTATGGCGATCGCACATCAGAATATGTCTGGTTAGTTGCCTGCCAATCAACTACGATGGGACTGTGAACCACTGCACGTTGCCCCTTTTAACAACCACCATGTGCACGTCAAATATAAATACTCTCTTGGGGTTATTTGGATATGATATGATCCTGCGCATCAATCGACAATAATACACCCCATAATGTACCTAAAAAATCAGGTGACCTAACCTGCTGGTGTTATTATAAGTGTAAAAGTCGTATATTAACATGTGCACTCCCTAAGTTCTGCAAATTGGGCTAGTTCGGGCATTTGAAATGATTGGCCAGTATATGCGTGATATTAAAAAAGAGAGGCCTCCACCACGCCACTGATACTGCGTCCACTATGATAGGACTGTGAACCACTGCACGTAGTCTCGATTAAGAACTACCGCGTGCACGTCAAATATGGACACTGTCCTGGGACATTCGGATATGGCATGGGTCTATTGCGTCCATCTTCTGTATACTTAATAAAATCGGTGACTGTCTCTGTGTGTGTCTCCGTTATCATTGGTCGCCGGAGTCAGGTTGACACGCCTTGTGCGCCTTCCACGCGCGCATGTGAGTACCACGATTACTTCGTCGGCACGCGTTCTCGGTCGCCTGTGCGTGTCTGTCTCTACGTCGCTCCCTCATTCTACCGTGCGCGTGAGGTTTCAAGTGACGCCCGACGTGACAGGCCGATGTGAATACGCCACGGGGGGAATGGGCGGGGGTGGGAAAGGTGTCGTCGCTTCCAGGTCGTCGCGGCCGCTTGAAAGGTCACCCCCCGCCAATGTAGCAAGGGCTATAACCGTGTTTGCACAGCTGCTTCAAATTCACTCACCGTAAACCAAGCATCCAAACGCCACCGACACCGTATCAAGAAACACAGCACGGCAACAGGGATATTGTCTTGAGAAGGAGGGACGATAGGTTGCAAAGGATATACGAGACACACCGTTAATACGACGCCTTACAATACCCTCTCATGCATGTAAATGATGAAGACGGTTATCGCTTCGGTATACCTCAAATTGGCACCCGTAAAACACTTAGTTGTAAAGCCTTCTATTCATATCACTTTATGATTCGGGAACGAACTTTCAGCCTACTTTGTCGATTCAAAACGTTGTTCCTGCAATTTGCTGTCGATATGTTTGCCAAAATGCCTTTGCTATTTCCGCACACACCAGAAAGAACTTCGCGTGGATAACTGCATCCATCTTAGAGACAATATCCTTTCTGATGGTGGTAATGGTGCTGGTCGTGGTCAACTTTCATCTTGCCGTCAAGCCACACTGGGTCTCTTCGCTACATGTATGAGAAAACCCAAGATGCTTTGGTTTACGTTAGGCATTATGGTCGCCCGGACCTTTTCATTACGTTTACCTGCAACCCATCGTGACCTGAAATTACTAATGAGTTGTTCCCCTGTCAAAAGCCAAAGGATCGCCTTGATTTGTCCGCGCGTGTATTCCAGCTTAAGTTGAAAACCATGATGAGGCTCATCACAAACTTCAAATTTTCAGTGATGTTCATTGTCACATAAACACTGTTGAGTGGCAAAAGAGAGGATTGCCCCACGCTCACATTTTGGTCTGGCTGAAGGAAAAATTGCACCCTTCCGATGTCGACAAATTTATATGCGCAGAGTTGCCAGACCGATCCGTTGACCCTGTCCTGTTTAAAACGAGCAAAACTCAAATGGTGCATGGCCCATGCGGTCAGATAAATCCTAACAACCCTTGCATGAAGGATGGGAAATGTACCAAGCGATATCCCAAGCGATTTCTAGATGCAACTCAGACTGATGGGGATGGTTACCCTCTCTATAGAAGGTGACAACCTGAGATTGGCAGATTCGAAGCAGGTATCAATGAAAGCCGAAACGGTGGTGTGGTAATTGATAACCGTTGGATTGTGCCGTATTGCCCCTTACTGTCAAAGGTATTCAACGCCCACATCAACGTTGAAATTTGCAACTCAGCGAAGTCCATCAAGTACGTCTGCAAGTACATCAACAAAGGATCCGATGCTGCCATGTACTCTCTCAACCACCGTAACAACAATGACGAGATTACCCAGTATGAAATGGGCAGATACAGCAGCAGCAATGAGGCATTCTGGAGATGCTTTGGTTTTGATATCTACAACCGTTTTTCGGCCATTGAACACTTAAGCGTCCACCTGGAAAATGGCCAACGGATTTACTTTACGGAAGGATTTCTCTTGGATCAGCTTCAGAATCCTAAAGATACAACTTCGACTGCTTTCTTCAAATTTTGCTAGCAAGATTCATTTGCCCAGACACTTTTGTATATTCAGGTCTCCTCATACTACACATGGAATCGAAAAAAGTGGGCCCGACGAAAGGTAGGTATTCCAGTCGATGGATATCCGGGCATCAAGTGTGATGTGAAAATGGGCAGAATTTACGCTGTTCACCCCTCTCAACGATAATGCTTCTAATGATGAATGCTACTCCATGAAGTAAAGGTCCAACATGGTTTGAAGATCTAAGGACGATTGATGGTTTTCTGTGTTCTACCTACAGAGAAGCCTGTGCGAGGCGTGGTCTGCTACAAGATGATAATCAGTGGGAGAACACCATTGCTGAAGCTGTCGTTGCTAACGCTCCTTTTCAATTACTACGACTGCTTGCGTTGTTGATCAGAAGTTGTGAGTTGAACTGCCCCATGATCTATGGTTAAAGTACAGAAATGATATGTCGGGAGACTACCGACATCAACTACAGTTGCAAAATGCCCATCTTCCCGTAGACCTCAATGTCGCCATCTACAACATGGCACTCATTCACATTGAAAACACCTTGGTTGAAATGGGTGGAGAGCAACTTGAAAGGTATGGATTTCGTCCTTTTGACAGAAGCATTGGGAATCAGCTTCCAACTGAAATTCAGCGGGAACTTTGCAACAATGTTACCGAGCTGGCAGCATACGTGGCTCTTCAAAAACCAAGGATGCTGGTCGATCAACTTCGCGCTATCAACACTATTACTGACAGTGTCCATAACCGCAGTAATGGTGACCACGTTTTCTTTTTGAATGCGCCCGGAGGAACTGGCAAAACGTTCGTCACTCAGCTGCTTTTGGCTGAGCTACGCAACGAAAGCAAAAGTGTTTTTGCTTTGGCATCGGCTGGTATAGCAGCGACGTTACTTTCCGGTGGCCGAACTGCTCACAGTACCTTCAAGCTTCCTCTAAGGTTACCTGATGATGGCACCGCAGCATGACACATAAGCAGATGAAGGCCAGATGAAGGCGGGTTACCCGGGAAAGGAGGGTTACCCGTTAACCAAGCTGCAGGCTACCTGGCGCGTTCACGGGTGGCGGATAGTGGCGCGGCCTTCAGTGAAGGTTAGGTGCGAAATAAGCAGGCTCCTGGGTCTGGCGAATAAGCAGTCGCGGACGCAGCAGCGACAGTGTTACCAGGGCGCGGTGGGCTGAGGTCTGGCGCACCGACTGCCTTATAAAATGCCGCAAGGCCCAATGACGACACTGTGACATGACAAGCGTGAAACACCATGAAATAGGTTTGCTTGCCACCAACACCACTGCCTTGTGGTTAGGTTCTTGAGCCAAAGTGCTAGAGGAGACAACCTCAAACAAAGAATCCGAGCGGCCGTTCGGGAGCCGCCTGTATTCAAAATTGTCAAGAAACCTTATGATGTCTCCTTACCTTACTACGGCCACTGCTATGGCGTCCGCGGGAACCGACGTGCTCCGCAACCCTTGTCCGGTGGTGCGGGCGAATAATGTGCAAGGTGGACTGCTAAACAAAAAACGGACTCTTGGTATTGGATGCTGGAATGTTCGAACGTTTCTGGAACCTGGTACTCAAAGTCTGACAGCGCGCAGTCCTTATGAATATCACGTGGATGTTTGTTGTCTGTCAGAGGTCCGACTCCCCGACTCAGGCGCCCGAGAAATCAAAATCCCGGGGGTCGATTCTCATTTCACCTTGTATCACAGCGGTCCGAGTGACTCATCTGTTAGACACGGTGTGGCTATTGCCCTGTCGGAAGAAGCTAACCATGCACTTCTAGAATTGGAACCAGTCAACGACCGAATGGCCTATGTTCGACTAAAAGGCCATTTTACGAACATCTCGGTCGTATCTGTGTATGCACCTACGTCGGCGGCTGAACAGCAAGAGAAAGATAATTTCTACTCGCAGCTGCAGGAGCTAGCTGAACGACTCCCTCGTCGCTATCTGCTAATTGTTGCCGGGGACTGGAATGGCCAGACTGGGCCCGGTGACCCGACAAACAACCACCTTCTTGGTCGTTTTGGGCTTGGCTAGCGAACGGACAATGCTGAGAGGATGCTGCAGTTTGCCGTACAGAACCGACTGTTTGTTACCAACACATGCTTTCAGCATCGTCACAAACATCTACTGACTTTGTATTCGAACGATGGCCGTACCGCCAGCCAGATCGATTACATTCTGTTTGTTCACGGTTTCGAAGCTGGGTCAACGATAGCAGGTCGATGCGAGGTGCTGAAACAGGTAACGTCCACGGGTCTGACCATGTTCTCGGTCGCAAGCGCCTGAAGGTTCGCCTCTCATCTGTGCCCATACTGCAACGTGCGAGATGCCTTGATGTCGCAAAGCTCCGGCAAACCAACACTACCGAGGCTCTAAGCACAGAAATCTAGTCCCGTCTTATGACCCAGGCTGACAACGGGGGTAGTAGCAAGTGGCCATCACTGAAGACATCCATCTATGGGGCAGCTGAGAAGGTTCTCGGATTCACTCAGCGGCGCCGCAGTGACTGGATCAGCGGAAGAACCCTGCAGCTATCGGCCGAGACGACTCGAGCCAGGTCTCGGAACGATGCCTCCTTCCGCCAACTTCGAATACTGACAGAAAAGTCGGCTAGAGATGACCGGCAGAAGTATTGGTCCGAAACGGCGACTTCTATGGAGCAGGCCTCTAATGTTGGTGACACCCGAAAATTGTACCAAATCATATGCCAGGTTAGTGGTAAGCCCCCGACACGCTGTGATTCTGTTCGCGATGTGAATGGAGGTTTTATTGCCGGCAACTCAGCCAAGGTCGATCGCTGGCATGAACACTTCGAGCACCTACTCAACTTTGACGAACCACCCATCACACCCTCCCTCTACTCCACAGCAGAGTTTCGATCCTCTCCTGCCTACGCAGTGTTGTGTGAACTCCCTTCCGAAGACGAAGTAACCGATGCAATGCAGAGGCTACGCAACAACAAGGCGTGCGGAGAGGACGGTATTCCTACAGAAATCTACAAGTCCTGTGTCGACACCCTGGCTCCTCGGCTCCATGAGGTGATTATACAGGCGTGGCGAGAAGAGACCGTTCCCGATGACTGGGGCTCAGGTATCCTTGTACCTGTCCACAAAAAGGGAGATAAGACAAGATGCGAGAACTACCGTGGCATAAGTCATATCGAAGTTGCTGCAAAGATCTTCGCTGTTGTTCTTCTCAGGCGCTTCCAGTCTGTACATGACTCCAGGACACGACCCAACCAAGCCGGACTCCGAGCTGGGCGTAGATGTGCGGATCACATATTCACACTGAGGCGCACTCTAGAATTCCACCATAGCTACCAGCAACCGACGGCCATTTGCTTCGTCGACTGTGCCGCCGCATTCGATCCCATCCATTGTGAGTTCCTGTGGCGAATAATGGAACTGGATGGAGTGCCGACCAAACTCATTGCAATGATTAAGGCCTACTATCGGTCTACCACCGCACGAGTCCTGGTCCACAACAATCTGTCTCAGTCGTTCGATATCCGGTCTGGTGTCCGACAGGGCTGCGTCCTTTCGCCCATTCTGTTTAACTACGTCATTGACTGGATTCTCGGCAAAGCCCTACATGAAGAGGACGGTGTTGAACTTGCACCCGGACGCCGACTAACTGATCGTGACTACGCCGATGATATTGCGCTGTTAGCCTCCAACTTTGATGGTCTACAGTCAGTAGTGCCGCGGTTAAATGAGATCGCTATGTCGGTAGGCATGTCCATAAATTCCGGAAAGACGAAGTTGTTCTCGAGCTGCATCCCTGACCAGGAAAAGGCAGCCCTGGGGATTAATGGCCATCAAATTGAAGAAGTAGAGAGCTTTAAATACCTCGGGCGATACTGCTACCGAATGGGCAGAGCAAGGACGACATTGTCTCCCCTATCGATGCTGCTCGCTGGGTTTTCTTAATCCTTCGAAAGCGCATATGGATCCGATGTGACATCTCCATTGCCACGAAGATTCGTGTATACCGTGCATCCATCCGGTCAGTCCTCCTCTATGGATATGAATGCTGGGCTGTGCGCGCTGAAGATGAGCGAAGACTGGAGGTCTTTGACCACCAGTGCCTGAGGACGATCCTGCGAGTTAAGTATAGCGAATTCATCTAAAATGAGACAGTCCACATCTGCTGCGATCGTATCACGAGGATATCTCAGGCCATTCAAGAAAGGCGTGTGAGGTGGTTTGGACACGTTCTCCATCGTCCACCCCACGAGCTGACCTATGCCGCCCTCGACTCGGCACCGCAGCCCACCTGGAAACGTTGAAGTGGCGGGCAACTGAAGACTTGGCTCGACATGGTCAGTCAAGACATGGAAGCAGTTCTTGCACCTTCTATTTTCGGTCTCAATCGCTGGAGAAGAGACTGGGTGGAGCTTTCGAGATCTGCTGCCGCCAATAGCCACGCATGGAGAGGTACCGTTCGTGACATCATTGAGGCCGGCTGGATCAGGCATGATCACAGCCGTAACAAGTACAACTAATTACATAAGCAGAGGTCGTGGATCATCTGAATTATTGAAACGGTGCTCAGCTATAATTTGGGACGAGTGTACCATGGCCAACAGAATTGCACTGGAAGCGGTAGACAGAACGCTGCGTGATGTCACAGGAAAAAACTTTCCGTTTGGTGGCATCACAATGGTTTTATCTGGTGATTTCCACCAGACACTACCGGTGCTTTAAAGGGTTACCAGGGGTGACCAGGTAAAATTCTGCCAAAAATATTCACCGCTACGGTCAACGGTGAAGACATTAAAACTCACGACCAATATGAGAGTTCTCCTGCACAATGCCCATGAAAACGACGGATTCTCCACCAACATCTTGAAGATTGGCGAAGGGAAAATGGGCAGCGATGCTACCGGAAACATCCCTATTAGTTTGGTTGCAAATTTGCTGAGCAGTGACAATGTCTTGGAGACAAAGTTTTCCTTGATCTCCAAAATAACTTTACCGACGCAGAATGGCTATGCGAACGAGGAATTCTTGCTCCGACCAACAAATTCATCAATTCCATTAACAACGGAATTAGCCGTCTTCTTCCAGGTGAGGAAAAACTGTACAAATCATTCGATACGACGGTTTATCCTTCCGTCTGTGTTAATGATCCAGTTGAATTCCTGAACAGCATGGAAATATCTGGAATTCCGTCGCCCAAACTGGTATTGAAGGTTGGCGCGCCAATTATGCTGATGAGAAATATTGATGCACTGCGGCTATGCAATTGTACTAGGCTAATTGTCAAGCGACTGATATCATACCTTATAGAGGCCAAAATTATGACCGGTTGTGCAAAAGGGGAGATTGCTTATATCCCCCGCATTCCTATCTTGCCATCTGACACTCCGTTTAATTTCCGATGACTTCAATTTCCCGTGAAGGTTTGCTTCGCCATGTCCATCAACAAGTCCCAAGGTCGAACCTTTAGGGTGGCTGGAATTCACCTGGAAGAATCGTGCTTTTCCCACGGTCAGCTCTATTAGCTCTACTTTGCGATATCTCGGGTTGGCTCGAAAACCAATTTGTACGTATTGGAACCCAACGGCGTTACGAGAAATTTCGTTTACCCATAAGCGTTAGTCTGACGAATTTACCTTCCATCTCCCTACAGTGCGTATTGATCCTTATTTCCTGCCTTCTCATGATCCCGTATTTCTCACTATTGTTTAATTTCAAAATTCTGCTCTGTTGATGCCCACATTTACCACATTCCGCCGCATACATTCTTATTTACTTGCTCATATTTTAATGCCACCTGTGTTCACATTTATGATGCAGTTGGACAAGCATGAGAAAGATGTTCTTTGTAATGATGCTAGACTAATTACATTGCCGCTCGGCAGCAAGTAAGGTTTGCTACCAAACGTCTTTGGCAGAAATTTCCTTTAAAAACCATACGGCTCGCTACTTTTCAGTACTTTGCTTGCTTAGAATAACTGTTGACGATCGTTGGACTCCCGTGCTTCGATATCTGGTCGGCAGACCCGGTAACCAGCAGGGGTGTACGATGGGCTCAACTCCGGTACTCGAAGATGTTCTCGTGCCCATTGCGATCTTCCCCTCATGTGACCATTAGGGTATTGATCAACCGCGATGGCCTCCTCCTGACATGATTCCAACACTTTCAGCAGCAGGACATCCGATTTACATACACCCGTCGCCTCCCCCCCCTCCCGGCCTCAGCCCCACACTCGACAGTTTTTCTCCTTAATATCCCGCAAAACGGCATTCGAAACTTGACTTATGGAAAATGCCTAAGGAGTTTTTTACTGTCTTTTCCTACCCAACGCTGATCCATTTCTGGCAGCACCACAGGTTCTGCATCATAACTATGTACAAAGAGGGAGTTCAAAGGTATTGACCTATGAATTTCCCAAATAAAGCTGAAATTACCTGGACATAATAATTTTAAGAAGTTCTCATATGCCGTTTGCCTACCTAAGGGTCAACATGTAAGGAAGCCCAAGGCGAAGCCGGGCTTTCGCGCTAGTCGATAATAAGACACCGTGTAATATAGCTAAAAAATCATGCAATCTTACTTACCGGTGTCATTATGAGTGTAAAAGTCGTCTGTGAACATGTGCACAATCTCAGTTCTGCAAATAAGGCTAGTTCAGACATTTGAAATGATTGACCAGCATGTGTGTGACATGGAGAGAGAGAGGCCTCCACCACGTCCCTTGCACTGGGTCCAATTACATACTCTGTTTGACGACATTAAAAAGGGACAAGGATTCAGGCCAGTTCTGAGGAATTCCTGCTCATTATAATAAATTTACCGCAGTCAAACAAGCCATAAATGATTAGAAACTGAGGCTTACAATGTTCCTAGTTAACAGAATAACTATCCCATACTTTGGAATGATAATCAGACCATTTCCCCAATTCCACTTCTCACGTATATAAAATCCACTTCTGTGTGCGGCCGGCGTCAGCCGACGGCCTTACCGCCCAACAGCTACTGCGCTCAATGTCGTCCCACGTGATCTTGACTCAGACTTGCCATTGACATACAGAAAAGAAACCAGGAAGGAAGTCTAGCCGGCTGGGATCAACACTATGAACAATCAGCCACGTCTAGCTAAGAAGGATGATATGGAAGGCTGTGAAATGACGGGATAGCTATGTCTCATATCCATTGTGTTACGTATTGAAAACAGAAGGCTGCATGTAGGCATAATGTTATGTAGGCAAAACAGAGGGCTGTCTGTAGGCAGGACGTGTACTGAGGACAGGAAACAGTACAAGTGACGAATCATGTTGACAAGTAGGGATTTAGGGCGGGGCTCAAATGTCAGAGGCTGAAGCAGATAGAAGGGTGAATCCGCTGGTCAAGGCTAAAGGCTAACCAGTCAGAGCAATGAAAGGCGTGAAAACTTGTCCGTGACCTTAACTGGCGCTTGACGCACGCATTGTATACCGATGCCCTGACACTACGGGCGGATATACACAGCACATTGAAAGAAGAATAGTCACTTTAAATCACTTTATTAAGGGAAGAAAGCTTTCCCCTTGAGCCCCCTACTCATATCCAAAAATTGCAAAGGGGTTCAGGCTTAACAATATTACATATTAAAAATGTAAAGTTAACATCATGTATGAGCCAGTTGCGAAGCGCCACTACTGATACTATGTTTATTATATGCCTTACAGTTTCTCACCAAATGAGAATCTAGTTTGCGCTTAAATGTGTTAACAGTATCTGAAAGGACCACCTCATCAGGGAGTCCGTTCCAGGCTCCGGTGACCCTGTGCGTGAACGCGATCCGTCGAACGTCCATATGGGCCGGCCTCCTCTACGGTTTAAAGGGATGACCTCGCAGATGATCCGTCCGAGCCAGAATTCGTTGTTGCAATCCTAATAGAACCATCAGTGTATTTATATGTAATCCAACTTACTGTAATCACACACACACACACACACACACACGACAGTTCCCCCGTCGATTTCGACGATGGGCACCACGCGCTCCAACAAGCCGCAGCAAACGCTCAAGCAAGCCGCAACTGACACAAAGGCGAGCTGGGCAAGCAATACGTAAGCGACAGCAAGCAGGAGCAACGCAGAGAACTTGTGCGAGAGACAACAGGAGTTTAGGCAGACTTGCACAGAATCTACCCACTCGCTCGCCACTCCCACCTCCGTATCCGGTGTAAAGACAAAGTCAATAAGACCGGGGATGTGGGAGGGTGTAGATGGCTGGCGCGATAAACACTCAGTACGCGCACACTTGCATCAGCCATCTCGCTAGGTATGCTCCCGACTGCGCGGGAGCGCCATAAAGGCCACATTAAGAGGAAGCCATTGCAGCCTGACTCCTAGTCCTCCCTCTCCTCCCATACGCACACACAGACACATGCGTACAGAAGGAGCAGCTACGTAGCGGGTCCGAGTTTTCCCGTCAGTTGGCAGACCCTCCAAGCCACGGCTTTTAGCGCACCGTGATAGATTTAGACGCATTCAGATTTATTATAGTGAGGGAAGAATCGCACCGAGGTCGACCTCACTCTCTCCCCCAACCGCATAGTGACCGCCTAGCTTTTCGGGCACCCGCAGTGGGGCCTGAAACTCAGTGGGAGCGCGAGCGCAGTCACCAACAGGGAATCAGAAGTGAGAGAAAGCGCCAGTGCCTTCCAGGCCGCAGGGACCGTGGTTGGCTGAAGACTGGTATTGCATGTGCATACAGACCATTGGATCTCAGAAGGGTGAGAGCAGCCCTGCATGAAGCCTGGGCCAACACCCTCCTGAGAGGAGTAACCAGTCAGTCAACGACTGAAAGGCACTACCCATGCTCCGTTGCCGATCGGCGTCCGTGGGCGAGGCTGAAAGGAGAGCAAGAGACAAGGTGAACTTTGCACTTGTGGACGTGCAGAAGAAGAGGAAGAAGAAGAAGAGTAGACGGAAGATGAAGTAATAGAAAAAAGAAAAAGGAGGAGGAGGAGGGGAAAGGACGAAGAGGAAAAAATAGGAGAAGGGATAGAAAGAAGAAGAAATTGATGGAGGGAAATAGGAAGAGGAACACACACACACAAACACACACACACAAACACACACACAGTAGTTTTTTCTTTTCACTACGGCTGCCCCAGATAGCTAAAATCTAGAGTTGTCGTTCTAAAGGCCTAGGCCTGAGCTGCAGGGTGACATGAAGGAGGTAGTGGTGCGAGGGGGTAAAACGTTCAGCTCTGGATGCCGAGCGAGCGAGCAACCCCAAGCCCACGCCGGCGGCATGCACTACAGTGGCAGCGCGGGGGAGGGGAGAGAGAAGAATGCTTTATTTTGAAGGTAACATCCAAGCGTGGGCAGAGGGGGTGACGTTGGCATGATATCGTGCGGGCGGACCCATGGACAAGCAGTTGCGCGAAGGTGACTTACGAATCTAGAAGAAGCTAGACTAATCTAGAGTTTTGCTATGGGGGACATACAGGGCAATAAGCCGCCAAAGTAAGTGGCGATGAATAATCTAATACTTATGATTCACGGCGTTTTGTATTCACGTCTGCACACTTAAAATGCATAAACGTTTTGACCTCAATTCCATTGTATCGTAATGTCTGAAAGTATTGTGGAGACTTGATCTATCTTAGAAGGTTCGAGGGGAAAATTAAACCCACTACAGTGATATCAATACTTACGTAGCCCAGACAGGAGAGCAAGATAGTGCAGTATCAATATTATACTGACGCTTGCCGACCAAAGCAACACAGTTCCACAGTTCAATGGACATTTCTTTTTATCGTTTTGTTTTTTTTTCAAAATATTTACACTGCAACAAGACCTCCAACAAACTAAAATATCAATCCTGTGCAGTCAACGGGAGGCGCATGTTTAGAAGAGTTTTCGACCTTTCAAAAATGTGTTCAGCAGGCGTCAAAATAAGCATAAAATCCCATGGAACAAGATTCATTCGTGTCGATTGCGTATCTGCGAACTTGTAAGCCGACGTTGACTGCATCGTACTGATCTCTACATTACAAAACTGAATTTTAAAACTCTTCAGTCCCGGGAATTTGAGTGGACAAAAAGCGCAAGGTACTGCAGAACCTTTAATCACCCACAGTGCAAGGCCTCCATGTAGGACTGCCACACCATGACCATTGGCTGAGCTCAAACCTCACCCATGTTGTCGTAGGTTCGAAGTCAACCGAGATTATATCCTTTTTTATCTTAGACTCAAAGGATGTAGCTAGTTTTGTGCACAAGGATGGATACGCTACCTTTGTCAGTGACACATATGAAAAGTTGTTATGTCAAAAAAGTGAGTGAAATCGTGTGACGTCAAGTCAAGTCAAGTCAAATTTATTAAAGGAAATGTAGGCAAACGCCTTTGAACTCCCTCTTGGTACGTAGAATTTAAGAAATGCATCGGCATAGCCGAACATTCCAAAGAAGTCGTTGACACAATTTCAGACGACTACTCGCTTGTTTCAAGTAATAAACTCACACTCAGTTTACACGAGCCAGCAGTGTAACTGAGGAAGAAGAGCAGACAGTGTAAAAACTCCGAAGGCTGGCTCATAATTCAAAATAGAATGTCATTTGTGGTTTTTAGGAGAAAAACTGTCACTCGTGGGGGAAGTATGTGAATGATAGGGGCATGATGCTTCTGTGAATGTTGACGGCAGCCATGGCGTCCATGACGAGTAATATCTACATCCGAAGGGCTATACTAGGAGGCGTGGAAACCTAGAACCCACTTTTGGGGACGCAAAGAATAGACACGCTTGAGATGAAAGGTAAATGGTAAAGGCGCTCGTGCGATGATTTCTGACCTCCAAGGATCCTCACTGCCCTACATGCCGACTCTGCACACAAAAATCTGAGATATAGCATGACTCAGTGAATTACTGACTTGCATTTTTTCAAGTGATTGTACTGCTAGCCTACAATATATAATCGAAAATTCTCATACATCCACGTTTACGTTTAACATTTTATTGTGCATCATAAAAACATGTTTTCACGTTTTGCTCATTAAAACAGCTGTCTTATAATATTACAGGGGTCCATACCCGTCGTTTTCTCAATGGAGCCATATACCCAATCATCAATCCAAAAATATATAATTATAAACAGTGTTTTCCAAAAGGAGCTATTGCAACTTTAACCATTTTTTTACCTCGGCATATTGCTTTTTTAAACTAAGACCACCCTACGTCAATGACAAGTAATAGGAGTGGGATGAAACTTCTACCAACACAAAGCGGAAACTCCGGATGTTTCGGTATTGAACGCGATAAGAGCGTAAAAAGCTGGTGCAATGTTCGGATGCATTTGAAGTCATAAGCAGCCAGATGTACCAATAACTTATATTGTCTTTGGATACGTCGCTTCACCCAAATTGTGTCTTTTTGTATGACCATCAACAGCAACAAAATAATCACGGAGACGGTTTTCATGCGCAAACATGCAAAGAAATGGAGTTTCGACAGCTATCTTCGTCATCTTTTGAATGGCAATATTGTGTAGATTTTAAAATATAACATAGGACTTATAGTAAAGAATCCCTTTAAATATAATGACTAGTTATTTCTCTTCCAAACGATCAATTCATTTTGTACATTGTATGCATCCATGTAAATTATCGCAGCAAAAAATGTCACTTAATGTACACATGGCCGCAGTGGAGACAAGCGATCAAAGCTGCCATTACTGCTGCCTGACCTTAAAACAAACCCTTACACCATAAGTCATACGCAAAGAACGAAAACGCAGAGCTAAATAAATGTACTACTTTTCTCGGATATGTCATAAGACATACGCAAAGAACGAAAACACAGAGCTAAATAAATGCACTACTTTTCTCGGATATGTCATAAGTCATACGCAAAGAACGAAAATGCAGAGCTCAATAAATGTACTACTTTTCTTAGATACTCTTCAGTCCGTTGTAGCTTGTGACCCGCATCTACCACTTAAGCGCAATCTCTCACTAACCATTTTTTTATTTTTACTTATTTTCCACTTACAAACGTCAACAGAGAAAAAACTCGCACTCAGCTGACAGCAAAAACTGGGAACATCCTTGATTTTTCCCAGTGCATACCAGTCACATTAAGCGACTTTCGTAAAACATGTGAGTGAAATTCCAACATCAGTAGTTTATTACCACCAAACAGTTGGACGTTCCTCGCGTGTTTAGTTGCGTCTCGCTCCTCTACGCAAAGGTCGCACTACAATTCGATCGAACACCCTGGCAGATCTTTTGGACGTGTATAAACACATGCAACATGCCCGGCATTTAACAACCATTTCCCTCCTGCTGCTACTTTCCAACTCCACAAGCAGACATGTTTTTGTGTTCTAGCTCGTCATTTTTCAAGATTGTCTAGCCTAGATTGCCTCTGTAGAATTGGGAATTTACTAACGGGAATTTGTTTTCTGTGGCTTTGCATGGGTGCCTTTCAAATCGAAATACTACTTGGAGAACCCTTCACAAATAATCTTTTTGCACGGGGTATTGCTCTGTTTTTTGTGCATCTAAGGGTGCTTAACTTATATAAATACCAAAACATAAGGGTAAGTAGTTAGATAAAGACTCCTCGTCATAAATCACCCATTGTTTTATACATGACAAGTTTATCTGAATGAATTACACAAAAGATCCCACGATGGCATTTTGTGTCGTGGAAGAGTTTTCTATTAAACTGTTTAAAAAATTCTTTGGAAAATAAGCAATTGCTGACGTCAAGCCACACTTATCCGTAAATATACTCGCAAAACAGGCTAGATAAAAATCACAGACGGTGCCATTTTGCACTAGGGTTCCCGTATGGAGTAATTTTGTTTATTCCCACTTTATCTTTCACGATACAAGCAAGTTCCTGGCGGTACTCCTACATTCTTCTTGAAAGAATTTTTTAACTTTGGTTGTCATAGCAGAGGTCTTCATACTAAGAACATGATTATTATTTTGCTATTAAAATCTCAGTGGATTGCAAAAAAAGCCGAACAGTATTGATCCCACAATAGAGCAGTTTAAACAAAAAACCCGTA
Source organism: Ligula intestinalis (assembly GCA_036362985.1). Taxonomy (NCBI): domain Eukaryota; kingdom Metazoa; phylum Platyhelminthes; class Cestoda; order Diphyllobothriidea; family Diphyllobothriidae; genus Ligula; species Ligula intestinalis. The sequence continues at coordinate 66,165,613 of JAYGXS010000001.1, forward strand.
ACCTGCAGCACCAGTTTCGAAATTGCAATTCAGTTTAAAAATTAAATTTTTAAGCTTTGTCACGTGTAAATCTCACGTGAGACTTAGAAAGGATGAAATTGCTAGCCAGGCGCGTTTTAGATTTGTTGGAATATATCAGCCTCCTACTTTAAATCATTCCCGAGCATCAGTACGCTAATGGATGACTGAAGAGGAACTTAATAAGGCTGCGCCGCTCCTGGGGTTTACATACCTGGAAGTACGTGAGAACGTTGGGGACCTTTTGCCATACCTAATCGCTCAAAGCTGCACCATGCGAAACACGCCTTTTGGCTAATGATATTGCTACGGCTGCCAGTATGGTAGAGCATTCAGTATTAGACAAGCAAGCATTTGCTCCGTAGCCTACTACCCAGTTTACTGACCTCAATATCACCAGTGAACAAGGACGTTCCGCCAACACTGCAAATAATTTTCGCAACATGAACACGCTCGTATGGGTGATAGGGTTAGCTGATTCTGGGCTAATATCCAGAGCGGAATCCAAATGTGTCGTAAAACCACGTATTTAGGTGTCATGTAGTAGGTAGGGTGCGGAATTATTTGGAAAAGTATCCGCTTTATCAGTTCAAGGAGTGTGACCCAGGGAACAAAATCAAATCAAAGGTATTTGTCGATTTCCAGGAATCTCCCTCTCCAATATTGTTATTAAGGTTACTGCTAAAATATACATTCTTACCATATCGATGCTCCAGGCAATCAGTAAACTGTGTTGCCTCTTTCACCTGATAAATGCTATACGTCGCTATATTAAATATTACGGATATTAAATAGTTTTGTAAAATTTTCTGGAATAAAAATCTTACAGATTGGACGTTGGGCTTCTTGAACACCGAAGAAAATTACAGTCGGTTGAGTTAAAGTAATCATGGAAGTCTGATTTTCAAAAATAGTAGCATTTGCACCTCCGTATAAAAGTTTATCTCAACTCCGTGATTATGAATTCTGGGGGAGACTATCGTTCTTTTACGCTGCCAAAGTTTGTTGTAGATCGCATAGTTAATTTAGAGAAATGTATTTACTGCTAGTGTTCTCGAAAAAGAAGCTAAAATACTAAAATCTGAAAAGAATTTCCGGCAAAGGTAGTTTAAGTAGTACACCTCATATACCCATAGTCCCAGCATTTGTCCTATCAAAATGCTGGCTATAGGGGGTTCTTGGCGTGGGGAAATAGGAAAGGCAGTTAACAAATAGTAGAAGCAAGTGTTAAGTGGAAAAATATAGTTCAATTAGTTTCCCGTGGCCACAGGGAGTAAGTTGTTCCGCGTGCAAATTGAGGGCACGCACGGAGATTGGCGCCACGGACTGCAGCGGGCAGACGCCTGGGCACAAGATTGCGCGAGCATCAGCAGGCAATCGACCGCAAAGATAAGCGGTCTATGGTCTATGGCCACGCACAGCAGAAGAAACACGTCTTCGCCTTTGAATAAGCAAGGGTCCTTGCTCGAGCCAATGGCAAAATGGCTAGATTGCTGCTGGAAAGTTGGTCTTCGACTGGCACACTAAACAGAGCCATAGGCCTCCAACCCGCCTACCAGGCGTTGCGCAAAAGGCTCGAGTCAGTTCGAAAAAGGCCAACAAGAAGGCAAAATATACTCGATCGTGGAAAAACCAGCCTCGGAGGTACAAAGTGGAGAAGCCAGCCAGGAACCTAATCACGGCTGCGCCCACGAGGTTGAAATCAACTCAGGCGGGCAGGAACACTCGTCAGTCGACGATGAGCACGTCAGCCAGCACGCTGACTTGCGACAGCCGATAAGTGAGCAGACATCACACGAGCTCACCAGTGATTAAAATAATGGTCATTTGATAGCGATCAGTCAGGTCAAATTTCGTGCGTCGAGCGCGGATATAATAACAGGCACGTGGCAAGGCTGCAACAGTCCCGGCGTACAGAAACAACCACCCAGTTACTCTGACGATGGAACCGAGCGAGTGTCTGAAACGTCAGTCTCAAAATAAATCGGTCCACGCCCTCGTACCTTCTTCTTCCTCTTCGTTGGGGATTGTGAAAAATATTAATTTAACTCCAGAATGGTTAGTTGAACCTGAGGTTATTTGAAATAGACGACCCCCTAATCACCATTTCTATTTTTTCAAGAAACCTGCATTTTAATTATCGGGGTTTTCCACAATATGTTAAATGCTAATGCAAAGCCGAAAATCTACAGATATATATCAAAAAAATTTATAAAAACAATAAAATAAAAATGCATATAGCGGTAATTACAGCATATTCTTTTGCTTATCCTACTTCTCCACCCAGAAAAACCCTATAACCACCGTTCCCGGTGGACTGGGGGTAAATAAGGTGCACTTCTTAAACTACTGTTGCCCAATTTCCTTGAAGATCTATTGACTGTCATTGATGGCAGATCATTTACCGGCTGCGTGCTCTGGCTGCTTCCAAGTCAAGCATGAACTCGCGGGCGCACTACAGATCTTCGTTTATTTTCTCAGTTAGACTTTCTTACATCCACCGAACACCTGTCAACCAATTCACTGCCTGCTCAGCGCCGTTTACTACCAACTAATTACTGAATGACTTCTCTGTTTTAAAAAGGCAGTGCATTTTGTCAGTATACGTATACCCATGGTATATCAATGGAAAGCTATTTACCTCCACCTAAAGTTCCGACTCTTCCATCGCCGTTGCCCATGCTGACCTCCTTTAGGGGGAGGGAGGGGAATGCAAACCAATTGGCCAGTTTGCTGTTATCTTGGCATCTTGGCTATGGTAAACATAAGGTGATTTAAGAATTAAAAGCAAGGGAGTTCAACGTTTTTAAAACAACACTTATTTAGAAAACTTCAATTTTTCAGATGTTGCAGTCCGAGCCGATCGTTGTCTATTTTGTGAAGTCAAATTAATGAGTTTCTCCTATCCACGAATATAGGATCGGAGATAATTAGAGGGGGAAAACTAAAATGTGCAACATTACCAAGACCTTAACTAAAAAGGTGCTGTCTTTTTGTTGCGTTACAGAGTTGCAGACCGGCAGAAGAGCACATGATCACGTAAATGTTGTCAGCTTGCGAGGAGCTAACGAAACAGCACGTGGCCGGAAATAACTACGGGCTACTTTCCAACAAAACCAGATTCTAACAAATGCATAAAGGAAGAATAAGCGCGATTAAAAAGGAAGGACTCGTTTCAGAGGATTAGATTGTAAAACGCATGCACCCATTCGTCAGTTAATTATGGCCACTGGTGAATATACACGGCTTTCAATTTCCTTCCAGTTCTCAGTTATGAAGACCTTGAATACTAATTCACACAGTAAAAGGCCCACAATTTTTACTTTTTGAAATGCAAATAGGAGGTGAAAATAGCTGAAAATACTGCATTCATAATACGATGAACTCCTATTCTGAATATTTATACGTCCAAACTATTTTTCAGAATAGGATTTGTTTGGATCCAAACAGCGTCAATGTATAATCCGTATTTGTTATCAGAGCCCGTTTTAGCTGTACGTGCTGTTTTACGAAGACTGTGTTGTGCTTTTTTAATATAATCGTAGGTGTTTTTCGGAATCTCCACTATCATATTTGGACTTTACTGGTAAGACAAACTTTTAGACGTGTTTAGATTTTCGAAAGCCCGTAAGAACATGTCAGCCTCCCTGACATTTTAGATTATATACTGTCTTCAATGTTTCTGCGGAACAGTTAAATGAGGAATTGTAAGTTCCACCGATTTGTCTGACTTAGTGTTTATTCTATGCGAAATACAACTTTGCTCTCTTGTTCTTCAGTTCGTGTAAGCTTTTTTGGTTTTATTTAAGAATGTGAGGCTCTATACTTTATACGAAACAGTTACTAGAATGAGAGCGGATTAAACACTTGGTTTTGTTTTTGCACAACGCCTGAATATTCATGTGAATTGTATTTTTTATATCTGGCCATACAAAGAAATTATTGGTTCTTATTTTGCAGCGAATATAGGTAAATCTTGACAGGCATAACTCAAAATTAAACAACATTTGATTTGTTTTAAGACAGTAAGGGTGGATAAGCGAAAAACCATGAGCAGTACAGAGGAGATAGAGTGCAAGGAAAACCTGCCGCAAATAATAATTTCCGGTGGCTGGGACAAACAATTTGATTATCAGGCATTTTGTGTCTTTGATCAGAAACATTATTCAGAAATAGAGTCTCGTGGCATCTTCCGGTTAAAGTTTTAAGCGTTCAATCAAACAGTTACACCTTGTGGGAAGTTGTCAAACCTCGGTAATCACGGATGAATGATCGTTCGTAGTTTACGCAAACAACTGTGTTCAATCCCAGCACCAGTCAACTGAAGGATTCATACAGCTAGCAGGGAGAAAGAGGTCACGGTGGGGTCACTTTCTGGGAAGCTTCATGCCAAACTACCACGATTTTCACTTCTAATAAACTTGACGCGTTTGAACCTATCACGACGCGCAAAAGCTCATGACCTGGAAGGTTACCAATGGTCTGGGGGATGACTGGGTTCACCTCAGCACCGAGGATCAGACAAATTTGGCTCCTTATTGCTTCGGCCTGTACGAAATCCTTGCAGGCGATTTGCTGCACTTCGCATGTCAGGTCATGCAGGTAAACAAAAAATATAAACCTTTTCTTGGTCAAGGCATCCCTAGCCATCCATCTATCGCGCAATGTGAGGGGAGAGGGTGAGGTAGATGAAACACAAGCGGGCCTCGGTGTTAAGGGATCGACATCACAGTAACTGCTGTGTTTAAATGGTTCGATGCATGCAAAAGTGTACTGCCGTATGTGCACTAGGTCGGAATCCTTTATCGCCCGCTAATGCCAATGCATTTATTCACACACAGGGGATATGTTAGGTAATATTATGCCTTTGCTGGAGGTTAACAGCATACTAGCGGACAATTGCTACTCCTGCTGAGGCCAAAATACGGGGGTGGCTAAAATACTGACTGGTTTCTGAACCCTGTATCTGCGTATTTAAGCTGGAATAGGCGATTGTTATCAAGAAGTAATGTTTATGCTTTTTTGCATTCACAATGGTAGCAAAGGCAATCACAAATTAATTTGGACGCGATTTCACTTGTGATTTTACCGTTGGTTGACGGTAAAAAATTTGACGCCCGAGTCACATACTTCCACGTTTGACTTTGAGCAAATTACACAGTATATTATTTATGCTTGCAATCTCAAACACTTCCTCCGATTCAAGTGAGCAAACTTAACCACGGGAAATTCTGGAAGGACAAAACCAATCATAGAAGTGTTGTTGAACTAGACAGTCTAGCTTAGTCTGTCTACTACAATAGATTATTATTAGTGCTCTGCTTCTGCTTCCTGCTCATATCACTGATGATGAATCTGTGACAGATGTGGAAACGGCAGGCTAATAAAAATGTTGTCCCGGTGATCGAGCCGTCTTCTTCTCAATTACTAAGACTATCCAAGACCCGTTTCTGCTACTGTTTCCTGCTCATGTCTCTTGTGATGAATTCGCGACGGATGTCGAAACATCATGCGAATAAATTTATTGTCCCAGGGATCAAGTCGTCTTCTTCTCACTATTTAAAATCCTTATCGTTCCGCAATGTGCCTACTGGATAAACTCATTTTCTTACTTATGCTCATATTTTTAGGTTGAAATTCTATAGGTTAGGTTGGTTCCAACATAGAAAAATGTGATTCCAGACAGACCGTTTGAATTGAAAGGAATCAAATTTGTTCAATGGGGCAAGAACTTTATTCGCCTGACATTTTGGATTCCACCGCGGATACCAATTGGAGCCAATCTATATTTATAATTGCTTACTTGACCATATATTTAAAGTACCCTGACATCATAAAATTCGTAAGTATCAACCTAAATCGATTATTTCATAGTAAATTTAACTTGGCTTGCGTCTTTCTCAAGTATATATTCCGTAGACACATTTACTCCGATAGTAAGACAAAATTAGACCAGCGCAGATATGCGTGACCTCAGGGGCTTAAGCAGCTAAGCAGCCCGTCTTTGCGTTCCAGGTATGACCTTGTGGCATTGGACTTCTAATCCACGGGTTACAGGTTCGAGCTTTGGGTGGTAAAATATCTGAGGATGACTATGACTGGCCGATGACGGCTAATAAGCCAGAAATGGTCATACCAGTCTCCCTTGTCCTTGTCGGTAATGTTCATCTACCTATATTACCAGCCGCAATATGGCTGCTGGCAGGGCTCGAGAGTGGGCCTGAAGGCACAACAGGACGAGTGAGGCCTTTAACCGATCGCTGAGCACCCATCTATCGTAACTAGTCTTCATATCCTGCACCAGGCTGCACTCAAAACATATCAGATCCCGCATAGGCAAGAATGTCCTAACGATGGCATAACGGAAGTCATTTCAGCCTGATCTTCAGTCCTGGAAATATCTTATTTGCAGCAGGCCTAATATATTTATGAATACGTAGAATCTTCAACAGGTCGCGGGTTCGAGCCTCTCGTGCCGCAATACTGGGTTTGGATATGACTAGATGTCAACGGCTAATAAGCCAGTCATCCAGTTTCCATTGCTTTATTCGGAGAGGTTGGCAGATTTGAATAATTCACTTGACCCAAATGGGAAACATTCGCGGCCTTGGTGGGAGTCCAACCCACACAGAGCAGGGAAGCTTTTGCGCGGCCAACGGTCTACCATTGAGCTACGAGGCCCACCATGAGCCATGAATTCAATCACGCTTGAGTCATTTTACCCGCCCGACCTACTGCTCGTATGGAATCCACCATTACAGAAGAGCAAGCTGACATCCCAGGCAGGATTTCCTAAGCAGTCATCTAGAATCCACCGAAAATACTACTAGGCTCACTTAATTATTAGGAGGGTTTAGCAGATTTGAATAATTCCGCCTTCCCTGCTGTGCGGGTTCGACTCTCACCTAGGTCGAGGATTCTTCACAATTGGGTCAACTGGATTAATTGTTTTTTCCGTAACGCATTTCCGCCTACGATGTGCTAGCCGTTGAATAAGTGCCAGCTGGGCTCGATAGCGAACCACAAGGCACAACAAGAGGCGTGAGTTCCGTAGCCAATCTTTAAGTTTAAAACACGCATATACGACAGAATTTATTGACGCCAATCTATTCGGTCGTATATGCGTGTTTTAAATTTGTTCCGGGGAACAAATGCTTCAGATTTCTAAATTTTAAAGTTCTTCGGAAAAAATAGCTTCGCTGTGAAAAATGCGACTCTGGTACCGCTTTTCGTCCTCAGCCAATTGGGAGACGTGCAAAACTTTTAAGCTTGAACAATGTCTTATACAGGCTTTTGTGACTGGCCAAAGTGTGAGCCAATAGGCATCCAATGCATTCAGTTATTCGATCGACAAGGTTGTATTCTCTTCTACCTGACCTTAAAATAATTGTACTGGCACCCAAATCAATATGCTTATTAATGCCGGCTCCATCTGAGTGCTCTGTCCCCCATAAATGTGTGACCCGTCCTTGTTGAATGGGCGTCAGTGATGCCAGGGCTCGGCAGCTTTTAGCTTTTGGCATCAGAGTGGACGTAGTGCAATGTAAATCTGGGAATGTTCCTCCTCCGCATACGTTGTTTGTTCCAAGGGTATGTTCACATACTTATAATGGTACCTGGCGCTGCGCACCCTTACTAGCCATTTATCGCTCTCTGTTTTTGCCAAACCAAATGCCTATGATTACAACACAGGGGCAAGCGCGCACATACACAAATTCCATGCCCGTTGCTAATCCTCTTCTTTTCTGCCCCTGTTCTGCCAGTCAGAAACCGACACATCGGGTCTGGGTGCATTCGTGTGTGCCTGCGTGATTCTTGCCTGGATCGGAGGCGGTGGAGAGCGGGAGGTATGCTTGGACGATGCGTAGGATGTTGGCAGCGATGGAAGCATATGTAGATAAAAGTGCACAGCAATAAGCACGCACATATACGCAAAGTGATGTTGCACCGGACGATTGGGCTTACGCTTATCTCCTATTGGCCGGCCTTAGGCACCAGTAGAAAGATGACTTCCAGCCCACACAGTCGCGTTCGGTAAGTTCAAGGAGAAGTCTTTAACTCTGTGCCAGATTCTCTATCTGGTTGAAACGTCCGGGGTGGTTTTCTCGATCTCTCCCACTGCAAAGGTATTCTTACAAACTCCGCGAACATGGAAGCGATGTGAGTTAATTGTCTGCTTATGTAAAATATTAACATTTATCCGACCGTTGCCTCACCTTTCATTGGAACGTACCTATAAAAGATCCTGTTTCCTAACGTTACTTATAAAAGCCACATGTAGTATTAGGTTATGCGAACGTTTTTATGCCGAACACGAGCAAAGGTCACCTGAGTTGGTAGTTTATGGGTTCATTATAAAGGTGCCGACTATATTGACCTACTTTAGAATGTGGAAATGTATATGCGAGAACAAAATAAAACAGTCTTATGCATATGATGGAGTTAAACCGACAAAGACAAGAGAAACCAGAATGGCCATTGCTGACTTATTAGCCGTCATCAGCCATGGATCATTCGAGATTCGAACCCACGACGCTTTGGTTATGGAGTGTCCTACTCCATCCTATATCACGTGTCGCTATGCGAATGCCTGTGAAGGCCCTATATTGAGCTCCAAGGCACCAGAGGAGGAACATGTTCTCTAACCAGATCAGTTAGCGCCCTACAACTATCATAATTCCGATCATAACTGACAAAAACAAGGGGCCTGTAGCTTAGTGGTAGAATTGGACACTGTGCCTTAACCATTTTTGAACTAGCGTCGATCTTCTTAGATCCTTGACAGCAATCCCACGCCTGACTTTGTAAAGTTTTGTAGTTTCTTAACAACCCTAGAATGGTAGAATAAATCATAAATTATTGTACTTTTTATTCGGATTTAAGAACTATACGTGTTTCACAAAAATTAGGTATAGTTCGGCCAGTGCGTTTCTTACCACTCTATTTTATTTGTACAGAAGCAATGCCAGATCTTACGTAGTTTCCTTTGGCTGCTTTTTGGTGAGAGGAAATTTGGACAATTACAGTCTGGGGATCACAAATTCACATGACACAGTGATAATCATTACTCTGTTCCCGTTTCAGAGCGTGCTTTTCATTCATAATTGTCGCCACGCATAGTTTCTCTGGGCAGAAGTAAGGAATCTAGTTTTAGTGTCAGTGCTAGACGAATCTAGCTACAAGCAATTGGCATTTTACTTAGCCATTCCTAGCAAAATAAGGTACCTTTAATTTTCGATCAACATAGACTAGTAAATATATTTTACCGAACACCAAATCACCACACGATTTTTGATCAGGTCTATAAATTATATCACAGATACTGATCTGAATTCAGTTCAGATCACTTCGTAGTGTATGTGCAGTTCTGCACGCAGTCCAGAGGCGAAGTAGGGGAGGACATGAAACGGCGGCTAGCAACCAGATCATGCATTCAAACACCTAGAGCCGGCTCACATATAGCCATTTGCCTAATAATATGCAATATCTGCACCAAATGTATTTGCACGGATGATGCTGGGTGGCGTACATGGAGGGCCGTTGGTACCATCGTGGCATCTTACATTAACATAAAACGCCTCACTGGAAGCCAAACTGTGGCCACTAACTACCATGTATGTGAGAATTGAGTTTTAAGACTTTCTTGTTCTAAAGTGCAACAACAATGAAGGCAGATATTTTTTAGTTTTTCGAATAATCTACGGGCTCATAATGAGATGCCGGGTGCTCTGGGCTGGAAGTTTAGGATCACTTGAAATTAACGGCCTTTCTTGCACTTTCAGTTATAGGGTTGAGCTGGTCGACAGCATCACTTATATCTTGATGTTTGCATATTTTGACCTCTTCGGATTAATAAGCAGACATATTTTTAAAAAAATTGGAGAAAAGAGAGCATGGTATCGGAGTAGTAGCTTCAGAAAGAGCGCATTTCAGGGGTGTCACATTTTCGTTCCTCATAAGTCGTCGACTTCTTAGAGCACACAGTGAAGTGCTTAGCTCCGCTTAATACAACAAAAATCTCACCTGCATATCTTATAAAACTGATACGAATAAAGCATGGTTTCACTAAGTGTGTACCGAATATTCTGGTGGCTTCCCATTTCAGAAGTCCTTCAGTATCTAGTACAGAGTGCATTTCATTCGTAAAAAAATTAATCGACAGTGAAACCCATAATGGAACAAGTTTAAGCTAGAAACATTCACTAACTTAGTACATCTTGATTTTATCTAAGATAATAACTCAGGCTTAGGATGATCAGCCTTGATTGCATGGAATCCCACTGGGCAAGTTCAGATGGAAAAAATGATGGAAAATTATTGTCGACAGTATATACGTCATGATAAACTCTGGCCAAATTTAGATACTACACAATCACCTAAACTCCCCTTCTTTGTTAAGTTTTCTTTAAGGGGAGCATTGGATTGGTTGCAGTCAAGCAACTGTGCTGGTGACGGCGAGGGCCGACCAGACGGACACAGCGACGCATACGCATTTGGTTCATGTAAACAGGGTACCGTGTAAACTGTATTAAGCCCTACCCATTCATGGGTAAAGATGCCTAAAGGCAAAAATATTCATCAGACATTTTGCACAGTAGATTTATGCTGTCCCCGTCATTCAGCCAAAGTTCGATTTCAGTTCACACACTAATCTCCAAGGTGAAGTCAGAAAAACTTAGAAGAGGTTTGTGTGGAATATTTGTCAAGATGTTTATTTCGGCTCTAGAATACGCACAAAAATGCACTTTTAAAACCCGAACAAAGCGCTACGATTTAAGCAACTATGATAGAGCGAATATTTAGGCCACCACGCACACACTTTCTAAGGCGATTATTTGTGGACTGCTTCCTGTAGACAAATATGGTAATATTTTTAGCTCCACATTTTTTAACCACATGTTGGAAGTTTAAACTAGCGATCTATAAAGTGCCATGTTACCCCTGAAGCGCACCCAGTTACCACTGGGTTTAGCCATTTTTTGAAGCCGTAAAATAATTTATCCGGTAGGAGTTGAAAAAAGATTAATTGCGATGAAATCAGAGACACCGCCATAGTTGTACATATTATATTACCTTGAGCAGAATCAACTGGTGGGCGATCAGAAAACAGCAATGATTAATGCAGACACAGTGTGCAGCTTCGGGGTCTATACGCTGAATAGTATTCTAAAATCGGATTCAAGAAAACGTTTAGCTAATCTGTGAACATGACCTGATTTCGTTTCGTTTTGGCGTCTCCCATTACAGCACTAGCAAACGGGCGCTTACCACTTGGAAACCAGTCGTCAAAATAACAAGCGAAAGTCGAATTTGATACTAAGATTTGATTGTCAACATCGGCAAGTAGGAGGCACCTACAACAACAAGCTTACCCATCCTACGCCGCTGCGCTTTCCATTACGGGTCATTTCTCCGCTCACATGGCTAGCAGGACAGAATTCGGGGCAGCGTTGCTCGTCGCACTTTGACAGCCATTAATCATTTCCACTGGCAAATGCATAAAAAATGCTCCCTTTATTTGCCCATTTGTTTGAAAAGTACGCATTTAGCATCACACAATTTAACTGTTACTGCTGGACTGAACATGTCTAAAGGAGTAATGGTCGTTGCGCTTAGATATGCGTGGGGGTTTTGTCTTACACCACTGCCTCAAGGCACAAAAATCCGTACTTATTATAGATAAACTATCTAACTCTTTAAAGGATGATGTGAGAGGCTTTTAGCGGTCACAGATTCAGGATGTTTAGTTACTGCGTTTAAAATGCTTGACTTTCTTGGAGATCTTCGGGCTAGATGAACAAATGTATGCGCCTATTTTACGATTTTACAGAACCTTAATGTGATTTTTCGCTGGAATCTAATGGGAAGGGAGTACAATTATAGATATAATTATCTTATTGTGTCATCCTCTTATAAATTTCTATTCTAAGGCGGTGGGTTGGATGGCTGCAGATTTTTAATTTGCCCCATTTCCAACAAAAAATTATTTATGTTGGTTAAGCTAGTTTGATGGAATTTTAATGCTAGACGGAAAATGCTTATTTACATAGTGTTACAAGTCATTCCTTCAAATAAGTACATATTATTCATTCGATACGAGATTTTACGAGACCTGAGCAAAAATTCATGGTTATCATACAAAAGCTCCTCGGATTAACAAGATAACTAGAGTAGTTGGAATTGACTGGGGCCTTAGCAATGGTATTCAACACTTAAACTAATTGGATACACTGTTAAAAAATTCGATAAACGTTCATAAGAAATACCCATCTAATGGTATCATAGCAGTCTAGTGAATTTGAGCAATATTCTAGAGTGGCAACTCCCACAAATGCTTATTCGTCTTCTACCTGGTACTCAGTGCATACTGATCGATAATAAATATTACGGACTGACTAAAAATTCAAAAGCCAACTGATGTACGTGGGTGCTTGTCAATCATCCAGCTGCTTTAGTCTAATATCTGTTAGGTCCCACAGATTGTGTTTGCAGAACTCAAAGGGCTGTAGTATATTGGAGTCTGCATTTGAAAATTAAATGAAAAATTATTATAGTTAAAAGTATACGCACTTAGCGGCTGACCTGGCATTTCGACTGGATCCAAAATGGGTTATAGGGACGGAGGAGCAGATTTTATTTGGATAAGACTCGAATAGTTATCGAACATTCACGGCCGCAGCGCCTGTAAAAACGAAGTATGTGAGCGTTCTGTAAAAGATTTACACTTTATGTTCTCCCAAACCTATTGGTACGTGTTATATCTCTTAACATAGGCCTACGACTGAGATGCCCACCTAAAGCGCATAATTGAAAAAAGCACATTTTAACTGGAAAGCAGACGAGGCAATGCATTTGCTATTTGCCTTCTTTCCTTGATTTTTGTGTAATGTTCACTAGCAGTTTAGGTATATTTCCTGAGTTACCAACACGCTTTTATTCGGTTTCGCTATTAATTAATATAGATCTGGTTTTTTACATTAGATCTGAAGTTTCGGTCATCCGTAAAGCTGCCAATCATTCCCTCTGTAGATTGTTTACATGGGGATCAATTATATAACAAACAAAGACATGATTATAAAAATAGAGGCCTTGATCTAGCAAATAAAGTCTAAAGTCTTTCAATGGTCACTTCCATTAACATTTTAGTGTATCGCCTGTTGTGCTTCGCCAAGACTGTCCAATTGTTCATTCTCATCCCATGAAGTCTAAATATTTTAGCAGCACAAAAACTATACTGTATAGCTCACTAATAAGTTACGTTTTTCTCAGGTTCGTGCAATCGACAAGCAGTGAGATCAGTGCATTAAATGCTATGCCATCCATAGTTCTATAACTGTCCGCACTTAGTAGTGAAGGTGTAAGTTCATCATAATACACTTTAAAAAATAACGTTTAGCAAGCGTTTTATTGAATTAGAATATTTTCTTAGTATGACATTATTCTTAGTCTACCTGCCCACATCAGAATGCTTTTCGGGCTTCTAAATACGAGACGTTACTAAAAGGCGTGGTAAACACGCAACTTACAGCTATTTCCCTATATTGAGGTGAATGTTCGCAGCTCAGGCGTATATGTAGAGAAGAAGAAAGCAGGTCAATCATTTTAATCATGTTTTTATTCTTCTGAACTTTCAAACCCTTAATAGAGTCTATCGTCAGAGATAAAAATCTGGCCCTGATTTGCCCCCTGCCCCCTGTTGCTTGTTGCTTTTTCGACGCTTTGTTCTCTGAAGTTGGACGCCGGTAAGAGTTCGGAAGCTCAGACAAACAAAACCTAGATACCAGTGATTGAGCTGTTCTTTTTTATATACTTTATTGGTGTATTTTCAAAACCCAATGTGACAGTTTCTTGTCATATGCTCCCAAACCGATAAGTACTTCACTATTAAAAGAAAAATTCTTAATGATGCGGGCACTAGTAATATAGTACCACTGCTAGGCACTTGCAGCAATTGAAGAAAGCATTCCCCAAGCAAAGGTACCAGACATCAATAACTCGTTCATTGTTACCCTTCGATATTCAGAAACCCAAGAGCCCGATTTATTTGAGCGCAGACAAGACTAAGTAATAGCGTTTCAATAAAAACCCTTCGTGGTTTGTATCTACTGATTACGGCGCTACACTGAAACCTTGCGTTGCAAGAAGAAAATGACAATTATTTTTCACATCTGGGTTTTGTAAAAGCCGTATAATGCTGCTCGTCAGTCAAATTATCAAGACAGTTCTCTCAAGGTTTTAAATTTTTTTCATGCCGTTAATTCTAGCGACAAATGTGCTACCGAGGTAATGATAGCTTTATAGATGAAATTCATTGTGTCAGAGTTATTATAGGAGCTAAGGCTCGACGGTTATGGCCTTAACACCTACAATCTTCCAGATCCTGGTTTCTGAGGAGATTGGAGAGAATACGGTGGAAAGGCGAGAGTAGACGGAACAGTGTATTGTTTACAGAAGAGTTAGGGGAAAGTTGCCAGTCCGTCCGGCAAGGCTGTTTGGCCGGAGGACGCATGAGCGCGCACTCTCCAACCCGTCTCGCTCAGAGCCGATTTGCAAAGTGTCCTTTTGAGGCCTTAATCGGGCATGGCCGGAAAGGTCCGCTTTGTCTAGATCTCTTGATGGTAATTGGTTGAGCGTGAGACGCACAGGCGCCTGCGCGCAAGCGGCTGTGGCTGGTGTCAGTAGAGCGATCGACAGACAGACAGGTGAGGACATCGCGTGATGACTCGGCGCGAGCGAGCCCCACGTTGTGTGGCCAAGATTGTCGTCTCGCATTTGGAGCGATGGGCTGTAGAACCGCTAAATTATCACGAAATGACCTCTCATTCTTTGATATGAAAGGACGAGACTTTGAAACTGGAGGTAGATACCGACGTAAAGTGATTTTACTTGGACGAAATTATTGATCAGTGCTCCTTTTTTACTAATTACTTAACAAGGTTCAAAAAGTTTTCATAAGTGAATGGTGAAGCTGCGAGATAGACAAGGTTTGACCTGACTTGGGACCGTTCGTTGCGTAAGTAATGGGCCCTGTCAGCACAATCCCCGTTTAGCCCCGCCAAGGGCGGGGATTAAATAGGGGTAAACGGGGGTAATCCCCGCGTAGGACGGGGCTGCAGACGGGGATTTCAACCCATTTAGCCCCGTCTTCGAAAAAAATCGGGCAGAACGATGCCTTATCCCAATCCTTTCTAGCCCCATTTCCCTCAACTCCCCATACCCCAACTCGTGAAAGCAAAAGGCATGCAGTTTGTTACATGGAAAATGCATTGAAAGACAATATTAATTCGTGGAAAATTATATGTATATAAATGCTTATGATCGTTTGAACAATTTTCATTGTTCATTCAGGGAGTGATCCTCATGCTTGGCATAGCTTTCTTTAGGTATGGAGGGCTGTATATATACTGAAGTGCTTGTTTCCAATTCACCAAGATTTGCGGGTTCCTACAATGACATAAACAGCAATATTAGATGCGTTCAGTCATAATTGGTAACAAATAATTCAAAGTCAAATCAACAGAGGGAAGAAGGTATGCACGATCAAGGATACTTACCGTGTCCTACAAGTTTAGTAATTCCAGGAACCCTCCGTGGACAACATCTCTGCGCTTCCCTCGAACCCCACCATAGCGGTCCCGAGACCCATGGAACTATTCTATGATGGTGTTGCGCACAACATTTTCTTCAACATTGTGCAAGTCCGGATGTTGTCGGACAGCCTCTGAATGTGGTTACACAAGTGTAAACCTACCATTAAAAACAGCGTATAAGAGACTCCTACTGTAGGACATTTTATTCTTGGAAGACCTTGAGAACGTACATTTTAAAATAAGGGGCCGTCCAAAAATCCCCGAGAATAGGCTTCTCAGAATATCCTTCTCGTTTCTTCCGCCAATTTTGAATAAACAATCCACCTGTGAGTAAGCCGTTAGAATTGAATTTGAACACAATTATATCGTTTTCTGCAGATAATCTTTGTCTGACTTGAAGCGTTGGAGGAAATGAGCCAGGCTGTCTTCGGAGCACAGTGGCAAACTCCCCACAGCCGCCATCGGGCATGCGGGGATTGAACGGTGGCTGTCAAGGACAGCAGCAACAAGTTGCTCAACTTTTGCCGGCAGCAATATGGTCCACGTGTTTTACAATAAATTCGTTTATTTGTCTAGCAGTAGCCTCTAGGGCTTCAAAACGCGCATCCATGTGTGCTACAAACCGCGTCTCCATGGCTTTCAGAGCATCCTGCATCACTGCAGGTGATGGTAAAGTTGGGACCGCGGCAGTTGGCGGAGAAGTAGTAAGAATGCGCATCCTTAAGTATGTTAAAATAATAGTCCTTTCTGAGACGTGGTTGGCCAACCGAGAGCGCGTTTAGCCCATGGTGGCACATTTTCTTTATTACTTACTTCGGCCTCAGATTCCGAGGACAGCTGACGATGAATCCTAGAAAAGGTTACATTAGTTGTAATTTACGCTTACTTCCTCCGACAACCTCTGCCTTTGAGCTTTTGTTCAGAACTGGATAAGTCAGAGGTCTCCTCCGCCACCTCAGTGCGACGGCGAGCCGCCTCTAGTGTGAAATAATTACCCAGTATCCTAACTGGGTAATAGGGCGTGCCCTGTGGTGGCCGCTTGTCCATCTCTAAACAGCAATTTCGCACTTTGCGATCATCGGGTCACATCACACGGCTTTTGTCCTGGTCATGGAACCATTTGTCGGCAACCACATCAACTGAATTTTCAGTTGTAAATATGACAACAAAGTACATACCAATGAAAAACCGGTGATAGTCAGGTAATTTACGTTAATAAAAAACGGTAAAAGGAAAAGTTTACAATAATTTTATTATTCTGAAAAAGGAAAAGTTTACAATAATTTTATTTTTCCGAAAAAGCATGAAAAAGAGGTATGAGGTGAAAGTAATTGTAAAATAAAAATGGGACATAGTTACAGCGAATATCACTAAGTGCAGCAGACAGCGTAGTGTTTTCCAAAGTGGAGGCTTTGAACACGAAAATGGTAAGGGAGGAAAACGAGGGGTGGTAAAGAGGTCAATGCAGTCAGTAAAAGATCTGTAGTCTATAACTGCATTTAGAAATGAGCCGTCAGCCGCGGATGTGGGCATATCAATGTCGCCTGAATCTTAATTAAGTACATGACTTATGCACCAAAAATACCCACCAGAAGGTATCGCTGCGGTGAGTACGGGCATCTCTGGTTCCGGATCCGAAGATTCCCGAGATTCCTCGGCAACAACAGCAGACTTAGTAGGGACAATGTACCTATGTACCGGTTCCAATGTGAAAGCTTCCTTTGAAATGACGTCCTAAGGTAACCCGAAAAGTTAGCCAGGATAGAAAATGTATGCGTAAATGCTATGT
>JAYGXS010000001.1:66189162-66263080 GCA_036362985.1 Ligula intestinalis
GCACCTGCTCCTAGTACCCAGCCAGTCATGCAGCCGGCCCAGCCTCTTCAGCCAACTCTGCCGGCGCAGATGGCTGGAATACAAAATGCTGTACCACCAGGGGCCATGGGTGCCCCTGCATCGTCACCAAGTACTGCAGGGTCTAAGCCAGGTAACAACTGGACTGTGTGAGGCGTCTCGGCATGCTGCTTGCATCTGCATGTCCCCATCTGAAGATGAATGAAAGTTGGAGCACGAAACTATCTCATCATTATCGCTTAGCATCTGAACTGGCAGTGGTGCTCGCTGTGTTGTGCTGTCCGCTCTCTCAACTAGTTTTGCTTTCTTCCATAATACAGAACTTATTTCCTACGACTTTCCTTTTACCTCCCTTCTCGTACAGCTTGCAATCCCGGACTGGCCTATGCAACTGGACGTGGAATAAGACCACGGGGTATACGTGCACAGGATGTCGCTGTTTTCCAAGTGCACACTGAGCAGGCTGGTGAGGGCAATCTTGCGGTTCATATGAAGCGACCAGGTAAGTTAGTATATAAATACAATATTGTTTCACCGGAAACTCTGTACTGAACGGTTTTAATACAAGTTGGGATTTTCTCCTATTTCAGTCTCCGCATATTACTGAAAGGCAATGGCAGATGTGCCAAAGGTTATTTGTCTAGCTTGACCCATTTTTGAGGTATCAGTTTCAAAGTTTAGTTGGCTCTAATTTAGTCAAAATTAAACATTATCAGTCACGTCTGGCATTTAGTGCAGGGTGGAGTTTCAAGCAAACTTTCACCCTTGGCGTCCGTTGATAAGCAAAATAATTTTATGTTTTGTCGTGAGGAACACTCGATATTTTTAAATGATAACATAAAATAAGTCTCAATTTTTCTAAGTGCGTAAGGCTTGGCTGTAGGAGTTGTCGTTTGTTTATTCTGTTTAACCGTCCAAAACATTTTAATTTAGGACCCACCTGCCGTATTCTCGATATCTCGACATAAGATTCCACGGAATCTGGAAGAAATACTATCGCCTTACCGAATTCAGGCGTATTTTAATTCGATCAAGAGAAGGCCTTTGTTTACATTTGCCTTTTGTGTATTTTAATGACAGACCTTACGAAGACCCACCTAACAATAATCACGCGTAATAGGTTTTGTAAGGTTCCCGAATGTGCACGGTTGCCATACGGTTGATTTAAAACCAGTGAATAGCTCTTTGGGGACAATACTTGCACTCGGTGCCGTCCACTCTTTAGAACCATGTTTGTATTGTCATTTCCAAATATGGAAGATTTTGTGTTTACATATCCTCGTTCAATTGTCCCTCACTCGTCTGTTTTTCCTTCGCTTAATTAACTTATTTCTTCCTCAGATGGCCAGCCTGAACCCGTGAAGGTTACCCGCGTTTCAGATTATCTTTATGAGTGCACATACACCCCACAGCGACCGGGGCAATATGTTCTCGATGTGGAATTTGGCGATGGCCACATTCGCAGCAGTCCCTTCAAGGTGAGATTTTTATTCAAACAGATAAAGGGTGACTATGCCTGTACATATTTCCTCCGGTGGATATTCTTTGCTTGCTCTACTACCACTGCTCTCTAATTTGCCCTTTTCTTTCCTTAAAAGCTGACTTATGGATCTTTTGGCACCCCTTTTAGATCGTCGTTGGGCCATATGTTAAATCTGCAATCCGCGCCTTTGGCCCGGGTCTGCACGGTGGCATGGTCAACATACCAAACGTTTTTACAGTCGTGACAAACGGCTCTACTGGTGCTCTCGGTAAGTATCCTAATAGACGCATAATATGCTGACTATGAACTGCTGTGAACCGCAAACCGAGCTTCCAGATGAAACCTATAGTGTCTTAGTCTGTCATTCCTCGAAACAAAGGGAGTTCCGAAGAAGAAGATGCGATCACTGGAACAAGGACTTTATTTTCTTGACGTTTCGGATTCCCAATGGAATCCGAAACGTCCAGAAAATAAAGTCCTTGTTCGAGTGATCGCATCATCTTCTTCGGAACTGCTGCCTGGAACTCGTATATTCTCCTCTATTGACAAAGGGAGTTCGTAGTTAAATTTATAACGCATGCACCATTTACAGAACATTACCAATGCAAGCAAGCATGCGAGTCCCAGGAAGTAATTGAGAAGAAGACGACTCGATCGCTGGGACAATACTTTTATTTGCCTGACGTTTCAACATCCGTCGCGGATTCATCATCAGAGATATTATCAAAAAACGGTTGCAGAAACGATAGTAGAACCCGTTTCTGCTACAGTTTTCAACTATTGTCTTTAATGATGAATTTGCGATGAATGTCGAAATGTCAGGCGAATAAGAGTATTTTCCCACCGATCGAGTCGTATTCTTCTCATTTAAGGAACATGTTTTTTCGAAATTCCTGGGACGGGGCTGTCAAGAATCCTGGGAGCTAATGCTATGTTTGAACTCCACATCTTTCCTAACTTATATTAGTGAGTGAAGTGACAGCAACAGTAGCTTATATAGACCCACTCATTAATCCATACAACCTGCATGTTTTCCTTCGAAAACGGTGGCTAGAGGGTTTTATGGGCGGGGAATTAGGATATGCAGTGGAACATATTTTAATAAATGCTAATTGCCTTTATATTTTACTTTGTTTAGAAGCGTTGTTGACTTATATCTGTAGATTTTCCCAATTTGTATTATCATTTAACTTATTGCGGTAAAACCCGATTATCACATGGCAGGCTTTTTGAATTTCCCGAAAAATTTAAATGGTGGTTAGGAGGTCGTCTACTTCAACTTATCTGTGGCCCAACTTACCGTTCTGGAGTTAGATTAGTATAGTCCGCGGCGCGAAGCGCCGCGCACACCTTCAGTTAGCATGCTGCCTTTCCTATTTCCTCACCCAAAAAATTCTATAACCACCGTTTTGCAGGTCAAACTGTTGGGACTAGGGGTATATGAGTGGGGCTACATAAGCTACATTGCCGAAGTGACAATAGGTCTTGTTCGCCTCGAGCAAGAAATTACTTCTTAGTCATGTCCGATTTATTCTTTCTGTCTGAGCTGATTGCTTAGTAAAATTAGCATAATTTTTGCCCTACACACTGCTTCCTTGCTATTTCCTCCCCTTCTCACTGTCAACCTATGCCACTATTTCTGCGAAAAAAAGGTTTCTTAATCGAGGGACCCAGCGATGCAAAGATCACTTGTGAGGACAATGGTGACGGTTCTGTCCTCGTCGCTTATACTGTGTCGCAGCCGGGCGAATATGCCGTGCACATCACTTCCGATGATGAGGACATTCCAGATTCACCCTTCATGGCCAACATTTCTCCCCAAATCGGTATTGATATTGAAAAGGTAGGTATTGGTGGCATTGCTCCTACGTCACCCCACATACTTCTGTCTCTCGTTCTCTTCTTCTCTTTAGCCTTTTCGCTTGCGACAAAGTCCTGGAAATTCGTGTGCTATCTCATCCACGCGGGTCATATTCTGATTCAAAAGATTATAACGAAACACAGGAATAGCTGCCCCCTACCTCTTTAGGAGCGCTGCCCCAATTGTCAGGGCGATTAATGTGAAGATAAGCTTGAACCAGTATTAGGGTAAGGATAAACGATAGGATCCTAATTAAATTTAGGTTTAAGGTGAAGACTTGGGTTAGGCGAAGTGTAAGGGTTAAGGCTAAGGTTGGGACACGGGACAGTTGGGCTTCTTGGAATTTTGTGCCGGGCCATCTGTCTTATCTACCGTGTTTCTATTCATGTTTCTTGTCAAACGTATTAAATTAAAATTAGTTACATCATTATGCCATCGAACGTTTTATTTTCCGGGCCCCCGTGCGCGTTCACTACCGCACATTTAATGTAAGTTAATGGATCGAATACTCATGTACATGGAAAATAACCAGGGTCCAGTGGTTTCTTTCAGGCACTTTCATTGCACATAGAAAGTTTCCTGTGGTAGGTCCAAAAATGGATTTCCTATGATCTTATTTTTTGTTAGACCTGTTGTGGTAAGTGTTGCGAATACCCATTCATGCAGGTCGTATTTAATTCTATTTATACGCATGTCTGAGCTAGGTTGCTAACATGGTCGTATCACCCGACTGAACTAAGACGAAAACTGGTCAATAGCATTCAACACATCAGGTTTCCTTATATTTGTGTACAACCTGTGAAGCCTTTCAAAGCGCTGCCTCTGTGTTAGCAAACAGGTCGTTTTTGGATGATTAGAAGAAATATGTGATCCATTCTGTGCTCGTGGTAATGGTATACCATCCATCCAAAGGTTAGACATTTTCTAAAGTCTAAACCTTGCTGCCGTGGAACGACCCTCCTTCTGTGTGTTATACGCTGAACGCTGACGCTTGAGTTGGTAACGTAAAACCTTGGCTGCATTCTGAATTCGAACATGGACACTGGCGTAGTTCAGTGGCAAGCAAGTTGCGCAATCAAATGCTTCATGGAAAACGAATAGTCTATTGATAAATTTCAGGCCCATTTAGTCAGTTCGTATTCTCGCTTCCCTAAAAGATAGCGCAAAATGAGGTATTTACATGTGTCGCGAGTATGGCGTTGCAATGTTTGAAAACTATCCTTTGTAGTGCGACAAGAGACTCTTAATAATAGCATTTTTACTATTTCCATATTTTTAGTTTAGAACCCGGGCCTAATTTAACTGAGTTATACCAAGAATTTAAGGGGAGGTCTCATCCCCAGTTATATCGAAAGGCTTGCCATGAAATTAGCCCTCCTATTGTCTACCTTAGTGCAGTCCTTTTCTGTCCCGAGTGCTCGACCATCCATCTTTATCTTGAAAATTCCAACAACCGAGCATGATATCGGGTTTTGTAGTTATTTTGACAACAGTCATTGCTCATATCACATGTCTCTGGAATATTTAGATCACGGCCTCAGGAAAGGGCATCACTCCCAAGCCGGGCAACGTTGTCAAGGGGATGCCCACTGAGTTCGTCATCGATCTCGGTCAGGCTCTACCACAGGCACAACTGGTTGCTGCCCAGCTGAAGACCTCGGTGCAAGGACTTCTTAAAGTGGAATGTCACGACTCCTTCGGGGAACCAGTCCCGGTGGAGGTTGTGCAGACCACAGAGGGCCGATTTACTTGCAAGTATACCGCAAAGAAGGTGGGAGTAGTCACCGTGGACATGGCCATTGCTGG
This sequence comes from Ligula intestinalis, assembly GCA_036362985.1. Classification (NCBI taxonomy): domain Eukaryota; kingdom Metazoa; phylum Platyhelminthes; class Cestoda; order Diphyllobothriidea; family Diphyllobothriidae; genus Ligula; species Ligula intestinalis. The sequence continues at coordinate 66,194,331 of JAYGXS010000001.1, forward strand.
TGTTGGACTCCGCGAAAGTGGAACTCGAGTGAGTTGTAGCGCTCTTGGTACCGATTACTTTCAGTATGTATATGTGCCAGTTGTGTCGCCTCTTGCCGACATTAGCATTAGAAGGAACTATTAACTAGTTAATTTGCACAAAACTGACTACAAATCCTGGCACTGTCAGTATTTTCAGCGCTGATATGTTGCATTTTTATTAATATCGTCTGAGAAACTGACAACACATAATTAAATTTGAAAATTTGTCCCGTTTTTTCGGTTAACACTTCACATAATTCGCGTTCTTTGCCTTTTGCTTTTCCGACTTCTAATCTCATAAAATGTACCACAATTGCATCGAAAATTGGCTCACGTGTATTGGCCCTGACTCTGAGCTGCAAGCATAAAACATCTTCGGTGACGCTTACTGAGGCAATACCTTATTTGTAACCAATATTTTACGTTGAGCAGTTCACTTGGTCTGCAATTTATATACACTTTATAAGTTGTTGTTTAAATTTCGCACGTCTGAGTACAAGCAATAAGCAACAAACGTATGTCTGCATAATACGTATTAGGGCACAACTCTATTGCGCAACAATTTGCGCACGTTTCCCATTTTTTCTCCTTCTCATGAGCGATGCGTTGGCAAAAAAATTATTTTGCACATTTTGGATCTCACTCGTTGAGACTAACAAGAGGCCGCTCGTGTGCCGTTTGAATTGTGCCGACGATAGAATTTCGTTTGCCTTTAAATAGCCTTGTTTATTAAGGCACAAACGCGTGGGAACCTAGCCGACGGTACATATTGGCTTCTTTTATCTGTTTGGGTAACCAGGATGCAGAGTTTTTTCGCTGACCTTATCCCTAAAAGTGTGTGGGGGACTTTGAAGGTTTATCGGACATTTTCCGACATTGCAACCAGCTAGCAATCTCGGCCCCTCGCCACTTTTATTGATTTTTTCGCCGCCTCAGTTGGCTGTTTTCGGCTGAGAGCGAATCGTTTGGCCCTACATGGTTCACTCTGAAATTATCGATTGGTAAATAGTATTCGGACAAACTAGTAACGTTCACACTAACATCACAATGATGTTGATAACCGAGGAAAATCAATAGTTTAGCCTCTGAGCAGGGCTCAGACACAGCCCGATTATGCCCTATCTGTGTGCTAAGAGCAAACATTAATTATCTGTTTGACTGCTCTGACTTTCCACTATGCAATAGTGCAGTCCGTTAACAAGGCAGAATGGTGACTGCAAATTTTCATCACCTGCAATACTCACTATCCCTCGTTCGTCCACTTTCTGCGTTAACTTCCGGGTCAATACAGGTAGAGCGGTGATGCATACTCAAAATCGTTCAAGGAGCATTCAAATGTCGACGTTCCTTGTCATTCGGTCGCTCTTTTGGTCTATAAAAGCGTCTAAGATAAATTAAGCGATTTTCAGCTGAAAATAAAGTTGATATGTGCCTCAAAACCAGGAGGCGCATTCTGGGTCTCAGCACGGGACAGGGTTTGCATGTAACAGTTTTCACACTGATCTGCGTACTTGCTAATCCTGTTTCGTGGTCCCTTCTTATTTCCATGTCTACAGTCATTTTTAAGTGTGGTCATAATTAAGTGTGATAGGAGTTTGAAGCATTTGTGAAGCATTTGGATCATCAGGCACTGTCACTCCAGGGGTTTTACCTGGAACATATCAGCCGGTTGATCGATGAGACCTCTGACTGCAAATATGGGACTAGCATATCCATTCACATCGTACTTCAGTGAAGCCGTTTTTTAGTTTTTAGGTAGTTTTTCGATGTTTGCTCGCCCCCCTGTCGCCCCTAATATTACCGCCCCCAAATTTTGTCAACAGGTTCCTGTGGATTCAGATGTGGCTCTAAAGAACGTCAAGCTCTTCGGCCCCGGTTTGGAGACGGCCAAGATGAATCAAATGACCCACTTCACGGTGGATCTGCGTGACACTTTCCCCACTCAGGAGGCTAGAGCAGAAGTTATGAGAGAAGTTCTGGTGCAGATAACTGGAGAGAAGGGAGAAATCATTACGCCCCGACTGATGGACAACGGTGATGGCACTTGGCGCGTGGAGTACGTTGCCCCTGAAGCAACCTCTGCTATCTGCGTGTCAGTCCTCCTAGCCGGCCAGCAGGTGGGCCAGAGCCCCTACTGCGTGCCGGTCACCCCAGGATTCGATACCTCAAAGATCAAAGTTGATGGCCTTGATTCGCGTGAGTTGACTTGTGGTTGAAACCTTCTGTTTCCACCGATCTTTACACGCCGTCCTTGGGCTGCTTTCATGTTCCTGAAAGTGTGGATGAAAAAACAGGCTGCTTGCACACACTTGATTACGGTTTGATTATAGGATATTCAAGGTGGCCAGAGGTAATCCAATTTAATGTTAGCATTAATAAAACTTCATCAACGACTTACTATGCCAGCTATTTGTTGTTTCCGAGTCTACTACACTAGCTCATGACACGTAGCATGAAGCGGTTGGCCAGCCACTATTTTCACGTTTGAGCAGGCATGATTGCCTGCAATCCACTGCCTCAAGTTCAGATTAATCAGGTCAAGCGGCTGTGCCTTATGAAAGTACAAACGTTTAGGCCGTGAAGTTGGAAGCGGCTTTTGGTGGCTAAAACTGACGGGACGGGTAGAAAAGCAACAAGTCATGCATTTCCGTAGATTCATTCTTACAAGAGATCGTGTTCACTGACTTCAGTCAGTCTACTGTGTAGTCATCCCGCTATCTCGTGTGAAAACACGATGCCAATTTTTTAATACTAGCTAGCAAACTGACCCTGCCGGACATTTATATTCATCATTTAGTGAGAAACCAGACTTCCGATAGGGGCAATTGGACTTGCGCCGCAACATTGATATGAAATACACGTATTTTGTTTTCTTGCAAGTTGTGCAGCGGTACGCATCGAGGTAAATATAAATATAAATATTCACTCATAAATGTGCGAACGCCGATCGAATAGGCTTCCGAACTAAACCAAGTTCATGTGGTGGTCAGAGGTCCCCAACGGGTGACCGCCTGCCAGGCCGATTCCGGCCAAGGCATAATAGCAGTAAAGGGGGTATGACAGCATTTGGGGGTTACTTGATACAGAACTGTTTCGGGCTTATTAGCCTTCATCAGCCAAGCATAACCCTGAACACCAGCTGGTCGGACAACACAAACAAACGCACTCACAGACGGCGCAGTTGGTCCACCACTGGTGTCTATTAGATGGGTCATAAGCACTTCATCGAACCGCAGTTCATCAGCCGGAATCGGCCTGGCAGGCGGTCACCCGTTGGGGACCTCTGACCACCACATGAACTTGGTTTAGTTCGGAAGCCTATTCGATCGGCGTTCGCACATTTATGAGTGAATATATACCCCATCAGTAGTGACAGCAAATGGCAGGTGGCGAGGCGCTGATGAACTGCTGTTCGATGAAGTGCTTATGACCCATCTGATAGACACCACTGGTGGACCAATTGCGCCGTCTATGAGTGCGTTTGTCTGTGTTGTCCGACCAGCTGGTGTTCAGGGTTATGCTTGACTGATGAAGGCTAATAAGCCCGAAACAGTTCTGTATCAAGTTACCTCAAATGCTGTCATTCCCCCCCCCCTTACTGACAAATATAGATATATCTGTAAACTTTTATCAATAATTGTATTGTGCACGTTTGTTTACGTGCTACGTGCATCGTTACTGCATTGAATTTATTTTTAGTTTACACCAACATTTATATTAGTATCGATCCCGCGGCACCAACTGGTGTTCGGGTATCTGGTGTTGGTTTAAGTGAGGGCCTTGTAACCGCATGCAGTCTATGAGCGTACAGTTAGTCTCTTGACTGCCGTCAATCTTTCGTTGATCCTTATAGTTTGAGTGTTTGAACAATGAACGATGTTGACGCCTGCTCGGGGACGTTTCCCGGTGCGGAAATTCTGGGTTCACTTTAGAGGAGAACGGATGACTCGATGTTAACAAATGCGTTTGAAAGTAAGCGGTTATTTCGCCAGCTACCGGCCTGTCAATATTTCTCCCTACGCATGGAAGAGAGCCATGGCATTGTTTATGACACTACAACTATCCGCCAGCTGTTTTTGCTTTTGTGCATTTTCCCTAATGATAGTCCAAGTGCTTCGACCGAAGCACCATCTGCTATGACAGGACTCTTCTATGATCACTTTCCACGTCCGGGGCCATTACCAGTAGATGAACTAGGTTTGAAAAACAGGATCGTCACTACGGATGCGGATGGATGGACACGCTGCAGCAGTGAGGAATAAAGAAATTAACTTCTAACACTCAAAGAGGTCAAAATAATTGCTTATAGTATCAACCGCGTTGACTGTCAGTTGTTTGGGTCATAATTTTCTGATTCATTATCCATCAATGGGCGTGCTGCCCCTTCCCTCCCTATTACTTGACAAGAATTCTGGTGAACATTATTTTCAGTATTATCAGTCATGCCGATCATCAACCCCGAAAATGAAATCGGGGTCACTTACGTCTCAAATACCAGTGATCAAATAGCTAGTGTGCCGAGTACGAACATCAACGATACATAGAGATGGTTGATTCTGTGTCACTCACTTTGTATTTGTATTGAAGACCCTGTCATCGCCTTGAAAAGAGCAAGAGTAGCTTCCAAACTTTTTGTGCCATCTAGGAAGTAAACGTTACCTGTCTCTGTTTCCACCTCGCTTTTCCAGCCGTGCAAGCCAACAAACCTCAACAGTTCAAGCTCATCACTGCCGGTTCAGGTGTTCCGAGTAATGCGCAGCCGAACGTAGTTGTAAAGCCAGTAGGCAGTACCGCGCGAGTCCCCACAAAAGTCGCCCCCATACCAGAAGGCTATGAAGTCACGTATACTCCACCATTACCTGGACAGTATGCCGTATCTGCAGACATTGCCAAACATCCCGTTGCTGGTCCGTACGCTGTGGAAGTTGTGCCTGCCAGTCAGCCAGTGCCTCCCAAAGGTGCCAAATCGGCAATGAAGTTTCAACCGAAACCTACACCCGGCGCGCCGGCAAATCCTCTCTTGGCCGCGCACAACGCCACCCTCCAACAACATCCTGCGCTTCTCAAGGAACCCATACCCCTCTATACTGGCCAAGTGGTGCCCCTGCAAATCACGTCCCCGCAGATGGCTGCGCCCCCCAAGCAGACTGCTGCCCTCTCTCCCCTGCAAACTGCACCACTCAAGTCTTTTGAACCCGCAGAGATGGCTCGAAAATTGGCTGCAGTGCAGTCAGCCGGTCCCGTACAGCAACCAGACGGTAGCGGTCAAGTCGCCGGCATACAGCCCACGCCTATTCAACCCGCTCAAGCTGTGCCCGCGCAGGCCGGGCTGCTGCCACAACAGCAACCACAGTACGGCCAGGCACCAGTTACTCAACCAGTGCCAGCAGGTGCACCAACGATGCAACCCTCCGCGCAAGCACCAGCAGCCCAGAGCTTTCAGCCAAATCCACAATCTCAGCAGCCGGCGAATTACCCTTCTGCACAATCTTGGTATAAACCGGATCCACTCCTTCAAGGACCGGGCAAACCAGGAGTTCCCCGGCCTCCCATCCTGCCCGAGGAGAAGGTGTGCTTAGCATGCATCTGCTCAGACTGTTGCGCGTTGGTTCCCCTTTCCCGCCCTCCCCTGCACGCCCTACCCCTTCCCAGTGCATGTTGAAATTCGCTCCCAGCTTTCGCCTGTGAAGAGTGGCCCACCGTCAGCTGGCGTTCGTGTCTTTTGAAACACACGTATTTTCTCTTTTGCTCTTTTCAACTGCGCTATGCAGGAGGAGGCAAAGAATAAAAGTCTTTGGCCGCAACCGAAACCCGATCAGCCCGCAGGTCTGGTCACAGCCTATGGCCCTGGTCTGGAGAAGGCCATGGCCACAGTACCAGCCGAATTTACAATTGATAGCACCAAAACTGTACCCGGTAAGCTGGGCGTCGTGATCGAGGGGCCAAGGCAGCCGCAGATTGACTGTCAGGACAATGGGGACAAGACCTGTCGTGTGACCTATGTCCCGCCTGTACCAGGCACCTACAAACTCAACGTTCTGTACAATGGCGAAGAGCACGTTCAGGGCAGTCCATTCCTGGTACAGGCCTACCCTGTGGGCAAGCCGGACCTAAACACAGACAAGATTACCACCTACGGGCCGGGATTGAATCCAGATGGTTCGTTTTTTGACTGCGCACGATCACAACCTCTTTGACACACCTGCAGCATGCTAACGTCGTCGGTCATGGCATACGATATAGTTTTTGTTGCTCACTGTTGCTCGACTGTCATATCATTTCTTGTTTTTTTATCCTCTTGTTGGATTAGAAGCTTGCTACCAAAAAAGGCTTACACAGTGCATGCTAATTTACTGCCTTAGTGACTAGAGTTGTCACTGTCCTTCCACTGAAGTGGTTTTTCTGTTAGTTCGCTCCACAGTACCACATTTTTTCTTCTATCTGTTTTTAAGCTGGTTTTTAGGTTGTTGTAGTGACTGCATGTTCTTGTAGTTATTGATAGTCTATATTTGCTTCCTCTAAAATATGCCCACTTTTACTTGCTTCGAATATGTGTAGGCGTCTACATGAATTGCATTTCGAAGTTTGTGGTTGACGCTACTGCGCTGGACAAGGTGGGATCCGAGGAGGTCACTGCTACCTTGAAGGCTCCGGACGGCCGCACCTACACCTGCGATGTAACCAACAGACACGATGGAACCTACCTGTGCACCTACGTAGGAAAGATGGAGGGTATGTTAACCCTGTTTCCGCCTTCTGTGTGCATCTGATGCTGGAAGCAGTGAGCAAGGCGTTGTGTTACAACTAGTTTTCTGTTTCTGTTTTTATGCGTATCTGCTCGTCGTTATCTTGCCTTTCCTCTGGGTATTCATTCTTGATTTTCTTTCTAATGAGCCCTCCAAAATATCAGGCACTTCTACCAACTGTGGTTCCAGATCTTACGTCTTCTTCTCAACTCCATGCGTGCTACTCTAGACCGTACTTTTCTAGTGTCACACGAACCCCATCAACTTAAGCTTCTTAGGGCTTTGTTTATCGCAAATGTGGCATGAGTTTGGGTGTAAATGACCAGTTGCCTACGTCCTTTTTGACCATATTCATATCCCAAACGAAGAGCCCCAGTTAAAGTTCTGGACTGCCGTACTAGAATTTTAGCCTACTGGTAGTCGAAACTGCAAGGAAGGCTGCCAATGAAGGCTTACACGTTTAATTGTCTGCTGGACACTGGGTGACAGAACGCCACAGTCTAGGACTCGATGATATTTGTAATGACTTTAGGTAATTTATAATAAAGCCTCTCTGTCCGATCTTGTGGCTATTCGTGCGCGCTGTGGCTAAAGATAACTTACGTTCGTTGACAGATGGTGTGTTATGTCTCTAGTTGAGACTATCTTCCTACCCCGAGATCCACATGGCAGTTGGAAGTGACAATTTAGAACAAAATACCAGAAATTAATACCGTAACTTGCTAGCAGTACGGGCACTAATCACATAGCTGACCTTAGTTTCAGACAAAAAGTTTTTGATAGGTATGTATCACTATAAAAGTACCTTTATATAATGCTACGTGTTCCCTCGTTTTCAGGTCCACACAAGATAGACGTTGCTTACGGTGGTGTACCTATTCCAAGCAGTCCGTTTACGGTCAATATGGTGCCCGGGTTTGATGCCTCCCGAGTGCGCGCCTTTGGACCCGGCCTGGAGCCCTCGGGCCCACATCTTATGCCCGATGTGACCACCTTCTTCACCGTGGACATGAGCAATGCTGGCCAAGGTGGTCTTGGTCTCTCCATTGAGGGACCTGCGGATGCCAGCATCAATTGCGTTGACAATCAGGACGGGACGTGCACAGTTGAGTACACGCCAAAGTTAGCTGGTGTCTATGATATCAAGCTAACCTACAATGAGGTCGAAATTCCCTGTAAGTCCACGGTGGGTATTTCATGCGCTCTTGCCCGATTTGCATGTGGCCGCAAAATCAGGACTGAAGTGGTAAAAAACGCATGAAGCCTGAAAACTAAAACCATATCTTAACATCCCCTCTCTCGCCTACCATGGTCAGACTAGGCTTAAAACAGACAAAAAAGCAGTCGATCCTTGTTGAAGTACTTTCGGTTGGGTAGTAGCAACTTTTTATAGCCGTCCAACATTTACATCTCATGGACTTTTCGCAATCTGTCTCACTCTCTCCTTATCTGCGATTTCTTTACTTGGCAACTCGGAATACGAAAATCTTGCTTCCTATCGGTAACTGATCAAACTGTAGGTAATCGTGTGCTGTCATGCTTCAAAGGGCCGATCTTGCAATATTTATGAGTTTGCCAGATTGGCTTAATTTAGCTGACCAAATTGTCAGGAAATTTGTGGCATTTGGCGGGATTTGAACCCACATAAAAGGGAAGGCCTTTCGTGAAGCCAATGCTCTACTAGTTGAGCTACAAATGCCACGCCTAGCACCGTGAGTTTAACCACACTTGAATCGATTTTACCCGCTTAACTTTATCGTTCATGTGGAATCTTGCAATAGCTAATACGGTATGTTTCTCAAAATTTAGTCGCCCAAATATCTGAGTAAGCACGCCTCATGAAATGACCTATGATAGGAGATCCTGATGTGATGTGTAATCAGTTAACTGCATTACCGTTGTTTCGAATAATTTTGGAACAACCCTCGCAAGATTGTTCGTTTCAAAAGTACTCGAGTATAAGTGTCACCAATTTCTCCTGAGTACTAGATGGAATTTGACATTCGCGGTTTCACAAAGAACTCCCTCTAGAGAACTTCTGTTAGCGAGTGGTAATCGGTGGTCTAACACAATTACCAAACGGCAAGGTAATCGAAGGGGACATTTCCGGCTTACTCACCGTCTAAAACCATTAGTCATTCAAACGCAGGCCTACATTTCTCAAGACTTTTAGCCGCGTTGAATTGTTTAGTGAGCTTTATGCTGTGTAGTTAAGCCAGAGTCGCTCATACTGTGCACTTTTGAAATGCAAACTCTTGCTATAGTTACAGGCTGACATAGTGCCTATTTAAACGTGTTCCAAGTTATTATAGGCGGAAATTATCCACTTTCGAAGGTCCATAGCCATAGCCAATACATTTATGGCTCTATAATTCTGGGTCCAAGAAAATACAAATTTACTTTAGCCCAAAACATTTCAGTTTAAAAAAAACTTTATCTTTCTCTACGCATACAGATTGGTATCTGGCTGTCTAATGTACAGAAACAACTGCATCTGACTTGGAAGATTTATCAAGGTGTCAAGCCAATAACCGTTCTCTTGGAGTCATGCCTATTTAAATTAGGCTCGCTTTAAATTTAGGATCTGTTTGTAGAAGACCGTGGGATCACTTCCTAACTTCCTATCGATCATCTGACCTCGCGGGATTCAACACACCTGAAATTTTTACATATCTTGAGTTGTCTCACTTTACCCACGGGCAATGTGGCCCTAAGGGGCTTGAAATATGGGTCTCGCTTTGTAGTCCTGTCCTTTGCGCTCATTTTTATCGAGTACTGGATGGCGTTGCGCCTAGTTGTGGCAAAGAAATGTGTCGCTCTCTTATAATTGTTGGCTCTCGGCAACTAGGTGTTCGGGCTCAGCTGACATTTTAAGTGCTGTATTTGCTGTTATGTTATAAGAAAATGACGGCTTGGCACTTACAATATGAGTGGTACCGCAGGGCTCGCTTGCTTATATAATATGACACGTATCAGCACTTCTGCGCTCGGAGGACCATGCTCCTCGCCGTGTGTTGTTTTCGTGTCGATGGTCGTTATCTCTCACCTCTACCCAGTTTTCAGGTATCCAATCGAACCTACTCTCGTCTTAAATGCAGATCCAACAACTGCCGGGTCCACCAGCAGGGGCACTTTAGGCGCGTGAAGGGCCTTAGAGACCGGCCTATCCGACGTTAATTATTCTCCAAGTTGTGAAACTGTACGCGCGCACAGAGTCTGCGGTGCACATACGCCCCCTTTGTCGCCCTACCGCGCTCAAACTTGCGTACGTTGGCAACGCCACATTCGTAATCATTCGCACATCTGCATGCACACATGCACAAGTAACGGGCTCGCCAGTTAACGTTAGCTGCCACCATCACTCACCGTTTGTGTGTGTGTGTTCATGCAACCCTGGTCCTCGCTTGCGGTTCTGGCAAGCAGAAGCAAACTCGCAATAACCGTGTGACACGATAAAGAAGGCACCGCCGGCGTATGCAGTGCCACCTCACCCCCTCCCCCCCCCCCAGTCACCCCCCGCCTCCCCCAGCCCGTAATCTGAGTTTTCGAGACAGTGGTAATGGCGGTGTTGGGCCAAAGCCAATTCCGCATCCCTGCCTTTCTCTGCTACGTCCAAGAGGTCACAGGCGTGAGTCAGTTAGTGATCAAGGCTGCTGCTGCTGCGGCTGCGGCTGTCTCCCCCGACCCGACTACTGGTCCACGAACTCTACCCCGCTTGATGGGCTCCAACAGCAATGTGTGTGTGCGTGTGTCTGTTGCGAAATGCAAATCACAAGCCTCAGTCACCGAACTCATTAGCGGACGGAGCTGGCGGTGCGTAAGGAGGCCAGTCTGCTTGCGCCTGTTCCGAAGTGACTCGTTTCTCGTTATCTCAGCCCCGCTAGGTTGGCGTGAGTAGTTTCCAGACCATGCCACAGGGCTGAATAGAAATGAATGCTCTAAGTCACCACTATGAGACAGGGTGAGCCAAGGGGGTAATCGCAAAAGGGTCAGTATTCTGATTTGATCTTAGTAAAGTATATATGTACCAATGATCGAGATTAAAACGGACTTTTCCCTGCCATCCGTCCTCCTTTGCATTTCTCCTCTTCTCCCAAAACTTCTTTTAATATTAGCATTCCAGCTTTTTATTGCTTCCGACCTAATTTTACTTGAAAGAACAGTCTATACAGAGTCGAATTCCTATCTGGAAAATAGGCCCTGGACTTTGGATCTCCTATATTTCTTTTCGAGGGGAGTCAATCATTTAAATTATCGCTACTTACCTTTCCGAATTTTAAGTGTCAAGATTTACCCTTTACCTGCGTGTTCGTCAATTTAAAAAAAGTACTTAAGAAGGCTGATTTTCAAACATTTTGACTGTCAAAGATTGCAGAGTTAATGGTAGGCGCAATCACTGCTCCGACAGTTGGCAACAGAAATACGAAGGTCTTTCTCGGCATTTTCTCGCCCCAAGTTCCATATGCATATATCCATGTGAAATCAGGACTCTTGTTGTTGTTCCTTTTGGATCTTCTAAAACTTATGCTCTTCTTGTGATCTTCTGTTACCAGCGAGTCCCTTCCGGGTGAGAGTTCAAGGTGGCAGTGACATCAGCAAGGTGAAGTGCTACGGTCCGGGTCTGGAGCCAGGCAAAGTGCGCGTCGCCTGCCCAGCTACCTTCGTTGTTGACTCCAGACTGGCGGGCAATGTGCCCATGGAAGTAAGTCTCTTCTCGCACCATCTGCTTCTGCTCAGTCAGAATGAGCATTTTTAAACCCAACCATTTAAATCTTACTCTTTGTGCTTACGTCTTCCGTTTGTGGTCACTTTCTCAGCGGTCATTACCAAGGAGAAAATGAAATTCAAGAGCCTGATGCCGTCTACGGATAAACGCAAAATGTCTGTTAGCCGATACTGCCCCGGTGGTGCGCGTTAAAAGAGCTGCTATTTGGTGGTGGTGGTTGTGGTGGCAAAGCTAATTACCTCATGAATCTAATTACTGTTGGGAGGTTCTACATAACATTGACCGAACTCGTTTTCTGGAAAGCTAACTGAAGACGACTAGAGCTGAGACTGAGTATAGTAGCCGGTCTACCAATTAGCCTCTGTATGTGGCGTGTCGTATGTTTCAGTCCTGTCTCGACTGTCAAAACATATTCTGCGCACGTTCAGGGAGCTAAGAAAGACAAATTGACTCTCCTCATCTTTTCCGCTAGTCAGCCGGTTGTCAGAGAGTGGCCACCGTGCTTAGCAGCGTCTACTGAAGCCAAGGAGTTGACCTGCGCTCTGGAACAACCTAATTGTGAGAAATCAGGTTTCCTTGGTTTTGCATTTGGGACGTCTGCCTTTTTAGTAGCATATGTATTTGTTGCCTAGGCATGGTAGGAGGCACGAGAACCGCTACATACGCGCATAACTATCAATGGGCAACGATCTTCCGCGCCCTTCGTGTGTAGGGTGGTGTTCGTGCTTGAATCACTGCCTCCAGAAATGTGTTGCCCTACCTTACTCCGGTTACTGTCTGACTGATCATGCTTTGCTGCCGGCAAATTGAAGCATCAATAAACGCGCTTCCCATTTGTGACGTTCCTTCAGCAACTGAAGGTGTAAGAAGTTTGGTTGGAGGCGCTTCGTTGGTATTTCTTCACGCATCAATTTGTCTGGTTTATTGCTCATATTTCCCTTTCAGTGATTCATTACACTTTTATGTCCATTGCCTAGGCCACCTACACCCCGAAACCAGGTGCTGCTCCGATGCCAGTCACAGTTCATCCTGTGGCTGACCAGCCGGGTCTCTATGAGTGCAGCTATGTGCCGCAGGCGGAGGGTCCCTGCCAGGTGGCAGTCAATTGTGACGGTCAGCCTGTGGTAGGCTCACCGTTCAACATTCCCGTTCGTCCCACGCAGGAGCCAGAAAAGGTGCGCCTCGCTGGCGCTGGTCTTAAGGGCCCCGTCCAGGCTAGTCTTCCCTCCACCTTCACTGTGGACACGAGAGAAGCTGGTTCCGGCGACTTGGCCGTCAATCTCATGGTTAGTCCCCTTCTCCCAATTTCTCGCTTTCTCTCTATCTGCCTGATGATGATATGGAAAGGAAAAAAAAGTTATCCACATTTAAAACTAAAGTCTTGCGGTAGTTTATCTCTGCAAATATCCTTTAGTCGATTGGTTGACCTGCTTGGTAAGTAGCTAGTCTGCTCATACAGCTGTGCACAGACTGGTTGAAGTCGTCTTTGGAAAGTGTCAGCGGGCTTTTTTGCTGTTATCTTCCGATTAAGCATGTGACTCTAAGTAAACGAAGATGAAAATAGCTCAAACCCCGGAAAATAATTTGCTGGGGTTTAGCTATTTTCACCTTCCTTTACCTAGATTCGTTAAAAACGCGCAAGTAATTCGCTTTACGGTGTCAGCTAGGTAAGCGTGCTTATTGAGTAAAGTTGAGAGCCCACCGCTTCTGAGGCAAAGTAGCAGGTTCCTTGTTTCTGTTCTGAAGCCAATCATTATGTTTTCTCGCTAGCCCATCAATGTTCTTGGCACTGATACTAGTTGCATTGGCGTGCGCGTACCTTTGGTCATGTGTTTGACCTTGCCATGTGGTCCGGGCCTGCTGCCCCTGTAGTGCGTGCGTGCTTAGGTGGCTTGCTTGCCTTTGTCAGCTATTGTACCCATTGCTACTTCTGTTCGTTTTAGCTTTGTTTTGTCATTGGTAGATAATCGGCGTGAGAGTAAAGGGTTCATTCTTTACGTTGGATGTTTGCCTCCCTATCAACAAATGTACTCGCAATTCCTTGGCGCATGTTATTTAGAGCGGGAATGATCTACTTTTCTTTCGCAGTGGGGAAATCATCGTGTCGGCTAGGTACCAGCATTCCTTCCCTGGAATGAAAATATTCTTCCCATCCTTTCTAACGCCTCCTGCTGTTTTAAGTCCGTCCCTCAAATCTCTCGTTTTGTTGTTTCTATGGGCACCTAGTAAGGAGGAGGAATGAGATTGAAATTGAGCCGGCTCAACGGTCGCTGGGTTTGTGAGGCACCTGAATGTTCTCCAGATGTGAATGAATGCGTTAAAAGTTACAGTATCTTTGAAGCTGCGGTGTTAACTAGGCAACGTTACTAAAAAACGTATTCCTCTCTAATGCCAGTCCACTTGAGGGACATGTAACCCTTACCATATGAATTCTCGCTGCACTGATATCAGTTCGAAGCTTTTGAAGACGATGGCACTTTGGCGATTGTTTTTCTTCTTCGAAACCGATAAAACTGATTTCGAGAACGCCATACACGCGGAATTTGATCGCGTAAATATTTGCTTGAACTCTGACTGGTGATGCCACTTATCACAGTCTGACAATAGGTGACCCATTTCCTTTATCCCACGACGACCTCAATCGACTTAAGATGCAAAGTTTCCTTTCCGTTTGAAGGATATTGCTTGCAACAGTGCTGAGTTTCGGTTATTTTTTACTTTACAATTTGTGTTTCTCCTCTTAGTGTTCCATGCATGAGTCGATATCTGGTTGTTGCAGCAGATACAGTGAACTTTGCTTTTGAGGCCATGGGTATACCTGTCAGCCCACCGTCTTCTGTTTTTGTTTCTGTGTTCTGCACAGGACCTTTGTTGCACACATGGACTATGCGTTCGACTCACTGCTTTCTACCCCATGAAAATGTATCCACAGTTTTGACAGATTTTCAACCTGACATTGTTTCAACCTTAAGAGGGTTGTTTAGCCTGCCCATGGAGTAATTCGATCCTGTGAACCATCATTTTGGCTGGCATTCAGAAAGCGCTGGCAGTAACGGCTGTCGAGTGACTTTGTCTGATTTAACGTACCACTTACCCGTCCACTTTTACAAATCGCACAAATTTCAAATGCGATTTGTTCACATGTGAATCCTTATTCCTCCACTTTTAGGACCCCGTTGGCCACAGTGTTCCAATTTCAGTTGTTCCTATAACAGAAGAAGAACTACAGAAGGCTAGTCCCTACAACCTGAACGATCTAGTTGCCGCCAAGACGGCCGAAGAGCTTGCGCAGCCCCCGCAGGACAGCGGTCTAGTGGCTTGCACCTATGAGCCTTTTGTCGTTGGCGAACACAAGATCCACGTCATGTTTGCTGGTACAGAGATTCCGGAGAGTCCCTTCGTTTTTGACAGTGTTCCTGTCGGCAGGGCTGACCTTTGCAAGATTAAGGGTACGTCAACACACCCGGTGCCAGTAGTACTTGTTTTCGCGGTCCAAAGTTTAGGTCAATAATGAGTTGCGTATGTGTCTGTCCTGCTCGTTTAGACACAGTGAAACCAAAGGTAGCCGTGGGTGATGAGACTGGTATCACCGTCGACACCACCAATGCTGGCATTGGAAAACTTAAATGCCGTGTGACCCAGATTGCAAACGGCAAGGCAACAGATCTGCCCGTGGAGATGGAGGACAACAAGGACGGAACAGTGACGGCCTACTACAGACCTACAGAGCCGGCTCAACTTCAAACTGAACTGCGTTTCGGTGGCCAACTTATTCCCGACGGTCAAATTACACAGACGGTACATCTTATTCCATTTTTATTTTTTTCCTGAAAGTGTAGACTTTGCAAATCGTAGTTATGCCTGAATCGTACTATCTACACTCGTAAGCTGACATAGGGGCAAAAAACCCAATATACTGTCCATATTATCCAGTGGGTTGGAGGGTTATTTCAAATTCAGGAAGCCTTTAATCCGACAGTTACCACTTCTAAGAATAAATTGTTCGCCAAATTACGGAAAAATGATCACTAGTCTTTCAACTGATCAGAGTCTGGTCCTGATACAGCACATCGTTTTTGCTGTTTTCACGATGTAACTGTCTGATCTTTTACCCAAATTTAGTTGTATAGCTTTCCTTTTAGTTTTCAAGAAAAAGATCACTTGTTAGAACTGTTCAATTTAACTTGTTTTTTTTTCTCTCGTTTTAACAGGCTGTCCATCCAGAGGAACTAGACGCTATTTCGGTAATTTCTTTACGGTGCTTCATTCATGCTACTCTGTTGCTTTATGTTCTCATATAACCCAGCGGTGCGTTTTTATCATTTAGACACCAATCGAACCAACCTATCAGCCTCTTGATTTCCGTCTAGTGGTTGCAGGCAGACAGGATCAAAAGATTAATGGTAAGAACCAACTGATGAGCATAGAAGCTAGCAATAAAACATAACGCGCCGTTTTCTCCCTTGTCTGTATCTTTTTATAAGCAGGGACATCGAGTTCCATTTTAATATTCGCCAGTTTTTCCTTATAATTTACTCCACTTTCGTTTTATTTAGGCTTTGTTATCCGGCCATCCGGCGTTCAGGACACAGTCGAACTGAAAGACAATTCTGACGGTACCGTACTGGTCAATTATCAACCAAAGGAGAGGGGCATGCATGAGCTGCATGTCAACAGCGTATCCGATGGACCTGATGGCGCCAGCATGCCCCTGGCTGGTAGTCCATACAAGTTCTTTGTTGACAACCTTTCCAGTGGAAACATTTCTGCGTATGGCCCCGGCCTCAGCCACGGAGTTACTGGTCAGCCCGCAGAATTTACGGTGGCTATGAAAGATGTTGGTGCAGGTTAGTTTTGGCGCGTCCTCTTCCACCGGTCCTCCCCGTAACGACCTCCGTCGCCTGCTTATTTTTCGCTGCAATCAACTAAAATGTATTTTTTGTTTAAAACCTACCTCTTTCTGTGGACTTGAATAGGTGTTGCTTGCAGGTGTGAAAGGTGTGCACCTACTAACACCTTCGTCGCATCCTTGAAATCGCATTAAAGGTTTAAATTATTGCGGCAGTAACGGTAATATTTGTTTTTTTTGCGACACAAGCTGAAGTCCTGTTTTGTGGGTACGCGCACATCACCTCGGTCGTCCCCATTGTTGGTGTTTAGATGGCCTCAGTGTTGACCGTCTGTCCTAACTATCCCTGGCCGCTAAATATCTGCTTTACATATTGTTCAGTCAAGTATGCGTTCCTCGCACTTCTCAATGCTAGCCTTAAATGAGTTCACTAAAACACTTCAAGGCCTGCTCCAGTGGACCCGATATCGTTTATGCCAAACGGTACTCTGTGAGACTGAGTATCAAAAAACTTGAAGTGACATATCTCATACCCTACGTTTGCGCAGCCGCAATCCTGGAGCACAGAGACGAAGAACAGAATACATGCTCACTGCGACTTTCTCCAACTTGCCCTCAACTTGCTCACGACAGTTCTAAAACTCTAAGAACACAACTCAACCTACCTGTCGCCCAATACCTAAAATGAGGCAATTATTTTTGCCCAAAAAGTTGGTCAAAGGTATCACCATAGTATCATATAACCCACGGTGTCTGTTTTACTAGACCTGCCGTAAAATGAAAGCCTTTCCTTTCGCATGTAGTGATAACATATCCATTGACCTAAATATTTGATAAAAACCAAACGTTACAAGTAAAGAAAAGTTACTTTAGTAATATTATATTTGAGATGCGTCTGAGTATCCGTGTGTCTTCTATGTTGACAGTGTTTTAACCTGCTTTTCAACTGTTGTGACGACTGGTTCCTGGTAGAATAGATGGTTATTTTTATTTGTCATCGCTACATAGAAAATAAATATTTTCTATATTTCTATCGATCGCGCATTACACAAATCTGGGCTATATGATACTAAGTAAACTTTCCTTATTGGATTCCAGTAAATAGGTACAAAATACAGCCGTGAAAATGAAAGACCTGTCAACAGGAATTCTCTCTAAGTTTCAAAATCCTTCTTGCAGACATATTTGATGGCAGCTCTCTGGTTGACTGTCGAAACATTTTATCTTCGTATCTATCCTCTTCAGGTGGACTGTCGGTGGCTGTTGAGGGACCTTCAAAGGCTGAAATAACTTGCCTTGACAACGGCGATGGTACCTGTCGTGTGACCTACTATCCCATGGCGCCTGGGGAGTACGTAATCGACCTGAAGTTCTTGGACAAAAATATACCCGGATCGCCATTTGTTGCCAAGATCACCGGTCAGTATTATCCTTGCTAAGATTAATTGTTCTTATATGAAAAAACTGTCCCTGTTTTTGTTATGGCGACCAAATATTCCGCAACTTTGGGGATGCCGGTTCAGGCAGTTGCTGCTTTTGCTATAGACTATACTATCCACGATGACATGGCCGAGTCGTCCTCCATAAGCCATCTGTGTTGTGTTTACAGTGGTGAATCTATTGGCTAGTAACTCTCCCGGATCCTCTATTCAAATACCTTTTGGCAGTATAACTCGGTTGTGCCCTGAAAACAAGTAAGACCATGTCGCTGCATGTCAAGTTTCAGCACGCATGGGCGCCTGTCAACCGAATAAACGTACTGGGTGGAGTTTGGAGCATTGTTTTAATGCAGTCAAACGAATCTTGTTTTCAGTTTTGCACATACTGTTTTGGAGGGGTGGGAGTATTCTATGGTTTTCGCGACTGCTGTTGCAGTTACTTTGAAATGTCCTTACGTATACATTTTAATTTGATCGGGATGCCATTGTTGATAAATGTGCATTCCGAAGATGCAGCTAGTGTGTTTGTTTTTGAGATAGAACTGAACTAATTGTCAAAATCCAAAGATATCCATTTTGTTGGTCGCAAACATCTCCATATTGCAGCTTTCATCCCGTACGTAGGCAGACAGTGAATGTCGCTCTTATTTATAACGAGAAGCACATTCCTATGCCGTAGAAGCCTAATTGAGTTATATTAAGCATAGTAAAATATCCAGGTATTGAAATCCAAATTCACAGGTGGCGGGAAAGCTTCTCAGATCTAGGTTCGAGTTTAAATTATGGTCGATCTTGGGCATTCACTGTGAGTCATCCATGTTAGTTCTTTTGTGCTAACTGTGTTATGGTAACACGTCTCTCGTTTAATCGCCCGCTTCCATTATAGCCTTAATTTACGTGATTGGCGTCTTTTTATAGCCAGCAATGAGCATGTTTCAACATTCTCAAACCTTCCTCTCTTAAATCGACTCTTTCTTTTCAATACAGCTATGTACGACCTGCATACTGGTATTGACATCCACGGCACCTCGGCCGGATTTTGATAAAAAATGATAATTTTTCAATACTAACTTAGTGTCCGCAATTTTCCGTGGCCTAGTCAAAGTTGCAACTTGACTTGCTACTAAACGTCTTAACTGGAGTGCAGAGTGCAGTTTCTATCTGAGCTTGCGGTAACCTATCGTAGAGGATATGCTGTAGTCATTACCAAACAGGTTATAGTCAGTGCAGCAGTTGAAATCCAAGTACGTGGTCAATAATTAAACTTACTCTCTGCAGGCTGCATACGTTAAAAGCAAAAATTGAGTCCAAAATTGAACAGATAATGCATGCATCATTGTGGTCTTATGCTGAACGCTCGGTAAAGTAAGTCAATCCATGTTTAAAAATACAGGATTTAATTTAAAAGTGTAAACGCACATCTATTCGGCTGGTCCGTGCATCTGCCCCACTCGGCGCATGCGCTCCATGGGGTTCCTAGAATGTTTCAGCCAGATTATTCTATCGACATTGCCCAAACAAGCAGCTCTTAAGCCGCTGAAAACTTGCAGGCTTATACCGCTAATTATGCAGTATATCAGTAACCTTTCTCAGTCGTAGTGGGTTACCACGCCACCCAAACCTGTTTACACTCGTTTCCATTTTTTATTGTAAGCGCAGATTTTTTCTTTGGAATTGGAACTATCTGAGGGTCATCGGCTATCGTTGTCTGAAATGCGCCTATCACCATATAATTAAGTGTAAAGTCAACGTTTCCCTTTTCTGTTTCTGCTACCAGAACTTTTAGAGCAAACAGGTTTGGCGTTTGAATTCCTTGTCCGTTCATTTGCTAACATTTGTTTTGCGTTCTTTGTTGCCTAGTGTGAACTTTCGCGCCAAACGTCGTATTCAACACTTCTTGCTGAACAACTTTATTGTTCGTTTGACCTCTTTAGGTGAACCAAAGAAGCGTACACTGATGAACATGAGCACCGCCAACTGTGTCAGTTTTGATGTGGGAGTCGATGACATTTCACTCCTGACAGCCTCCGTGGTGAGTCCCAGTGGAAGAGAAGAACCGTGCGCACTGAAGAAGTTACCGAACAACCGCATGGGTACGTTTTGGCGGTCTTAAACCCTTAAATGGCCTTATGACCGATATTCTGATTAGGCCAGAAAGCTGGCCTTAAGACCGTGTTTTTTAACTAAAGTCACGCATAAGTCCTTCTAGTCTCGTCTGTCCTTACTTTAAACATCTACCGTCATCGAACCCTGACCGGCATTGCTAAGTTTGAAATCTTAGGATTATTATCGTAGGATAGGATAACAAATAAATCCCATAACACTATCAGGTGTTTCATTATAGTTCTGACCACTTGTTCCTTGAGCAGTATTATTTTATTCTGATAATATTGATATTGATACGGAGTTAAGCATTGTTCTCAGGACGGATGGGCATATTGTTAGCTTATGGAGTCAGTTTTTCAGCCATTACGTTTTCACTCTTCCTTCAAGGATTCGAATCTTAATGGCTAGTAAGCAATCCCTGACTATAACCAACTCCTGTAGCACAGTCCATTAATGTAGCAATTTGGAACCTTTTCAGTGGCAGACTACGGTGGAGTCGTTGTACGAGTCAGGTATGTATCGATTATTCGTGTAGCTGAGATTCGTATCTATCGTGACTGTGTGTTGGAGCACTCGGAACGAAATCGGTGGAATCGACCGTTGGAATCCGTTTTCCTTTTATCAAGAGTCGGAACTATCCCGAATATGTTTTCGCACATTAACTGATTATCGCGTTGGTGACCATAAAAGGCGAACGTAATTTCGACATGCCAACTTGTCGTCCCGCATGATTTAAAAAACGTGGGAAACGCATGTCATGGCAAGACATTTATGAATTCGTGGAAATTCTATTACATGAAGGTTCTTCACCTTTAGACAACAAATATAAAAAGCGTGGCATCTTCTAGAAGGCGTTTTTTCACTCGCATCGCAGAAACAGGTGACAGCACACTATCATAGGCCCCCTTGGGCGGGAAAGATCGGTAATTAAATAAGTTGTTTGCGCACGTTTAGCACAAATGGCTGGAAGCATTCATTTTCTAAAGCAACCATTCAACTGTTTTGGAAGTTATCGGCTAGTACGCTTTAGTTTTTATCAGCGCATCGCAGCACTTGAGTACTTCTGCATATGTTGCAGCGTATTTTTTAGTTGCAGTCGAGGTCGAATACCTTTTGGCGCACACACTGTGTGTTTATTAGTTAACAACCAAGAACAAGGTATGCCGTAGTCAAGGTGCAAACATGTAACACTTTGATCCTGCACACTTAAGACTGTTACGGCTAGGTCCTGTTTACCTTCATTTCAACTTTTTCTGGCGATTTCGATTATCTGGACGTTTTCGCTGTTTTTGATGAAAAGCTCAACTTCGGGCGTATTTATTAGCAGTGCCTGGGACCTACAAAATATGCACAGCGATTCATTAGATGTACAAAATGAGCACCAAAACACCTGTAGAAATGAAACCGCACATTCTGCGCAACCAAAGTCTTAAGGCAGCCATCAAATAGGGATACATAAATTAGTAAATAATTGGTTCGAAAAAAATATTAAGAACTGCCAACTGCGCAAAATAGTATGTTACAAGTAGGTAATTTTACCCTCATCCTAAACTTACTAGTGGAAGGGAACTAAATTCAAATTCATGGTTGATACTGGTCTAATGAAACTTTCAGTGGGCAATTCGCAACTGTTATGTTAATTGTATCGTCGTCTAGTGCATTGTAACATATGGAGGGCGGTGGAACCTATCGGCTGTCTTTGTTACGACATTTCACACTCTCCGGCCTTTACCTCTGTGCCTGTGTGTATTTTCTGGTGCAATTACTTATCCACGTTCGTGATCCTAGAAGAAGAACTCATTTCCCAGCACCATCACTAACTTATCGGTATCTTCCTTCTTGTCCCCATCCTGACTTATTCTCTTCAAAGTATTTTTTTCACCCAGTTTGCTGCCAGCAATGCACACTAGTCCACCTGTTCCGTAGTCTGCCTCAACCGCATACTTCAGGTCGTGTGACCTTTTTAGATTCCTCCCTCCTGTTTCGCGATAATTTTGTGCTCTCTCTCCCAACTCATTTTGGTCAAAGGTAACCGTAGACTGTCTTTTTAATCTCCCAAAGGCATTTCCTTCACACCAAAGGAGTATGGAGAACATTTTGTCAATGTCTTCAAGGCGGGACAGCATATTCCAAAGAGTCCCTTCCGACTCAACGTATCTCCTGAAGACGTCGGTGATCCAAGCAAGGTGAAGGTGATTTGGCCGCAGAATGTGCCGATTATGGCCAATCAGAGGAATGAATTTATTGTCGATAGCAAAGACGCAGGTATGTATGCTGCCCCCGCCCTCATTCGCTTATTCTAACCCTAATCCCCGTTTTATAATTGATTCTAGCGGCCCATTGTCGTGCACACTTACATGCTAGGAATCAGTGGATTCCCTCACCCTTACGATAACAAGTTTAGGACATTGAACTAAGCAGTATTTTGACAAATCCTGTGATAGCTGGGTTTCATCATTGATAGATGTGGCTTGCATGCGCCACTCGCATACATACACTTTTATCGCATGTGGTCTTAAATGGTGATGAAAACGAGCGTCCACTTCCTGCCTCATTTTCCTAGGTTTTGCCACCCTTAGTCTTTCCATCGAGGGGCCCAGCAAGGCAGAGATTGAGTGTGTTGACAACAATGACGGTACCTGTACTGTTGCCTTCTATCCCACCGAGCCCGGTGTCTATATGGTCAATGTGAAGTATGCTGACCAGCACGTGCCCAACAGTCCCTTCACCATCAATGTCGGCGGTGATGCTTCGGAGCGCAGGGTGCAACGCATTGTTCGGCGCAGGGAGGCCACCGATGCCTCGCAGGTCGGGACGCGGTGTGGAATAACGATGCGTCTGCCAGGTCAGTGTCCCTAGATTTTCTTTTTATTTGTTGATTTTCAGAAAGATTCAATTTGCTATTCTACTCTTATCGGTGGCTGATGATAAGGAACACTCGGTAGGGGGTGAAAGCCGGTCCATTCTTGAAGCGCTGTCCCCGTCTAGCTGGAGACACATTTTTTCATGCACTCGTTAGCGTTAGGGTCTGGTACGCACTGTTTGCTAGAAGTTCCTTTAGAGCCGATAGCTTGAAAGAGCGTCCGAGGGACGCTAATTTGGTAATGTTATTATTTGCCAATACAAGCGAACATGCATATCCCAGGAAGTAATTGTGAAGAAGAAGACTCGTTTGACGTTTCGACGTCCGTCACGGATTCATCGTCAAAAACATAAGTAGCAGAAAAGGGTAATGTATGCACAGAAGTTTGCAGTTTTTATAGGATACAGTCATTACTGCAAGCACACAACGACAATTAACGTTAATTGCCTTCTTGCGCGTGGATAGTTTGTTGGTCGGCACGCGGGCGCTGACCTGTTGAACTCTCATCACGGGCGGTGGGCTGGGGCGTGATGATTGCTCGGCCGTCTGGCTCTCCGGTGTTGGCGTGCGATGAGGCGGTGGCCTGCCCGTTCCTCAAGTGACGACTTGCTTTGGCCAACTTGCGTCTCAGCATTGAATATGGATTGGGCAAATCGTTGCACTTGTTTATGGATTGGGGGCCTGTGAACCATGACTCAAGTAGTTCTCGGCTCACCCGATTGTCACCTCTTGCGAGAATTTCGGCCTCGTCAAATTTGGACGTGTGGCCGGGTCTCGTCGAATGGGCCGCAACTTGAGAAATGGCATCATTTCACCGCACTGCTGCACTTCATTGAAACTCTCTTCAACATATCGCCCGCTCACGCCGTTGAAAAATGGCTTCTGATTTTCTGCGCTTCAATATTGCTGTCTACTTTCATTACTGCATGTGTCTTAGGAACATAATAACCTTCAGAGGTGTCCAGGTTATTACGATAGGCCAGTCGATGTTTCTCAAAGATATCTGGTGCTAACATCGCGAGCTCCTATGTAGCATTTCATGCAGTTCTGCGTCATGCTGGAAATCATAATGTTTGCAGGGAGTTGTAAAATGTTATGCTTTACTTTTAATGCAGTCTTAGGTATGAACAAACTGCCTAGTACATGATTAGGTGTCAACGGAACGTCGTCTTTCCTCCTTCAATACATTGTTTCCTCATTTTCGTCCCTCTTACCTTCAGACGTGGACATTCGTCGCCTCACTACTGAGGTCGTTTCCCCGTCGGGTCGTGTTCTACCTTGCGACATTGTTTCTGTCAACGAAGGGCAGTTCACGATACGCTTTGTGCCCCAGGAGGTCGGTGTGCACTTGGTCAACGTCCTCGAGCGAGGCGTACACATACCGAGTAAGTTTTCACCCCCTCCCACCCCCCATTGTGACATGATCTTTTCCCCCGTTACGTTCTTCGCAGTGCTGCCTGACCTTTGGACTTTGTGTGCTTGTGACTGCATATATTTATGTTTGTTCTTGGTCTAGTTATCAGGGCAATTTCATCCAACTTTTGGCGTAAGTTAATTGGCCTTCCCCAAACAAAGCTGTTTATACTGACTTGTGGTAAATGCTTCTGTGTCTTATTTTTTTTCAAAACGTGTCAGCACTGCGGCGAAGTGAGCGTGCATTTCTGCGTGAGGACTTATTTGCATAGGCCTATCCTTCAACCGCGTGCACACACGAACGCTCTGTCTCTCTCTACAAGTAGTTTACCTGTTTTAGAAAGTGGTTGAACACCTCAAGAGTCAGCACTTGCGCTTGCTCCTATTTATGTAGGCAGTATCTGCAGGCGATGAACTCGGGACTTACTCACTCACCCCCCCCCCTCCCACGCGCGACCCGTTTAAATGATACACACACGCACAACCTCGCACTGTTATGTTGGACCTGTGAAAACACACAAAACTTTGTGTTGCAACACTGTCCCTGCCAAGCTGAATTGCATTAAGACCTGGTCGTTGGTTGAGGTTGGTTCTCAGGGATCTGGAACGCTTGCGCTGCGTAGGCCAGGTTACTTGATTAATTCATGCGCCGTGCTCTGAGTTGATTAGCCACTTCGTTACTTGGGCACCTGGATACCGTGAAAGTATACAAGCCTCTTGGTAGGAGACTACTTAGAATAAGCCTTTTTTGTTCTTCTTTCATTTCACTTTGTCTATCTAGAGGACATGTTAACCTACAACCTGTTGAGCCCTGTTTCTCCCATGACGCTTTGTCGATATCAGAAGGTCCCGTTCAGAAAGCTTTCGTTAGCTTACCTCCCTAATTGAGCGTACGCGTTTTCTGCATCCCACTTTACCCTGTTTTTCTTCTCTGGACTTGTCGCCTCTGATTTGTGCTGATAAGACGAATTCCAGCCGTTGCATTTCGAGAAGCTACAGGCGTCTTTTGGAGGGTTAAATGTATTGCACACTAAGTCGTGATTGATCTTGAAGCCAAAAGTGTCGAAATTAGCAAGGTTATATTGGTCTTCAGCATAACGGAATGATTACCTTTGTCCGCGTTAAGCGAAGGCATAGCGCAGTAAGCTCAATCGAGACGCCACGTAACAGGTGTATGCATTTATATTCTGTTCTGGTTTGACGGAATTTCATTGAATGACACCTCCGAAGCACATTTTCGCGCTGTTTATAGACGGAAAGACCGATGATGGGACACTCGAGCGCAGAAAAACCCTCCATATAAATTTACTGTCTCTGAACCTGCGTGTAGAAATTTCGGACATGAAATTCATTGAGGTGACTTAGGGATTTTGGGTACGAGTGGGTCCCCAACAGCTGCACGGATTGCCTGTTCGAGGTTGTCTAGCACTTTGGTTCAATAGCCTAACCACAAGGCAGCGATGGCAAGTGAATTTATTTAATGGTGGTTCACGCTCGCCATGTCAAAGCGCCATCGTCAGGCTTTGCGACACTTTATCGGCTTTTGGCTTGCCAGGCCTCAGCCCGCCGCGCCCTGGTAGCACTGCCACTGCTGCCTCCGCGACTGCTTATTCGTCAGACCCGAGAGTCTGCTTATTTCACAGCTAACCTTTCCTGAAGGCCGTTCCACTATCCACCACCCGTTGACGCAGCTAGGCTAACAGATAACCTGCCTAACCGGGTAACCCTAGGGTCAAATCAAAACCTGGCTCGACTCAGTCCGTCGGGACATGAAAGTGGTTCTTGGACCTTCGGTATTCGATCTCCGGCACTGGCGAAGAGACTGGGTCGAACTGTCCAGGTCTGCGGTCACGGATCGTCGCGCGTGGAGAAGCGCCGTACGGGACATAACTGAGGCCAGCTAGATCAGTCATGATCGCAGCCGTAATAAAAAAGCTGTGTGTATAAGTGTGACCCCTGGTGTTGTAGTGCATCTTAGTGCTGCAGACAGAGCACAAACCTTATTTATTAACAGATTTCTGCTACGTTTTTGATGTTGAATCCTTTGCTTTTGTTCTTTCCGTGTTGCACTGTTCTGTTCCGAGACCACACACACACACACGCCCACCTTCAGGTCTCTGGCCTGCACAGGCTCCAGTTTTGGTTCTTAGCGTATAATCCACTACAGACTGTAGTTGTTATCCTGGCACCTTTCACCTGCTGAAACCAGTTGTATCTGTGCCACAACTCTACCGCCGCCGCCACCTCATCTTCGGAAAGATTTCACTTGTGAACAGTGCTCTGACTGTCCTCACACTCTATTTTGCTCTTTTTTCAGACAGCCCATTCCAATTCACTGTGGGTCAACCGGCCGATGGCGGCGCAAGCAAGGTTCGCGTGTCGGGCCGCGGCCTAGAGTACGGCGTGGTGGATGAACGCAACGAATTCTCCATCTATACCCGCGAGGCTGGCGCTGGCAGTTTGTCCATCGCCATTGAGGGCCCCAGCAAAGCAGAAATTTTCTTCGAGGTAAGAAAACCAGTTATCGTGCTTATATCCGTTGAGAGACCCTACAGTCAGTCAATCAGACTGACTGACTGACTGATGACGGTTTCACAATCTAAATTGCCGGGCACTGTCCGTTGCCAGGGCTAGCTTATCCGCACCGCACATTTCCTCCAGCCCGTGTGCAGTCTTTGCGGGATCTAAAGGCACGCAGCTGCATAACTTTGAATGGTGCCTAGAGTTGAGCCTATGCTGTTGTTGTTGTGCAGCTCGGGAATGATTGTGGAGTCGGCGCGTAGCCTAGTCGCTATTTCCTATTTTAGTTCACTATTCCTTGCTTCGTTTATTTTGGCAAACTGTCCAGTCGAAAAACCCCTAAGAAGTTTAGCTCCACCAAATGAAAAGAATAAGACTGTAGTGTTTCTAGTTAAATGAATGTCCTTACTACTTCAAGAATTCTGAGTACTCACCTGCATCTGGGTAGACTCTACTCTCACTTTACTAGCAGACGGGAGAAAAATAGCGGACCTCGTCGAAGAACTCACCAGAACCGTCAGTGTGTCTGATTTTAGAGGCTTAGAGGCAAGCGTATGGATTGCATTGTTTGAGAGGTAACCTGCCATACTGACAGTAGTATGTACCACCGCCACCACCACCACCACCACCTCCATACACTTCAGTTGATCATGTGTTGTGATAAAGGGGACGAGGTACAACTAATTTCCTGTCTTAAACTTCCGCCGTCTCGTGTTTCCTGCAGTGTTAATGAGCGGCTAGCGTGAGAATGGACTAGGGATCAGCATTAAATATCACACGTATAGGAAGTATTTGAACATCCTTTGTGTGCATCTTGGACGAAAATGTCCAGACGCGAGGGAAGTGACCCTTCCTTTGATGACAGTTGTGCAAGCCTTATGCAGCACATCCTCAGTCTTTGAGCCTCCAGATGCACTAACTTTGGACTAAATGTTAGCCCGAATGAAACTATTGTTACCCCTAGACCAACATGCATCCGCCCTCCATTAGCACCCTCGGAACTTCAGTAGCAGATAGTTCTGTAGGAATTCTAGTGTTAAAATCACGGAATATCAATTAAGCCTTACACATAATGGCGGTTGTTTAAGTGCTTTATAATTTTTATAATGCAGTTGTATTTTTATATGAGTGATTTGTATGCATATTGTTCCCTCTATAGGATCAGCGCGACGGTTCCTGTGTCGTCTATTATCGTGTCCGCAAGGCGGGTGAATACGTTTGTTCCATCAAGTTCCGGGACGAGCACATTCCTTTCTCGCCATTCACCATCTACGTATCGGACCCCAAGGAGGCTGGAAAGGTGTCCGCCTACGAAATACCTGTTCAGTACGCCCCAGCCGGCGCTGCCCCGGCCAAGGAGGATGTAGAGGTAACAAAAATGTTTTTCTTTCTTTCTGAGCATGGTACTCGATCGTTGGTACAAGAATATTTTCAACCTGACCTTGTGGAATAATTTGTAAATATCCTTCATGTTTCGGCAATCGAGTTCCTCTTAACTGCTTTATAAAACTCGACTTTTCACCGTTTTCAGTGACTTTCCTTTTTCCATGCACTAAAATTGCATTTTGCGAAACCTAGAGGCCCGTTAAACGGTACTTAAGCCGACCTCCACAAAGAGGGCCATGTATTGAGACAGAGAGTTTTCTATTCTGGAAATTAATCACTGTTTTCAGAAATAGACAATTCCTCGAAAGCAAATTACTACTCCCGTAAAAACTGTCCTTTCTATAGTATCTTTAGTTTCCATCGTGTTAAATCTGTCGTGGTGAACATCATCTACGTCACAATTAAAGAGAAGAGTTCCGTTGTCTGTTGTTCAGGGCAAATGGTCTAGAGTATACTAGGCATTTTCAGCGATATATCGTCCAGGCTCTATGGTCTGATGACAAGTAACCGCACTCTTCTCTACTCTCAAGTTCTCAAATAAGCAAAAACCCAAATTTTTCATTCAAAAATATGCAGAACATTTTTACCTGAATCCCGGTATCGTATGTATAACCGATCAATGCTGTTAAATACAAAAAGATAGTCAGGTTCTCGCGCAAATTTAAAAAAAAACTGTCGGGAGTGGCGGGAGTAATTGCAGTTTGTTCCAAAATTCGCCTTACTAGATTAATAGCTATTTTACACGCTTGCATCGCGGTTTTATTAGACTATGCCTATATGAATGACTGTGTTTTAATTATCGACAGACACTTTTCGATCACAAATACATTGCTCTGAAAGTTATCCAATCTAGCATTCAAAGAGCCTATGGGAAGTCAATAAACTTTTACTCCGCCAGAAATGAAAAATGTGATGGTGAAATTAAATCAGGAGGTCTATGTCGCACCCGATTACGTTATGACTGTTAATAACTCTGGGCGACCTACCGCACTGATCTCCCACAATTGTGGTTTAACCCTTTAGTGGCTGTTTAAAGTCCTAGCCTCTATTTCACTCCTTCTACCTTTCGAGCATACTTCACAAGAAGAATTGTCGTCACCAATCTCCCATACCCTTTATCTTTCTTATGCGCAGATTGGACGCCCCGTCTTCTTTACGGTGCACTGCTTGGAGGCGAAACAAGTGCTTTTCGCAACCGTGGAGACACCTTCAAAGAAACAGGAGGAGGCCACTGTCCACCGTTTGGATGGCGATCAGTATGTTGTGCGGTTCGTGCCTCACGAGAGTGGCACACACCTTATCTCGGTCTATGTGGTGCCCGAATCGGAGAGTCACTTGGGTATCAATGCGCCTAGTCGTCAGGAGATTGACGGCTCGCCATTCCGAATCGTAGTGGGCGGTCAGATGGCTGATCCTAGCTCAGTTTTCGCTGTTGGAGAAGGACTGCACCATGGAACAGTTGGTACGCTGAATTATTTTTACGTATTCTCCTGCCTATAGTTTCTTTTAACAGCAAATGCACTTTGAAAGAACTGTTTTACTCATACCCCGTTCTGGAAATACTTATAAAGTAATCATATGGCTGTGGCTTCTGGACTTATATTCGCCCAATTTCTTGCAATTTCAGGCACGAAAGTACCTTCATCTGTATAAATTGTAACATTCGAAAAATATCCTATTTCTAGCATTGCGATGTAATCCAATTAATAACGAGTACTGTGCTAAACTTGGCACAAGCGAACTGTCTATTGGAAAACGCCTTCCTACTAAGCCTGACGAATACCACCTACAAAGTGAAATTGCAATATGATCGTAGGAGGGGAGTCTCACATACAAAGTTACAATGTTTGCGAAAACACCTCCGCGATTAGCTCAGTATTTGCGCATTCAACTCCATCTGAGTTGAGCTAGACCTCCGACGATATGCCCTAAATCTATCGAAATGTTGACTGAAACTATTAGATTAGAGTTTAGATAAATATATTACATAAGTAGAGCTTAGTAATATCAATTGCGGAATATCACCACCGAATACAGCGCTCAGTAGCGTGCAGTATTTCCAGGGAGGAGCTTGTCACTCACCTGCCATGGTCAATCGAACAGTTGCTTTGTATATGGCATGCATTATCATTTATCATGCATTATCATTTGAAACAGTACTCTTCCGGAATGACCTTGATCTCAATAATTTATTTTGTTTTGAAATAATTTGGTAGAATATATGTGAATCGTCTGTTTGAAAATGTATACCACCTGATGACTGTTTCAACCTTTCGCTTGAATTTATTCGTAATCTGTGTACTACGTCCGCCAACAAACCATGATCCCTCTTCCAGGTCTGTTTCCATGTTTAACATATGTCAAAGAATGGGGTTTGGAATAATATGAAAATTTTAATCGATGTTCCATGTACGATTGAGTTACTCAGCGTTATCATCGTTTAAAAAAACTTTGTTAGATACCCTGTCCTAAAAAACATCTCTCAGTGATGTTTCAAATGGTATGCATATTTTCGATTGGTGCGCAGGGTTGGAACAAAATAAGTGGTTTGGCTTAGAAGCAACATACGCATACAGATAGCGTGTGACGTACCTACTTGAACTTAAGTATCTTCAGCAAACAGGAAAATCAGGATCCTCTCTTTACTGTTGATTTTCTTCTCCGTGTGTTTCTAAGAATTCATTTATGGTACCCAAATATGAAGCTCGCAAACAATTCATGCATCAACTTTTTCACTCACCCTAGGCAACAAAAACAAATTCTTCGTCAATACGGCCAATGCTGGCAGTGGAGTTCTCAGTGTCTTGATTGACGGGCCTTCAAAGGTCCAGGTGACCTGCGAGGAATGTGAAGATGGATATGAATTCGCATACATACCAACCGTTCCCGGCGAATATAAGATCACTATCAAATATGGTGGCAACTTTGACATTTACGGATCACCCTTCTTTGTGAGCCATTTCTTCTGTTTTTTTCTAGGAAGGGGTGTGCTTAAAATTGGGTAAAATATCTATCTAACTTTTTGGAATTTATATACATGGCCGCGGCCTGGATGGTTGATATTGTTTCGTTTTCAACATTTTCAATCTTCGGATGTATATCGAGCTACTAAATAGGGTTTGTTTATTCTCTCACAAGCTATACGTAAGCCCATTTAGTGAGGGGCTAATAATTATTGAATCGTCGACCAAATTCTTCTCCAACTACCAAATACATTATTAATTTCCATATTTTCGCTACTTTGTAGCCTAGTTGGTGAACCACCAATCAAGATAAATTTTGCAGCATAACACATGATTTTACCTAAGATTCAGAATTTCCCAGTCCGTTAAAATAGCCTTCATAGTATTGTTGTTTTGGCAGGAAACCATCTCAGTGAAGGGGCTGGGTTTAATTGGACATTGGGAGGGTAGGAAAGATCTGGCAGAGTGTTTGTGTTAGGCAGTGGCAGGATTTTATTGACAGACGGGGGCGCTCCTGTGGACTCGAGTTTGACATCTGCTACACAAGGGTCTAAATCCAAGGTTTCCCAACGTTGGCTATATAGTGATAGCAGAAGAGGCTGAGTGGGCCCTCATCTTTCCTTGGTTATTCAGTAATCGATGGCGTGCTTCTCTATGGAAGGGTGATTTGTGACTGTAACTGTAACTGACCGCGAAGCGGTAGGAGGATGACGCATGTCGCTAGGACTTTACTATCGCTTTCAGATTATCTCTGCTTTTGGACGTTATAAGTCGCTTTGCATAAAGTTTGGGTTCATGATTTGGTGAAGTTAAGGATACTTCACGAGTACATGTGTGATGGACTATGGCCCCTTTCCACATTCTATGCAGATATATTTTCCACGGGGCTCTTTTACTCTGCCCACCCAGAAGGTCAGGATCATCGTAACTCTCTAGCCACCTATGGCGCATTTGCTCCATCCTTGAGGGTACCTTCTCGGTATCTCTTATGCCAGCCTCTATATGTTTTCCATAGACCTCTTGCAGGTGATCGCAACATATTATAGGGTATTGGGGCTAGTTTTACGAGTATTCATCTCGGCACTAGAATATTTCTAACTCTTATGTTCTTGTGACTAGATGTTATTGTTGTTTGTCAGGAGGTTTACTGCCTCGTCGACTGGTGGACAGGTACTGGAGAGGTTACCTGCTTGCCGTCTCGACTTACCTTTATGGGCGCATATTAGGCCTGAGTACATACTCGTAGGGCGCTTCGGCTTTTCGAGGAAAGAACCAAGAGCTTTTGGAGAACGTCTTTTAATGAGGTCTTAAAGATAGACAAGGCGAGATTGCAAATTAAATAAAAGTACCTATAACGTGCTAATAGTAGCGAATATTCGATTCCCAGGAAGCAGTTCAGAACTGTACCTATAACGTGTACTAATTTAAATAAACAGAACATACTAAGTCAGTTATAACGACAGCAATAGTACGAACGAAAATACCAGCTCGTACGCATTCTTAACTAGCTCTTTTTAAAAAGCCTTAATCTCCATAGAGCCATTAGTTCTTTCTTGATATTTTAAGGGTTGGGGTTCGGCAATATGTCCTTTATAGTATTTGCTACGTCTCTGACTTCATTCACGTGACTGGTTCATTAGTTCATTTGCATGCTTTGACGGTCTAAATTACCGATGGGGAACCACAGGTTACAACTAGATCGATTTGAAATCTATAATTCCACATACAAACTAGATCTTCTTGAGCTATTCTCGAGCGCTTGCAAGTTTGCTACATAAAAAACAATTCCTATTTACCACTTCCTTTCCATTTGTTTGCTTCTATATACGTGTGGCTGTATGTTCGCCTCAGGGCTTTTTATTTGTTCTTTGCTCCAATACTCATCTCTTGCTTCTTAACATTTTTGTAGGCCAAAATCACCGGAGCGCCTATGGGCGACATCCCAGAAATGAACAGTGAGCAGACTAGTATGACCTTAAAGACCGCCACAAAGACCTTGCAGAGCCATCAGTATGAGTCTCTTGGCATGGTATCAAATCCTGTCCCCTCTAACGTGCGGTGCACTGGTCTCGGCCTGAAATATGCTATGGTCAACAGGGATAACTACTTCTACGTGAATACAAGCGAAGCTGGTAAGCCAACTTGTTTAGTCTATCTTGATTTTGTTTGGAGGTCCCTTCCTAAAGTTGCTTGAGTGTGGCATTACACAAAGGTCCTTTAGTTCTGTCACAAGTCAGCGATGCCCAAGCAAGAGATGCTAACCATCAAAAACTTTTGTTGAACCTTCATGCGTATCCTTTTTCTCTTTTCATGTGGACCAACCTTAATAATTACCGCTTTATTCTGCGTTTTGTTGTCGTGTAGGCAATGATCTCCTTCTTGCTGGAATGGCCGGACCAAAGTATCCTTGCGACTACTTCGAAATTGACCGCATTCGTGATGATCAATACAAGATTACCTATCGGGTGACGCATGAGGGCAAGTATCTGTTGGTTGTCAAATGGGGCGATGAGCACGTTCCTGGAAGTCCTTTTGTCGTCGAAGCTGGTCCAGGTCGATGAGCTTTACCCTGTTCTTAGCATCCTGACCACTTGTGACTTCCGTCTTAGTGCTCTTCTCTCTCCCTGCTGCGTGCCTTGTTCGCCTTCTGCTCTTCTTCCTCCCAGCTATTAGTAACGCGCCAATCCCTAATTTCCCAGTCCATTTTCATATTAATCAATCCAAAAGCGGCTTCTGCCGTTTGTTCTTTCTTTTTCTTCTTCCATTTTGTGACCAGAGCTAATACTACTGAAAACGTCGCTCTCTCTTCGCCGTTTGCTGCTGTCATCTATTTCTACTCTCTGGCTGCTTTCCGGACTGCTTCTATTGCACTCACCCCTCCTCCCCCGCTAAAGTGACATTTTGCATATTTCGAATGTTTCTGCAACTCACTCTTTTTGAAAATGACTTTGTGTTCAATGTCTACAGTGAAACTATACTTGCACACAGAGCACTTCATACAGCCACTCGATGCTTTCATTTTGTGTTCTCGCAGGAGGCCTTAAACTTTTTCAACAGAAACATACCGAAAATGTGCATACCTTATGTCTCGGATCTCGGGGGCCTATTATGCGCCCGGAGCGTTCAAACCACGTCTTTTCCGGTTGCTCCAATTATTTTAGAAGTCAACTCTCCCTGAAGATCCAACCAAATAAGCCGCTTCGCTTTACGTTCGAGAACTTTCTCATAGAAAAGTGATTTCTCAGTGGTTTATGTGGGTAATCATTGCAGACAAAGGGTGGTTGGAATGCCCAGTTCCGACTCATTAGCTGCCATTAGTCAGTCATTATGGACCCCGATTGATGCACCATCCGGGGCTCGAACTTTTTTTGATTAGGAGTTCAATGCTCTAACCATTGAGCCTCTGGTTGGTGTACCACTTGTTGTTGGGTATGACTGGCTAGTGAGCCATAAGTAGCCTTTTCTGTCTCTCTTGCCTTTTCCGGCCGCAGTGCGACTACTGATGGGTTCGAAAGTGAGTTTCTTCAGCGATCGGTGAACGTCCATCAACTAGTTTATGTTATATCACATGGTAACAAGCCGAACGTTTAATCACACTTGGTTAATTTACCCGCCCAGCCTACTGCAACGTGTGGAATCCATTAATTATTATACAGCAGGCTGACTTTTCAAGTAGGATTTTCTAAGTAATCAATCTAGAATCTACCAGATGGCTACCAGGCGCATTTTATTGACCCAGGTATGATTAGACTCGCGGCTCCCGGTGGGAACATGGTGGCTTATTTGGCTCGATCGTGGGCTTTACTAAAGGCTTTCCTTGGCTAGCATGGGTTTGAATCTCACGGAGGCCGCCGAGTTTTTTATCATTGAACCAAATGGATTATTAAAATCTGCAAATTTCCCCTACTAGAAAAGTAGTCCGTATAGGGTCACGTGGTGAATTCTAGATTGATTGTTTAGTAAATTCTTATCGGACGGTCAGCTTACTGATGGGGACCTCGTAGATCATTTGGCTAGAGCGTTGGTTGAAATAAAGCCTTTCCCTCGCTGGCGGCAATTCAAATTTGACTGAGAGTGCTGATTTTTTCGCTATTGCGTCAAACTAATTATTTGATTAAGCTGCATTGGTCAACTTAATTGATGGAGGTGCTCATCGTAGGCCGGCAGTTATTGCTTGAGTTTCGTCATATTGAGAAGAGTGGCTGTTCTGTGCTTGAGGCTTACTTTCAGTCCAACAATGAGGCATATTCAAACCGGATTTGCAATGAAGGACGGATGGCCACTTACATTGGCTAAAGTCTGGTGGACCAGAACTAGGCAGGCTCTTCTGTCGAGTGTTGCTCATTGGCAGAAACCGAGACTAGCAGTGAGTGCATGTCAGACGATACCCGAAGTTTGAAGCCGAAAAACATGTGGCTTCAAGACTTAGAGTTTCAAAAACTCCAGGACGACGTACTCGGCCATCCGCTGACAGCAGGGTATCGCTAATTGCTTTGTCCTGCTTGAATTGATTTATTCGCATGGGAACCACCCAACTCCCCTCATCCAACTCGGCTGTTAATAGCATAAACATCATATTAACACAATGAATACTATACTAGAATTCCATTTAAAGAGTTGCACCGAAGAAAGTTCCATCCTTTTAGTCCATAACAGTCTTCTTTAGCTAACTTAA
The DNA here is from genome assembly GCA_036362985.1 of Ligula intestinalis. Classification (NCBI taxonomy): domain Eukaryota; kingdom Metazoa; phylum Platyhelminthes; class Cestoda; order Diphyllobothriidea; family Diphyllobothriidae; genus Ligula; species Ligula intestinalis. The sequence goes on from JAYGXS010000001.1 coordinate 66,230,038, forward strand.
GAAGCCAAGTCGTATGAACGGGCCGAGCGAATTCAAGTAACTGATGCCTTGACAAAAAATTAAAGATGTGGCTACTCGTAGCCCATTCGGCCTTTTGTCGGAGTCAACATATTTCAACGGGTATTGCTAGCAGATTTCTCTTGACTTCAAACTTATTTCACACGAAAAATAGTACCACATACTGCAAATATCATTTTATCCTGCCAATACAAGCGAACATGCGAGTCTTAGGAAGTAGTTTTTAAGGAAGAAGCTGTGATCGCTAGAACAAGATTTTTATTCCCCTGACCTTTTTAAATCCGACGCGAATCCTTCATCAGAGACAATAGCAGAGACAGGTAATTCATGTACAGAGAGTACTTACTTGTACTTTTTACGGCTGTGATCATGGCTGATCTAGCCGGCCTACATGGTGTCACGGACGGTACCTCTCCTCGCGTGGCGGTTGTCGGTAGCGTAGCAAAGCTCGTGAGGCGGACGATGGAGAACTTGCCTAAACAACCTCAGTCATCTTTCTTTGATGACCTGGGAGATCAGCGTGATACTGCCGCAGTATGTGCTGACTGTCTAAATTGAGACAAAGTCTGTATACTTTATTCTAATGGCGGTCCTCAGGCAACGGTGCTGAGCAACCTCCGGTCTTCGCTCATCCTCCACGCGCAACGTCCAGTATTTATATCAGTAAAGAAGGGCTGAATAGATGGATGTCCGGTACACACGAATCTTGGTGGCGACGAAGATGTTACGTCGGGTCCATAAGCATTTTTGGAGGATTGAGAAAACCCGGCGAGCAGCATCGATTTGGGAAACAGTGTCGTGCTTACTCTGTCCATTCAACAACAGCCTCGTCCCGAGGTATTTAAAGCTGTCCACTTCTTCAATTTGATGGCCATGTATCCCGAGGGGTACCCTCCCATGGTCAAGGATGCAGCTCGAGAATTATTTTTTTCTCCGAGTATTTATGGGCAAGCTAACTGACGCACTGATGTCAATTACTCATGACCCAATAGATTATAGATCGACAGAGCGTAGGTTGGCATATTCGAGATTATGCAGTCAGCGTCCGTGTGCAAGCTCAATACCGTTTTCTTCACGTAGGGCCTTTCGACAGGAGTTAAGGCTTAGAAGGTTAACCCTAATGGCTGTAATATTCTAGGCTCGGTTCTTTAGGAGAGAAGCGAAGACAATGGGAAAGTCAGATTGTTAGGAATAGTTTATTCTGCAGAAGAATAGGAGAATAGATGGAAAGAGTGCTGACTGTCGGATGACCGCAGTCCGGCAGCCAGGGCGTCAATTCTGGAGTGTCGATAGCGTCTGGAATAGCCGGATGGCCGGCACATGCTTTGTTACAGCAGCCAATCACGTGACTGATGTCTAGACCAGCGGTAGTGTGCGACCTTGAGATGGGCAAAGGCTGGTGTGCACGCGCGGGCCTTGCAGGCCAAAGACGTCATGAGTCAGTGGCTAGTCTTGGGTTCCAAGTGGATGCTAGAGTCCACTACAGGCCTTCCGAAGAATCCAGTCAGTGGAATAGTTGAATAGAATGGACGACAGCACAAAGCTCTGTCGAGCGCTAGACCGAATAGTGAACGATAATGAGAGATTGTTATGGACTAGAACCCGTGCAGTGGTGAAGCGGTAGTATACCTTGTTCAGAATGATAATTTTGAGTGAGACCTCGTCTAGCGCCACTGTCCGCCAAATGGATTTATGAGGGATTAAATCTAACGCAGTTTCAAAGCCGACAAAGCAGACAACCGTTGGTTGTTTGTAGCTACGGCAGAATTCAAGGATGCATCTCAGAGTGAATACCTGGTTCACACATCAACGCCCAGTGAGGACCCGGGAACTTTGAGTAACTTGGCGGGACCTATTAGATAGCTCGGAAAGCTACCTTGGGGTCTATCCGATGCCTGGATTCAAACATATACACCAGAATAGAGCTGTTTGTGCTTCTGAATTCACCTTTTCTCAGTCATGCGGGGGAAGTTCCTTTATTCTTTTGGATAAGCGCCAACCTGTGCGACCAATATAGCCTGCGCTTCAGGACCAACTAAAGGAGTAGATGCACATGGAGGTGGCCTGGGCTGCTAACATATTCTGGCCTTTCCCATGTAAATATGTTTGGTTGAAAATACTACCCAAACTCTGGCTGCCAGGAAGATTCGTGAAACAGCTTGGTTAAGGCGTCTTTTCAGCAGATCACTTGCCGCGTCTCCTCGAAAGGGGACCTTTAGGTCCCCCCAACTTATCCGAAGTCCCTGGGTCAGCGCCTGCTAGCAGCAGTGGAAGCGACCGCTATCAGGTTGATGAAGCCGGCGTTGTGTGCGCAAAAGTACATCATACAAGCTCCGCATCACGCATGGCCCGCAGTCACTTAGCAGCATGCACTTACCCACGCTCTGGTTATCTCCCGCCTCTCCCTCCCACCCCTCCACTAGAATGGCTCCACCAAGCCCTCCCCACCTAACCATCCTTCTTTTGTGAACCCCTACCTCTGATTCCCATGACTTACTTGCATGAATACACGAACATTATTGACCGATTGTTTAACTTGTACCCCTTCCAATGTAAATGGATTGACCTGAAGAGAATATATCCACAGTATACAAAAGCTCGCCAAACTAGCCTTGTGAATCCTCTGATGGGACTTTTTGCAACTCTTGATGAAGTTTTTTTGATCGTTGGCTACGAGAATCGACTACCTGATCCCACATGTCAATATCTACGGCCTCAAGAAAGTCCTCGAACTTTTTCGGATCGGAGACTGAAAACCACTGAATTTCAGGAAGGTACGAATCATATGCAATCAAGCAACACTCCGCCACGGCTGTCGTACCGATCATTCCGAATGTAGACAGCCTACGGTAGAAAGTTTGGAGTCGGCAACGACAAGTGTTGCCCATGTGTCTGTTTCTATAGCGCGCGCTTCAAATTGCGGTTTAAATTTCTCGTCCTCCGTGGGAAATATTATTTTCGGGATTTCTGTTCACCTAGCAATCTGGCGGACTTTCGTTGTTAGCTATTGGATTCGCTTTCGCAATAACTCCAGCCTCAGAAGACACGACACGACATTAGTCAAAACGAGCAACATCTCCGTCACCGCCTTCTGTCAACAATTCTCTCGGATTTCAGCTCTCTACAAACGGCTGAGTCGTTTCAATAACCTTTTTCATACAGTTGAACGCTTTATACATACTGAATAGAGCTTTAATATCGTTTATCGTCAGTCTGATCTATTATGGGAGAGAAAATATACGTGTAGATCAGCTTGTGAAAGTTGCGGCGCGAGAGGGACTCGAACTCAACACCCGTAGTTCGCTGGTATCAGTCGTTACCACCACACCATCGGGGTCGACTGCAGACTCTAATTTAATTTTGTTTAAAAGCCCTAGTCGTAATTTCAAGGGCAGAAATCGCAAGATTGATGCCATGAAATCGCCCCCCACTAAAAGGGCTAGGAGTCTCTCGAGTTCAATAGACTCAAGTAACGAACACCAAGTTGAGCGTCTAATCAACTCCACCAGGAAGACACAGGATGACAGCAATCAAAATCGGTTATTAACAGTCAAAAAGCAATCCAATTTTCTATTTGATTCATTAGCGGTCTGTTGTGAAAAGATGGTGACAGAAACAAGTAAAACTATTTGCGATACAGTTTTGGAAGACGGGAAGGAATGTTCGCCAGTGCCTGCATTCAAAATCCCGACATCATCGCAACAAAGCAAAAAAGTACCACCACTGCCGAATTTGAACCCTGGACTCCTCGCGTAGAAGTCGAGCGCTTACCTCTCTTTGCCATCACGGGACGCAGTGGTAGTTTTCAAATTCCCTTACTAACTACAGAAACTCGATCTAGAAGTTCTTTGAAATCTCCTCCTGCCAAGCGAATTAAAAGTCTTGAAAGTTTAAGGGATGAAACTCATAAAGATGAAGCCTCCGTATCATATTTTACCCTTCTGAACAAATTTAAGAACCTTGAGAAGGTGGTTAATAGTCTTAGAGTGGAGATGGAGTAGCTGAAATTTTTTTCTTTATTGCTCCCTCGTGAGGAGAAACCGGCGATGCGTGAACTTGAGCGAGGAAACCTAACGTACGGAGAAGCAGCATCCCTTGCCGAAACGTCTACGCGCAAAAATGATCCGGCAGCCAGGGTGCTTGACGGATTTGGTAGTCTGCCATGGACAGGGGAAACGGTCAACCCACTGGCTTGTCAGAGAACAAAGAAGCGCTCTCGGACTCTCAAAAAAGGCCAACTAAGCCAAAGGGCTAATATAAGTTGGCCGAGCTTGAGCACGAGCCAAAAAAGGGCACCTTCACAGGCCAAAAAGAACATGAGCGCTGAACCTCGAAGCGAATCTGTCTTAACAAACCCTAGTGAAGCAGAAGGGGAAGACAGTTGGAAGGTGAGTACCACTCGTATAAACTGCATAGTCATAAAAGGCATGACGGAAGGTACTTCCGATACCCCGAAATCAAGATTAGAAGAGGGCAGGAAGTTATTTAAAGAATATCTGAAATTCCTCCTAAAGAGTGAGGAGAAAGTCGAAGTTCTAAAGGCATTCCGAATGGGCCGTATAACAAAATCAAAAGATGAACAACGCCAACCAAGACCATTGAAGGTTGTTCTGAAGAGTGAGGCCGAGGTCCAGCTATTGTTAAGCAGGAAACCAATGCTTAGATACTCACACCCGACGTTTTTTTCAGCAGGACATTTCCCCGCGGAGCGGGAGAAATGGAGATTGCTAAAAGTAGAACTCCACAGGAGATGCGAACTCGGCGAGAGCAATCTTTGAATTCTGAATGGGAAGATCGTCCATGTCCTGAGGTCCCTCCTCTGGAGAAAGCCGATAACACTAACAGCCTAGTCGGGATGGAAAACAGTCCGTCTCCATCAGCACCGACAGCTCCCTGCATGCAATCTCACGCAAGAGGCAACCACCTGCATAAAGTGGTGACTAAGTCTAAATTGAGCTTTCTTTACACTAATGCCCAAAGCCTTCCCTCAAAAATTGATCAACTCAAGGCAGTACTTTCGGAGCGAAAACCTGATGTAGTTGCCATAACGGAAACATGGCTACAAGCCGAAATCACGGATTCGGAGATTTCGATTCCAGCATACCAGCTTTTCCGCAAAGACTGCCAAAACCAACAAGGAGGTGGGGTTGTCGTGTATGTCAGAACTGAAATCTCTGTTGTAAAAAGAGAACACACTCTAGCCCTGGAGTATGAATCCGTCTGGTTAAAGATCAAGAAGGCGAATTCACTGAACCTTGAATTCCAGGCCGTATACCGGCCACCCAACATTTTGAGTGGAGCCGACGACTCGCACCTTGGTCTGGTGAAAGAAGTTGCTAGCCACCAGGAGGTTCTCATTGTTTGTGACTTCAAAGCCCCTGCAATTGAACGGAAAAACCTGACAGTGGAGGCGGCGTCAACTTCCTTTAGTTCCAAATTAATGGACCTCACGCTTGACCTATCTCTAGTTCACAAGGTTAAGAGCATAAACAGATTTCGAGAAAACCAGCGGGCTACTTGTTTGTATCTCATTTTCACGAAGGATTCATCCTACAAAGATGAAGTGCATTCAAGTGCTCCGCTCGGTAAGAGTCACCATACGACGCTACTGTGGGATTTCTCACTCCATACTCAACGTCTGAGGAAAACGGAGGCCCAGCCGAACATATGGAAGGCAGATCTCAATTCAATGAAGAATTCACTATCGTCTGTGAATTGGGACTGCCTGCTCAAGGGGGATCTGGAGGACGATTGGAGATCACTCAAGAGGTTTGCATTAGATCTGATTAAGCACTCTTGTCCGGTGAAGGTACACAAGACGACTAGTCGTCCTGCCTTGTTGACGAGAGACCTTAACAGGCAACTGAAGAAGAAGAATAGGAAATGGAAGTTATTCAGGAAAGCTGGGCCGCCAATACACCTCAAGGAATTCCGACGCCAAAGAAATGCAGTAAAAAAATCAATTCGCCAGGCCAGGAAAATCGATGAATCAAGAATCCTCCAACAGGCCGAAGAAAAGCCCAAAATTATATTCCGCTATAGTAACAGTAGATTAAAAAACAAGGATCCTGTCGCAGTACTTAAAAATGATGATGGCGGAGAAGTCGTTGAGAATGACGAGAAAGCCGAGTACTGTAGCCGGTTATTTGCCTCGGTATTCACTAGGGAAACCAAGCTTCATTGTGATAATGCCAACAGTGCTGTTGTAAACGCCGGTCCGGCACTTCATTCTCTACTATTTCCAACATCTGTAATTGAGAGTGAGCCGCAGGGCCTCGAAAAAGCAAAGTCATCCAGTACAGACAATATACTCCTATGTAGGCCCGCACGGGATGTCGGGATAGTTCGCGCTAGGCATAATAGCCTAGCGCTGTAATATTCCGTAATACTTGTGGCCTTGATGGGTCTGGTGCGTGATTTGATAACGAAGGCGGACAACGACTCTCAGCAGATAACACGGAAATCTCTGCTAAAAGTCGGTTATCCTCAGAGTGAACCTCAGACAGCCTCTTCTTATCAACAGGCATAGTGGCACACACAAAGTAAGAGGCAAGAATGTTCAGGTGTAGATATGGGGTTTAATAATGTAGAACAATATCGACGAAATGTATGGAAAACTAGTATAACAAAACGAGTGTGAAAATATCCGAAGATAGTAGTCTCGAATGATACAACACCAACACTGGTTGAAACGATCAAGCCGGAATGAGAATGTTCCGCCACTCAGGACGATAAGAGCGCAGCAAGGAGGCCACGTGAGCGCGGGAGCGATCTGGTACGCAAATTGAGATAGGTCAACTCACAGATCCGAGATCTGACTCAGCAAGCTCTGAAAAGTGAAACCAAAAAAGTCCAACCTTGACAACGTTCAAACAACCCATCGATCCCATGGGTAGCATTGGCCCTTTACATAGCCCCCCTTCAAAATGCTGCACTATCCTCCGTGCTGGTGGGTGTGGTGGGGGAGGGGACTTCCACTTCGATTGCGACGGGGGGTAGTAGGTCATCTGGTATGATGTCTAGGGTGCCGGAGAGGTGGTCAAGAGGAGTGTCGATGTTGGTACAGGTAAGGGAAGGGACTGTGATGACAATGGTAGTGGGAGGGAGCATCCCATTGGAGAATGTAGGGAATGTGTCGGCGGTGCAAGTAGGTGGTTCGCCGCGGTAGGGTTTGAGTTTTGAGGAATGGGTGGTGAACGAACAGACTCGGGGTGTAAAGTATCACGGATTATATAGGTGGTGGGCGAAAGAACCTGCAGCACGGTAAAGGGGCCCTGCCACGGGTAATGAAATTTGGAAAAAACACTATGGGAGGGAATCACGTGCATCACAAGGTCGTTGGCTTGAAATGGGTTCCCGGATATGTGGCGGTCGAAATATTCCTTCTGGCGGATGGCGGCTGCACCAAGAGTGTTGCGGGCGGCGTTGTGGGCCGCACGAATGGTCTCGCGGAGATGCGTGGCGAAGTCGTGGACGGTAGTGTCAGTGGGAGCGGGAATGGGGAAGGATAGATCGACGGGTAGGCGAAGATCGCGACCGGTCCAAAGATAATGCGGAGTGAAGCCGGTTGATGAGTTGGTGGAGGCTCTATAGGCCTTGAGGCAGAGGGGGAGGTAAAGGTCCCAATGGTGACAGTGATTCTCCTAGCAGAAGGCCAGCAAGAGGTTTTTGATTGGCCTGTTGGTCCGTTCATAAAGACCGTTACCTTCCGGGTGATAGGGTGTGGTATGGGTTTTTGGTACCGCAAGGATCTCACAGACATCATGGAAGAGTTGGGACTCGAAGTTGCGACTGCAGTCGGAGTGGAACGATAAGGGTGTGCCCCAACGGCTGATCCAGGTTTTGCTAATGGCGTAAGCGATGGTAGGAACATTTGATGTAGGAGGGGAATAGCCTCGACCCATATCGTAAAGTAGTCAACCATGACCAGGACGTACTCGCAGCCACGGTAGGTGATAGGGAGTCGGCCAATGATGTCGAAGCCGACGTGTTCGCCAGGGAAGCCTGTATTCATTGGTTCCATTGGGGCACGCGGAACGGGGACGGGGGATTTAAAGGAGGCGCAAGTGGGACAGGACTGACAGAAGTGGCGGACATCCGAACGGAGTTGTGGCCACCAGAAACGGGCACGGACTGCCGACTCGGTTTTGAATTGGCTGCAGTGTCCCAGCTCCACATGCAGACTGTCGAGGACAGGTTCAATTAGTGAGCCTGACACCATTGCCCGTAAGTGGTGTGTGTCTGGATTGCGCCATAACAGGATATCATTCATGACAAGGAAGTTAAGCCAGTGGTTACAAAGGAGGTGGGCACGTTGGCTACACCCTCGCATAAGGCGTTCAGACGGACGGGGAGGCCTTGGGAAAGATGAGAGCGGTATCAGGGTCGGATTTCTGGGCCTCGGACCAAGTATGACGGGCGAGTTCAGAAAGGTTAACTTCATTTACGCTGAGGGAGTGTTCGCCCTCGCTGGGTGACGGGGGGCCCGTGAAATGGGAGAGTGCGTCTGCATTGCCATGTTGACAACCTGGGCGAAACTCGCATTTATAGTCAAAACCCTGAAGGAACTCTTGCCACCGGGTAAGTTGGTTCATGGGATCTTTAAGGGAATGGAGCCATGTTAGCGCCTTATGGTCGGTGCGAAGGGTGAAACGTTGGCCTAAAAGGAAGGTAATTATCGCCAGTAACTCACGTTTGAAAATGCTGTAATTACGCTTGCTGCTGGATATGGATTTGCTAGCGAAGCATATTGGGTAATCTAGGCCGTTTTTATCCACCTGAGAGAGGACAGCACAGATGGAAACATTGCTAGCGTCAGAAACAAGGATGAACGGGGGAGCCCCAGGTTCGAGGTTTGGGAGGGCAAGGAGAGGAGCCGAAAAAAGGGCAGCTTTGAGGTCGTTGAAGGCTTTGTTGTACTCTGTAGTCCACTTGAATGGTTGCTTTTTCGCCGTCAGTTTATGGAGGGGAGAAGCTTTGTGGGCGAGGCCTTTGATGAATCGGCGATACTAAGAGGCTAAGCCAATGAAGCTGTGGAGTTCGGTAGGGTTGGTAGGGGTAGGCCAACAACGGATCTCATGTAGGCGTTCGAGGAGGGCAGCTAGACGGCCGGGCGACAATTTTTGTCCTAAGAATTGCACCTCTTGTCGAAGGAAAACGCATTTCGCAGGGTTAAGGGTCAGACCAGCGGCATGGAGGGCGGCAACGGTGGCTGAGAGGTTCTCACTGTGATGTGCAATGGAATTCCCGAAGACAATAACGTCATCGAGGTTAACTAGGCATTAAGTGGGGATGAGGTAGATTCAGACCTTAAACATGAGGCGTTGGGAGGTTGCGGCGGCATAACAAAGGCCGAACGGAAGGGTTTGAAACTCAAAGAGGCTTTGCGGTACGATGAAGGCCGTTTTATGACGGTCCTTTGGATCGACTTCAACCTGCCAATAGCCAGATTTAAGGTCAAAGGTGGCGAACCAGGAGGCATTGCCTAAGGTGTCAATAGTGTCGTCGAGAAGGGGGAGGGGAACGAGTCCCGTACAGTGACTGCGTTTAGACGGCGGAAGTCGATGCAGAGTCTGAGGAAACCGTCTTTCTTAGGATTAATGGCAATAGGGGATGCCAACGTTGAGGACGAAGGACGGATGACGTCGCATCGTTGGAGTTCGTTGAGAATTTTGTCGACTTCAGCTTGATACTTGACGGGAATACGTCTGGGCGTTTGCCAAATAGGTTTGGCGTCCCCAGTATCTATAGAATGTTGGATAAGCTGTGTGCGCACTAACGTAGAAGGGGACCAAGTAAAGAGGCCAGGGAAGGAGGTTAGGATGTCCTTAAGCTGCGAATAAGCAGCCTCACCAACTGACGGGAGAGGGCGTTAAATTGAATCTAAATCAACGGGTTTGAGGGCGGCGGCCGACATAACAGAGTTGTAAACGACGCCTAGATCAAAATCGGGGTCAGATGGGTAAGTCTTATCAGAGGTGGGGCAAAGAGTAACTAAGCGCTCACGGACGTGAATCACACAATCGTGGTCAGAGAGAAAATCGAGACCAAGGACGAGGGGCCAAGAACTGTCCGGGGTGATGAGAAATGTGTGAGTAACACGTGCATGGGCGATAGCAAAGTCGAGGGTAAGGGAGCCTGATTTATGTATGGCTTCACCGTTAGTGGCCCTTAAGTTATGAGTAACGGGGAGGGGATGGACGATATTGCGAACATAGTGGGGGAGTCTAGGCAAAGAAGCTAGGGAAACATTAGCCCCTGCGTCAATTAAAGCTTGGATACGAGATTCAGACAAAAAACGTCTATAGTAAACGCAGGTCAAAAGCGGAAAAAAGAGTTAAAAGGAAGAAACTTACATGGGGGGTTGTGGCCGCAGTGGCGAGCACGAGTTGAGAAGGCGTCGCAGTACTCACACCCAGGATGGTGATTTGGAAAGCGGACAGGGAGTGGTCGATGGCGGTTGTTTTGGGCAGAAATAGGCGGCTGGGAGGAGGGTGGTTATGCAGGAGGAAGTAGCGGTCGGGGAAAAGTGGGGGTAACAGGTGGAGACAAATCCCGACCAAAAACTTGGTTTAAATGATCACACTGAACGAGAGCAGAGCGAAGATCCTTAGAGCGACTGATAGCCAGATGGTGCTTGAAGGTGCGGTCACTCAAAGCGACGATAAAGCGGTCGAGTATAATTTCGTCGCACTTATAGGGTGATGCGGATGAGGAGGCCATGGAGGCCAACCGCTCACGTTCATGGACAAAATCATCTGCTGACTGATAGGGGCCCTGCCTGAGGCGATAAAACTGATCGCCAGCGGCGGCAGCGGAGAGGGGTTTGACGAAAACAGAAGTTAAATGTCTACGAGCATCAGCAAAATTATTTTTAACCGTAATGCCATTCTTGAGGACAGGAGCAAGAGCCTCGGGGGAAAGTAGGGCAAGTCAATAAAGAGTGTGCTCTAAGGAGGAGATGTCAGCCAAGAAGAGGTCGAGTTTAGCCAGCCAAACGTCAATGTCCTGCCCGGGTAGGAATGCAGACAGTGCGAAAAACGGTTCGGGGTGGGAGGCGGGAGGGAACGTGGTGCTGGTGGGAAAGGTGCGTACACGTTGGATGGGTGTGGGGTCAACACTTGATAAGATTTTGGGCGCCAATGTAGTGTTCCGTACTACTCGTGGCCTTGCTGGGTCTGGTGCGTGATTTGATAAAGAAGGCGGACAACGACTCTCAGCAGATAACACGGAAATCTCTGCTAAAAGTCGGTTATCCTCAGAGTGAACCTCAGACAGCCTCTTCTTATCAACAGGCATAGTGGCACACACAAAGTAAGAGGCAAGAATGTTCAGGTGTAGATATGGGGTTTAATAATGTAGAACAATATCGACGAAATGTATGGAAAACTAGTATAACAAAACGAGTGTGAAAATATCCGAAGATAGTAGTCTCGAATGATACAACACCAACACTGGTTGGAACGATCAAGCCGGAATGGGAATGTTCCACCACTCAGGACGATAAGAGCGCAGCAAGGAGGCCACGTGAGCGCGGGAGCTATCTGGTACGCAAATTGAGATAGGTCAACTCACGGATCCGAGATCTGACTCAGCAAGCTCTGAAAAGTGACACCAAAAAAAGTCCGACCTTCACAACGTTCAAACAACCCATCGACCCAATGGGTAGCATTGGCCCGTTACTGCGCTAACGCGTGACGCCCTACTCTACTCTGACTGGCTATCTTTCAGCCAGTGACGTTTAAGCCCCACCATAAATCCCCTTGCTTAACATGACTCACTCACAAAACTCCTTACATGTCCTACAGCACACCTCCTGCTGACGGACACCCTTCTGTTTTGCCTACACAACCTTCTGCCTACAAACTGCTTTTTATTTTGAATGCATAACATTGGCGACGCAAGTGCAACGAACATGGTTTCTTTATTACCTACACCGTCCCCTTTCTGGCCAAAAGGCGTTCAGAAACCCTCAAATGACTCGTGGTTACAATGGTAAAAGACATTTGAGGATGATATTCAACTTATTTCAATACTGTCTCCTACTATTAAACTAGACGTTACCTCGACGTTGAAACTCCACCGTACCCATCTCGGAGAGCTGGGACAGCGTTACTTTGATGCACTTAAATAACAAGAGTCTGCTGATCTTCCAACAGCATTATCTAAGCTCGAAACAATGTGGTGCGGAAAGGACAACATCTTCTTGAGCCGATCTCGGTTTTGCCAAATGCGTCAGAAATCTGGCCAACGCATTGGCGATTTCATTACAAACCTTACACTCGCCGTACAGGACTGCAGATACACCGAGATTGCGGCATCCAAGTTCGAGCAGACGATGCTGGTGCAGCAGTTGTTTGTGGGTTTGAGGGATGAAAAGACCCGGGAGAGGGTGTTATCTGTGAATGACGATTTATCATGGGAGAAAGCCTGTGATATCATCCGTCATCAAGAGGACGTACAGCAAAACCTCCAGCAGCTGCATAAACCAAATACGGGAGTTATAGCCTCCTTGGAACCTGATTTAGCGATCTTTCTAGTCAACACGGCCGGGTTTTCATCTAAACGGGAACCACCAGCGCCTTCAAAACAACTACCATCCGGCTACCGTTGTGGTCAGCACCATATCCGTTGGTCTGACTGTAAGCACCAAAAGACGGTTTGTCGATTTTGTAAGAAAATGGGCCATACAGAACAAGTCTGCTTTTCCAAAAAACGGACGAACACAAAAATGAACGCCACCTACTCTAACTCAGCTGAGGATGACGAAGCGATACTTCAAGTGTCTTCAGCAGACAAACCGCTCCAGTCACCCTACACCATCACACTTCCGGTGGATCACCATCCAGTGCAGTTTGAAATCGATACTGGTTCAGCCATTACGGTCATCAATGAAGCCTCTCTTAGGATAATTCCTCATCTCCTCCCAGCTCGCTCCACTTTTCGTAGTTACACGGGGCAGGGCGTAGCCATTCGAGGGGTCTTTACGGCAGAAGTTGAACATGATGGCGAACTCCATTGCTTGCCGGTTCACGTTATCAGAGGAAGCCAACAACCAAATCTCCTCGGACAGAACTGGATAAAATGTGTGCCTTCTGTGCTATCCTACGTACATCAAATTGGGGTTAAGCCCGCTCTTGATTCCTTGGTAATGAGTCATGAAGAATTATTTCAGGACGACTCTGCTTTTCACTACCGTGGTCCACCCGTCAAATTTCATTTCAAAACAGAATTCCAGCCACGGTTCTTCAAGGCCCGTTCAGTTCCCTATGCAGTGGCACCGAAAGTCGAAGAAGAATTTTATCGACTGGAAATGGCTGACATTATTGAGCCTATACAGTACTTGGAATGGGCAGCCCCAAAAGTTCCTGTTATTAAATCCGACGGTTCCGTGCGTATTTGTGGGGACTACAAGCTGACTATCAACTCAGCTACCAAAGTAAATCCTTATCCTCTCCCACGCATCGAGGACCTGTATGCATCACTTTCAGGCGGCAAACAATTTACAGCTTTGGACTTGAAGCACGCCTACAACCAGGTCGTCCTCAATACGGAATCCCGAGACGCTACCACCATCAATACGCACCGGGGATTGTAAAGATACAAAAGAATACCCTTTGGAGTAAGTTCTGCCCGTGGTTTATTTCAATGCTTGATGGATAACCTCGTGAAGGACATACCATACGTTTGCGCATATCTCGATGATATATTAATCACCGGCTCGTCCGAAAATAGTCATCTGGATACTCTAAATGTAGTGTTAACACGTCTAAAAGACGCAGGTTTCAAACTGATTTGGCTGATTTGGTGGAATACCTCGGTTTTAAGGTGGATAAGACTGGCCTCCATCAACTTAACCATAAGCTCAAAGCCTTGAAGACGGTGCCATGTCCCAAAAATGGCAGTCAATTGCGTTCATTTCTAGGGTTGGTTACCCATTTAAGTCGCTTTATAAATCAGTCTGATGCACTTTTGAAACCCCTTTATCGATTACGTGAAAATATCGTTGCTGGAATTGGTCGAAGATCGAACAACGTGCTTTGAAAAGGCAAAACCGCTTTTACCTTATCCTCTTTCCTGATTCATTACGACCCCGAAAAGCCTAGTATAATGAAATGCGATGTGTCTCCTTACGGACTGGGTTCAGTCCTCATGCACCGAATGCCTTCTGGTGCGGAGCTGCCGATTGCCTTTGCATCAAGAACTATGTCACAGGCGGAAACAAATTATTCGCAACTGGAAAAGGAGGCCTTAGCTATAATATTTGGCCTAAAACGCTTCCATTTGTACCTCTTTGGCCGACCGTTCGACATTACCACTGATCACAAATCCCTCTTAGGTCTTTTGGGTGAAAAGCGGGGGATACTACAAATGTCCTCACCGACAATGCAACGTTGGGCACTCACACTTTCCGCTTACGCATATACAATGAAATACGTTATAGGCAGTACAAACGTAGTAGCGGACGCCTTGAGTAGGCTTCCTATTGAAGACGACTGTGTTAAAGAAGCACCTGCTCTTGAGACCGTGAATCTATTGCAGAACATAGACAGCGCACAGGTAACCTGTCAACAGATTAGACAGTGGACATCGAGAGACCCCCTTTTTAGTCGGATAAAAAGATACTTGCAATCTGGCTGGCCACCCTCGGCCTCTCCTGATTTTCAGCCATTCTACAGCCGCCAAAATGAATTGAGTCTCCAAGACGGATGCAAACTATGGGGCAATCGTGTATTAGTACCACCGCAAGCAAGGCAGGTCATCCTCAAAGACCTACACAATGCACATCATGGTACAGTCCGAATGAAAGCTCTCGCCCGAAGCTATGTTTGGTGGCCCAAAATTGATGTACATATTGAAAATGTGGTAAAAGCATGTCATATGTGTCAAATAACACAGAGAGCGCCACCGAAGGTACCTCTAAGGCCTTGGACCTGGCCAGATTAACCCTGAAAGAGGGTACATATAGATTATTTTGGTGGTGGTTGACGCTCACACTAAATGGATTGAGGTCATTCCGACCGGGAACTCCTGTTCCTCAATAACTACAATTAACAAATTACGATCCGTTTTTTCTACTTTTGGAATACCCGAAATGGTCATTTCAGACAATGGACCAGCCTTTATTAGCACCGAATTTAAAGAATTCATGGAGGGAAACGGAATCAGGCATTTAACCACTGCCCCATACCACGTGGCTTCAAATGGCCTTGCAGAGCGCGCAGTTCAGACAGTAAAACACGGACTAGCCAAGCAGACACAAGCGGACTTATCTACGAAGTTGGCGCGCTTTTGTTCAGCTACCGCATAACACCAAACGATTCAACTGGTTCTCACCTGCAGAATTAATGTTCAAACGGCAGTTGCGCACACGCCTCGATCTACTGAACCCTTCGCTGCAAGATAAAGTCATCGAAAAGCAGATAAAGATGAAAGAGTGATATGATGTACACCCTCAACCGCGAATATTTGGGCCAATTGAAAGCGTCTACACACGACTACAATACGAATCAAACTGGTATCCGGCAGTAGTTCGTAAAAAGGAGGGAAAAATAGTAGAATTTGCGTTAGAATATGGAAGAATTGTGCGCCGACATCTGGATCAAATTCGCAGCCACACGGACACGGATAGTAAAGAATTCGAGAAGTTCGAACCACCAGTAACTCTTGATGTTGATTTCCACGACCGGAACTCAGAAGAGGTACTTCCTATTCAGATCACAACGCAACCGGCCGAGGAGTATGTTCCCATCACTCTACGACCTACGCCAGCACTAGTATCCTGACCGAGGAGCCACCGGCCTTACAAAACGGTGCAGAAGTCGAAAATACCGCCCTGAGAAGGTCGACACGAATCTGCAAAATATTCCAATGTTTTCAGGGCAATATCCATTATAATAATTGTAAACTGTTCATTTTTATATGAACGGTATTCTCCTCCTTTCAGATGCTATTAACTTGAGGGTGGAGGACTGCTATCTAGGCCCGCACGGGATGTCGGGATAGTTTGCGCTAGGCATAATTGCCTAGCGCGAACGCGTGACGCGCGTGACGCCCTACTCTACTCTGACTGGCTTCCTTTCAGCCAATGACGTTTAAGCCCCACCATAAATCCCCTTGCTTAACACGACTCACTCACAAAACTCCTACCATATCCTAAAGCACACCTCCTGTTGGCGGACACCCTTCTGCTTTGCCTATACAAATTTCTGCCTACAAACTGCTTTCTGTTTTGAATACATAACATATACCAGCCAAGTTCTTGAAAGAATTGGCAAGCGAACTCTCAGAGCCCCTAGCACATATCTTTCGTTCTTCATTTTAACTAAGAAAACTGCCATTCGAATGGAAAATGGCAAATATTTACCCGATATAAAAGGGCAGAATCCGCACGAAGGTCAACAATTACCGGCCCGTCAGCCTAACTTGCATTCCCTGTAAGGTGATGGAAACGATAATAAAGAAGACGACAATGAAGTTCTTGGAGGAGAACAAACTACTATCAGGGCTCCAACACGGCTTCAGAAAAAACCATTCTTGCCTTTACAGTCTTCTTCTATCCACTAAGCAGTGGACTCGTGCACTGAAGTAAGATGGTAAGGTGGACCTCATCTATACGGACTTCAAGAAGGCATTCGAAAGCGTCCCACAAAAGCGTCTAATGTATAAATTGTCAGAAATTGGCACAAGAGAAAACCTGCTGGCATGGATCACAGATTTCCTCACAGGGCGATCGCAAACTGTGTGCATCGGTGACTCGAAGCCAAACCCTACATCTGTGCTGAGTGGCGTTCCCCAAGGCTCTGTCTTAGGACCACTGCTCTTCCTTATCTATATCAACGACTGTGTCAACGACCTGGGTTGCAGCGCTGTCATGTTTGCCGACGACGTCAAACTCTGGATAGCCATCAGGTCTGACGCCAATAGGAAAGCGCTTCAAGAGAGTCTCAATCGATTTAGCTGCTGGTCTGCACGTTGTCTCTTAAACTTCAAAATTAGTAAGTATGTGGTTTTAAGACTCCGTACTAGAAGGACTGATGAGGGGAACGATTCCTTCCAATACCTCCTTGATTGGCGCCCACTTTTAAATATTAATGAACAAAAGGACCTCGATGTTCTAATAAATTCCTCACTTAAACCATCTACTCAGTGTGTAAAGGCAGCTAAACGCGCGACGCAGGTGCTGTTTGCGATTAGGCGGGGATTCGTCAACATTGGCAATGAGCTCTTCAGGAAAACCTACGGAGCGTTTATTCGGTCCAACTTGGAGTATGCTGTCCAGGCCTTGCGTCCGTGGTTCAAAAAGGATTACCTGCACCTTCAACGAGTGCAGGCGAGGGCTACGAAGATAGCCAAGAATCTTGGTCATCTACCTTATGAAGACAGACTGACCGAACTTGATCTTTTCCCTGTCAATTAAAGGCAACTCCTTGGGGACCTCATACAAACCTACCGTATTGTTAGAGGCCGAGACTGTGCCCTAGAATTTGATGATTTCTTAGAATTGGCTCGGACTGACCATCTACGAGGTCATCCCTTTCAACTACAGAGGAAACCGGCCCGTATCGACATTCGACGAAATGCCTTCTCTCAGAGGGTTATTGGATTGTGGAACGGACTCCCGGAAGATATGGCCCTCTCAGGTACTGTTGACACTTTTAAACACAAACTTGATTCTCATTTGCTGAGAAACTGTGGCAGATATAATGAACAAAGTGACAGTAGCAACACCTTGCACCTGGCTCACACTTATAGCTGATGTTAAGCCTACATTTTTATTACGTATTATTGTTACGGCGGACCTATTATGCGATTTTTGGGTATGAATAGGCAGCTCAAGGGCGAAAGCCTTCTTCCCTTAATAAAGTGACTTTAAGTGACTTATTTGGATGGTGGACGAATACCAGAGTCTCGAGCAAGGGGCGTACTAATAAAAAGCAATCTGGCATTTAAAATGAACAGGTTAGAGAATTACGCTCCCGGTTACGTAGACGAGGCAGATGGCCCATTCGCTGTTTCGACTGGAAGTCAGCCTGAAAACCTTCGGAATATAAACTCCGTAGAGGTGATATTCACTGTAGCAGGAGCTGTGCCCGTGGAACATTGTCCAAACATGATTTTCCGAGGCAGCATGCCGTCACTGGGAACTTATGTTGTGTTGTAATTTTTCGTAGACGCTCGAATATTACTTTCGCTTGGGGAAGTAAAATACGTCAGGTGCCATTCGATGGGTAGGGTTTCAGTGTAAGTATCCACGTAGATACACAATGAATCCAATTAAATTCACAAGAATTAAGTTTGAATGTATGCGCCGAATTTTCACTGACAAGATCTTCAAGGTGCGTGGGTTGACTTGAAAAAGGTTTTAAATTCTTTTATGCTAGCAGGGCTCATTATTATCTTCGGATATTATCTTAATTAGAGAGGATATTGCTCAAGCTTAGCCAGCAGATCCTCTGCGGACGGAGGGAGGAATCTTGCTTCGCTTGTGTATGCCGATAACGAAATTTGTTTGAAGGTATATTGGGTACATTTTGGGATGCCAGAAAGGTACGACAAGGGATTATGAGAAGCATACAATAGATAGAGACACGAGACTCCTCAAATGCTCAAAATACATTTTGTTAAACTCACCCTAAACCGGTAGGTTCGAACGACCGGTACTACTGTGACACACCCTTCGTTCATTTAGAAATCCTCGAGGGTGGGTGTCCATTTATTGTGTAAGCACCCTCTTGTTAAATTCAATTCCCTTTTACCATTTATTCTCGCCATTAAATTTGGTTTTAACAAATGATTTGGACCGTTGAATTGGGGCGCTTTAATCATGCTCATTTATGAACGGGTTTTAAGTGTTCTTCACGTTAACATTTTCTTCTGGCAAGAATGTAAGTTTCTGCATACGTTCAGCTTTTTTGTACATGCGATATGAATAGTACGTTTGTGACTTATGATAAAATGAGTGCACCTCAGGGCGAATTTACATTTGCCTAGTTTGCGTTCCATTGTTTCGTCTGAACTGTCGGGAATGACGTTTATTCACGTGTCCCAGTGTTAAGGCGCCCATGGTGAGACAACTTTAACTCTCTTACACATTGATCCAGGTTCAAGTGTGGATAGGTCCTTGTTACTCTGATGCTGGCTTCTCCATTTGGAACCAAATTCATATACTTAATTGCGAAAAAGCGTTTCCTGGCAGCATTTGGTAAAAACCTCCATTTTTCATTCGTTTTTCGCTTGTAAAGCGCATCGTTAGCAACAATAAAGGAGAACTAACCGAGCCCCTTCAAGGTTGAGGTTCTTCGGGAAGTTTTTAGAAATCTATAAGTTTTTCAAATCTCTACCGACAGTATTTATTTTAGCAGCACCATCCTTTGCTTTTTGTTTGACGGTAGTCTCCCCACAGTGTATTTGAAGCTGTTCGCCTCTTAACCTGATGGCTGTTGAACAATAGACATACGCCGTACCCGAATATGTTGAATTTTTTATACTGGTGGATCCAATAAGCTTTTTTCTTTAAATGTCAGACCTCAAATATCTTTACAGTAAGGTATATTTAAGATCCAAATATATTGTGATCCAGGCTGTCCCTATCATATGTCGAATCTTCGTATTGAGCGATACTCAAGATCCCACCTGCCCATCGATGCCATTGTAGATTGCGTGTGCGTAAGGCTTCCAACTATTAAAACGGCAACATTGTAAGCCCTTTTTCTCTAACTGAACTCCCTGTTAACTAGAACTGTGCTATATGCGTTTAATGTAGCTAAGAAATCGGTCGCCATCGATACATTTTTTGCCCTGAACGTGGTGTCGTCGATTCATCATCTCCAGTGGGCGCCTTTAATTTCCCTGCAACCATGTTAATTGGTTAGTAGTCCATGTTGGATCAGGGGTTCCCGCCAGAGTCCAAACTGGTTGCAGTTGGGAGGCGAAAAAAAGCCGCGACCTCGGCCGGCTCGAGCCAAAGGTCCTCGGAGGTGAGTTTGGCGCCTGGTCGGGAACTGCAGGCGAAGAGATGACGGCAGTCATGCGGCGAGACGCCCCAGTCGGGTATGGAGGGGTCCAGCCGGTGTTGGTACTGGCGAAGGAGCATGCAGTAGCCACTGCAAAGCTGCGCCAGGGTACAACGAGTCACCCGTGAGAGATGACGTTCCGAGGTGGCAATCGGAGGTGGATAGCCACCCAGAAGGATCGGGGGATGGTTGCTGGATATTGCGTCCACAACTGCTCTCTGGTGAAGGCGCTGGTATCCTGTCCTGATGGCAGAGCCATCAACGGGTAGATCTGAGAGAGACGAGGCGACAACTGCCTTGTGGAGACCTCGGATAGACGTCCGAACGTTACGGTTAAGCTCGGGAGCGTTGCAACGATGGTGGTTCGGATGGCCAGTTTGTGAACAGGTCCACCAGAACTGCTAGCCAAGGAGTTTTTTGTGCGCGGCGACCGGCAGGACAGGTGGTCAATGAGTGACATTTTATAGCAGCCCGTGATCGTGCGGAGGGCACCGTTCTGTGCTAACTGAAGGCGGCCGAGGCTGGTGAAGCTGATTGTGGGAGACCAGATTGGTGCCGCATAGGTGAGATGTGGCTTGGCCAGTGCCTTGAATGTGGTCGCCAGCATCTTTTTAGAGCAGCCCGAGGATTTGCCCGCAAGAGCCTTGAGGACCTTGGTACACCTGCTCACTTTGCTTGCGACCTCCCTCGCATGGTCCGCGAACGTGAAGAGCGGATCTAAACGGATGCAGAGGAGCTTGGGCTAACGGACCAGCGGTAAAGTCTCAGCGTTGATGATGATAACCGGGTGGCTATTGAACTCCTTCGGATCCAGCGTGAAAACAGTGACGGGCGACTCTGCTGCCGAGATCGTCAACCCGCGCTAAGTGAGGTAATCCACAACATTAGGCATGAATTCCGAGAGGACCTGTGCAGCCTGATCAATATTATGGTTCTGGCAGAAGATGGTGACGTCATCCGCGTATGATACCATTTTGGCGGATGCCGGAGGGAGGGGGGATTTCCCGCATGTAAAAGTTGAACAGCGTCGGGCTGAGCACAGAGCCTTGAGGAACACTGCAGGTCAACTTACAGGGCTTGGAGAGAGTGCCGCGGAAAAGGACACGATCGTGGTGGCCACGGATCTAAGCCGTCAATTATCGGATCAGGCCGGTCAGGACGTTCAGGGAGAACAAGTCCTGCAGCAGCTGATCGTGTCGGACGCAGTCAAAGGCTCGTGACAGGTCAATTGAGACTGCCGAGAAGGAAATGTCCGGAGGCGGGGCCTTATGGAGGAGACGAAGAAGTAAGCGCTGGCTTTCGAGACTGGGAGCCGAGCGGGGCAAGAACAGCTTGTTCATCTTCGCGGCGATCTTGCCGTTATTGGAAATGAACTTTCAATCCCCGAAGCTAATAAACTGGTTAGATGAATTAACCCGGGGCTTAGTTAGGTTACGTAGAAGCTTCCAAGTGGCAGCTGAGTTGCCGCTGAACTTGCAATCTGCAACTCGTTCATGCCAGCGTTGGCATTTGTCGTTGTTGATAGTCTGGGTAATCAAGCCATTCACTTCGCCGACGCGTGGGTCACTGACATCACGCGCTCGTATTTCGTCTCTCTCTCGTTTCAGGCGGGAGGCTTCGGGCAGATAGTTAGGGCGGAAAAGGGAAATGCGGCCGTTAGGGATGCGGTGACTTGTTGCTGCCAGGAGTAATCGACAGAGGGCTCGCTCTGCCGTGTGGACACAGGTGGGAGGCGGTAAGCCATCGATCTCGGCTTCGCATTCGGTCGTGAACGCTGCCATATCGGCTCTCTTGAAGTTAATGAAGTGCCTGATGGGGCCCTTGATACGGTCGGCAGAGGTTGCCAATTCGAGCACTATAGGAAGATGATCGCTCCCTAGGCTGATTTCCGTGCTCCAGGTGGTGGAGGCTACCAGAATAAGACTGGCAAGGGAGACGTCGGGAGAGCTTGGGGCACCGTTGGGTGGGAGGCGCGTTGGGCTGTTCTCGTTGAGGACTGTGAAGGGAGCTTGTTCTAGTTCATCGGCCGGGACTTATCCCCGGGAATCGGCCGCCCAGTTAGAGCACCATAGGTCGTGGTGGGCGTTGAAGTCACCTACCACGAAACTGTCTATAGAAGGTAAATAGGGAGCGATAAAGGCGGTGAAACCAGGAGGACAACTAGAAGTTGGAGAGATGTACACGTTCACGATGGTTAGCGGCGCCGGGCCAATGTTAAGGGAAATCGCCAGTGCTGCCGTGGGATCGGCACCAAGCAGAAGTAGCTGGTGGTGGGCAATGGATTTGTCCACCAGGAAGGCCAAACCTCCGCCTTTGTTGCGGCCGTGGTGGCGACGGACGATCGTGTAATCGTTACAGGAAGGGACCTTAGTGGAGTTAGACCACTTTGTCTCTTGGATAGCCACCACAGCTATGCAGTGCGAACGCATGAAGGCCAGGAGTTGGTCAAGCTTCCCAAGGAGACCGTTGGCGTTAAATTGTAAGATCTTAAGACAAGGCGGTGAGGCAAGGTCGGAGACCAGAGAATTTGGGTTCGGGACCGGACGGGCTGGAGGCATGGAGATCGGTGGGAGCACGGGACAGCTGGAACACGCGAAGGCGGGCGACCAATCAGCAGCTGTAGCGAGGCCACTGCAGCGGAGATGGCACCAACCATTGCAGGAGCCGCAACGTACAGACCAGTCGCGGCGGCCCATGCGGACTCGGCAGAACGAGCAGTACCAGAGAGGTCCAGGGTTGGCCTCAATTCCGGCGGCGAGGAGGAGGAGTCGGAGCGGCGTGGCCGGGAGTGGCTGTTCCGTCATCAAAAACACTGATTGGGCGGGGGGAAAGTTGATCCAACGTAGGGAGATGGGTGTAGCAGACCTTGGCCGCCGGGAGGGCGGTTGGGAACGCGATTCGTAGACGCGTCTGCTGTGGTTCGCCCCTGCAACCATGTCACTGGCCCTGGTTATATTTACTGATGGCGCTCGC
The DNA here is from genome assembly GCA_036362985.1 of Ligula intestinalis. Taxonomy (NCBI): domain Eukaryota; kingdom Metazoa; phylum Platyhelminthes; class Cestoda; order Diphyllobothriidea; family Diphyllobothriidae; genus Ligula; species Ligula intestinalis. The sequence continues at coordinate 66,253,044 of JAYGXS010000001.1, forward strand.
GTAATTGTTTCTTAACATCGTTTTTGCGCGACTGAGTGTAGCCCCCAAGCAGACAGACAGTAATGTCTTATCTTCTTAGAACACTGTAACCCGAGAGGTGATTTTCCCTTTGCATTTACTTATACTTAGTACAGCCTGACCTAGTCGGTTTCTGTGATGTTGCGAATTTTTCCTCCACGCGGAACCATCTGCGTAATCGGATCTGGAGTGCTCGCCCCATTATCCAATCAACATAGCCTTTTATAGAAAATGTAGATCGAACATACTAAAACTGACTTCTATCTTAGTCCAAGAGGCCAGTGTGATTCAACGTTTTTATAATTGTTAGAACCGCGACTTGATAAAACTTCCACTTATCTTTAATCGACTGGATTTAGAAACCTTGTTCATGTTAAAAATACGTTAGTGGTAGATAATTCCCCTCGTCCTAGCTGTCGTGCCAACCTAAGTTACTCGTTCGACTGATACTTGCAGTGTTTTCCCTATACAGTGGCCTCAAATAAGTTTGCATCGGTGTCTTCGCGAACACTGGTAAACACATTTTAGGACTTAACCTATGTAGTCTGGCGTCATATTAACGACTCCCTCATCCGTCTGAGTTTAAGATAGGGTTTACAAGCACGGCGACGTCCTGGTTTTCTTGCAGGTCACATGGTCTTATATTTTTAAAACCATACAACCATGGCTAATAATGCAGAGGGCATCGGACGAACCGTTCTATTTCCAATCTTCTCGAACGTTTGCTTCTTTTCCTCAGATAATAATATACCATTTGTTGCTTAACTTCGGCAGCATGCCGTCAAATGAAGGAATTCTAATGGACGTAAAAATTCAGCGAAGCAGTGAAAGTACTGAAAATGTCAGTCGGACAAATAATAACTTAAAAAGCCTAGCTTATAGTGAAAGTTGCATTTATTTTTTCCTTGACTGTACCTTGAAGTGCAGACTAAAGGATTGATAATATTGGGCATTTTATGCCTGGGTAATTATCACTCAGTGACATGCCGTCTTAAGAGTTCGTGTACCGACACCATCACTCTACCGTATGAGCGCGGTAGCTGTTTTCAAACATTTTCTGACGTTCGTTTAGTCGACTGGCTATAATAATCAGAAGACACATCAATTTCTCTTAGTGCTTCTTTGATTCTTCTGTCGGATTAAAGACCTCATCCGTTTGTGATGAGCTGCAGTCGCCGTTGTTGTGAAGAACCAGTGCACTATCTGATGACAGGGATCTTCAAACCGCTCGCCTATTCGCACAGTACTCGGCAGCCTATTAGTAAGGTCTAATTCCACGATATCATTACTTGCTTTCCAGACATAAATCTGCTTTGTAAAAAAGTGGTCCTATCGATGTTTGCACAATTTGAAGCTCAGGCTTCTGCGAAGTTTCCGATGTACACACTTTAATGATAACAACTAGTTAGGGAAGTGCTTGCATATTCCTACAAATAGTATGCAGCTCAGCTCGTTTATTTTTTAATCTCAAACGGGGAGCTTCCGAATATCGGCTAGTGAAGTAACAGTGATTGAAATGGTTTGTGGGAAAGTATAACATGAAGTCATGCTGCATTTTGTGTACAAATCGATAGATCTTTTGCACTGAGAGGTACATTAGATAGCTTTTAAGGTTGCGAAAATTCCCATCACAGAAATCTGACGAGTATTTGGCGAGCATACGTATACTTTCAATAAATTCTCATCAGGCCATTACATTTATATGGGAGGGGGTAAAGCGTAAAAGGTAAAATTGTAGGCAAATTACGTTCAGGCAAATTAGTCCGGGGGATAGAGTAGGGGGTGGGGTAGTAACAGGCGACTAATTAAGCGGTAAGGTTAGGGAGAAGGGGGGGGGGGGGGGGGTGGAAGAGGAGGCTTGGGGAAATGCCGGTAGCTAGGCGGCCGTTGGCCATGCTAAGCTTGGGGCTTGCAGCAGGTTCTTCTGCGCGCACAAAATTGGCTTCAACCGGATAGCAGTTGCTTCTGCTGTTGCCAACAGTCGCTGGCCCAGCGACTTAGGGTAGCTTGGTGGGACCTTGTAGATCACCCTGAAGGCTTCGTTGGGGTCCACCTGATGTCCGGAATCCACCATATGCGCTAGGATAGAGCTGTTAATGGTTCTGTTGGTATTGAAATCACCCTTCCTTAGCCATTGTGGGAGGTGTTCCTTTATTCTTTTGGATAGGCGCCGACTCGTGCGACCAATATAACTTGCTCCACAGGAGCAAGCAAAGGAGTAGATACACATTACATCACATTAGATAGCCTTGTTTACCTCTGATGGTTATCTAGAGTCCATTTCTAACGCTTATAGCTTGAAAATGGTATCTGAAAACACATGTTCTGTGTATTTTTACCTTTTCTCACAGTTTCTTCAGAGGAGCATTCAACGACCCTAGTTTCGTTTTCATCACAACAGAAAAAGCAGGCCACATGCAAGCACTTAAAAAGGTATGATATGCTTGTTTTTTGCGCATTACCAATGTGTTTTTTCAGACGACGAATTTGACCGGTTTGGCTGTGTCCAAAGCTCCTCACAAGGCAGGCGTCTGACTTTTTTTCTAACGCAGATTGTAGTCATTGAAAGCTGTCTACTCGCGTATATTAACTGTCTTAAAGATGATGCCATCGTCTGCCTCCTACCGGACGCATACGGAAAAGCTAGTTAATGAACGCCTTAAGATGGTGGAAACTGTAGGAAATGTTTCCTTCTAATGCATTGCTTCCTTAGACGCCTGATATTGCTGACCTGGAAAAGAAGATTGACTGCGGTCAGATAGAGGAAGTCATCGTACAGGTACGTACCCTAGATATTGATCAACTCCTGATTTCTCTTTGACTAAAAATCTCATTGGTACTGTTTAACTCTGTCATGACTCTCCCCTTATCCGTTGACTGTGGCCTGTCGCAGAAGCCTGCAAGACGTACGGGAAAAGAGGACGGTAGACATTTTGATCGATTGCTTTACCACGTGGAAGCTCCTTCATGCTTTGAGTTCAACTCATCCCCAACCCCTATCTCTGATCTTATTAGGTTGTGCTTACCCATGATGCTGATGACCACATAAAACAGCTGACAATATCGGACCGTCTCTTCAACGCCCATGAGTCCGATTGTGTGAGGTCTGGTTCACCTGTGAGGAATGAATAAGTCATCTCGCGACGGTGTTTTACGTGCAGTTGTTGCTCATTCAACCACAACCTAATATTGTTAATAGGAACCGATGAGCATGTAATGAGTGACTAAAGGCTATCGCCAAACGTTTCTCTAAACCTCTGACGCAAACTCTTCTATGAGCTTCTGTTCTTTCTCCTATTTTAGGCCAACCGCGAGTACGAACTTGCCAAGAATATGCTGAAGTGGAAGCCGTGGGAACCGCTTGTGGCGGAAGCACCCGCAAATCAGTGGAAATGGCCTATATAGCCGCTTAACTATTATTACTTAGTATCTATAACTTTGAATTCGTCGTTCGCCACTTCTGTGCAGTAGAGTTCGCTTTAAAAAAGAAGGCAGTTTTCTAGTCGTTTTGTATATCCTTTTAGGGTATCCTTTTTTTTGCTCAGCGCGAGGCCACCTATATTACAGGAGAGGTCCTATTCCCATGTCATACCGCTGTGCCATTTTATTAACCGAAATCTCCATCTCTAATTTCCAGAATGCAGTGGACCTCAGGGGATGATTGCCAATATATATCAGGCTACCTAAGTCAAATAAGCGGGTGCGGCATGTCCGTGTTTTACCTTTGCTCCCCGGTTTACCGTCCTGTTGGATTGAATGCAAAACATCGTTTTTTATCGAAAAGTGCCTTTCGGTCTTGTATCTTCCTCTTTATGCGTTCAAGCGTAGGTCGCTCGAATAATGAGCTCTTTCATCTTTGAGTCAGACGTCAAGAAATGCATTTGGGTACGCTTGCTCATAGTGTAGATAAACCGTTACAACGGATCTGCTGTTTGAAACGTCAGGAAGAGTTTCTCATGCATTTTTACGGGTTTATAAAACTGGAGCATTAACTTTGGTCCAGAAAATTGAGAGAATTTTATTAGTTTTGCTGCCAATGAGGCCCCTTTTCTCTTGAAAATGATCCATGCCGACAGTCGTGGCTGACTGTTATATGTATTAACTTAAAAACCGGCACGAAAACAGTCGTCCCTAGTGTATCTTACTTCTGGGAAGCAAAGGCAATTTGTGTTAAAATTTGGAATTCCTAGTCCAAATGTCTTGTTCAGGGTCACACTGTAACTGACTACAAATAACCAATGTTAACAACGAAGGCAGGTAGTAGCTGATTGATGCTTTACTGTTGTTAGCAATAAATTTTCGATTGAAGCCCACTTAAAGTTACTGTATGGTTCGCTTTTGACGGCGAGTTGAACCAAAATGCTCAATTATGGTTGGTTGGTAGCCCATGTTGGATCAGGGGTTCCCGCCGGAGTTCAAACTGGGTGCAGTTTGGAGGCGGAGAAAAGCCGCAAACTCGGCCGGCTTGAGCCAAAGGTCCTCGGGGGTGAGTTGGGTGTTTGGTCGGGAACTGCAGGCGAAGAGATGACGGCAGTCATGCGGCAAAACGCCCCAGTCAGGTGTGGAGGGGTTCAGCCGGTGTTGGTACTGGCGAAGGAGCATGCAGTAGCCACTGCAAAGCTGCGCCAGGGTACAACGAGTCACCCGTGGGAGATGACGTTCCGAGGTGGCAATCGGAGGTGGATAGCCACCTAGAAGGATCGGGGGATGGTAGCTGGATATTGCGTCCACAACTGCTCTCTGGTGAAGGCGCTGGTATCCTGTCCTGATGGCAGAGCCATCAACGGGTTGATCTGAGAGAGTCGAGGCGACAGCTGCGTCGTGGAGACCTCGGATAGACGTCCGAACGTTACGGTTAAGCTCGGGAGCGTTGCAACGATGGTGGTTCGGATGGCCAGGTTGTGAACAGGTCCACCAGAACTGCCAGCCCAGCTGACTGAAGGCGGCGGAGGCCGGAGGAGCTGGTTGTGGGAGACCAGATTGGTGCCGCATAGGTTAGATGCGGCTTGGCCATTGCATTGAATGTGGTCGTTAGCAACTATTTCGCCCAGCCCCGGGAAGAGTCCGCGAGACCCTTGAGGACCGTGGTGCACCTGCTCACTTTGCTTGCGACATCCCTCGCATGGTCCGCGAACGTGAAGAGCGCATCTAAACGGACGCAGAGGAGCTTGGGCTTACGGACCAGCCATAAAGCCTCAGCGTTGATGATGATAACCGGGTGACGATTGAACACCTTTGGATCCAGCGTAAAAACAGTCACGGACGACTTGGCAGCCGAGATCGACATCCCGCGTTGAGTGAGGTAATCCACAACATTAGGCATGAATTCCGAGAGGACCTGTGCAGCCTGATCAATGTTATAGTGCTGGCAGAAGATGGTGACGTCATCCGCGTATGATACCACTTTTGCGGGTGTTGGAGGGAGTGGGAGTTCCCGCATGTAAAAGTTGAACAGCGTCGGTCTGAGCACAGAGCCTTGAGGAACACTGCAGGTCTACTTACGGGGCTTGGAGAGAGTGCCGCAGAAAAGGACACGATCGTGGCGGCCATGGATCTAAGCCGCCAACCATCGGATCAGGCCGGTCAGGACGTTCAGGGAGAACAAGTCCTGCAGCAGCTGATCGTGTCGGACGCAGTCAAAGGCTCGCGACAGGTCATTTGAAACAGCCACGGTCTGCGAAGCGGGCTCCTGTTGATTGAAGCCCTCGAGGATGGCGTCACTGAGCTCGAAAAGAGCCGTTGTTGTGCCACAACCTGACCTGAAACCATGTTGGTGGTTGGACAGATCCGCTGCAGACGTCAGAATTGGAAGGAGAAGTCGTTCCAAAATTTTCGCCAGTGGACTGAGGAGAGCAATTTAGTGATAGGACGTCGCTTTACTGGAGTCCTTGCCAGCTTTGACCCGAGGACTGATGGTGGAGTGGCGCCAGCAATCGGGGATGATTGAACTGGCCAGCGAAAGATTGAAAATGGCTGCCAGGTAGGCAGCCAACTTGGGGCCGATATGGCGCAAATAAATAGGCGCCAGGCCATCCGGTCCTAGGGCTTTCGATAAATTCGTTTTCCTGATGGCGGTGAGGACAGCATCGGCCGAGAAGGAATTGTCCGGAGGCGGGGCCATATGGAGGAGACGAAGAAGGGGGCGCTGGCTTTTGGGCCTGGGAGCCGAGCGGGGCGAGAACAGCTTGTTCATCTTCGCGGCGATCGTACCGTTTTTGGAGCTGAACGTGCCGTCCCTGAAGGTAATAGACTGGTAAGGTGTGTCAGCCCGGGGCTTGGTCAAGTTGCGTAGACGTTTCCAGGTGGTAGCTGCGTGGCCGCGGATATTACAATCTGCAAATTTTTCACGCCAACGTTCCCGTTTGTCGTCATTGACCGTCTTGGTTATCAAGCCGTTGAGTCCGCCAACACGCAGATCAGTTGCGTCTCGCGCTCGGATATCGTCTCGTTCCAGTCGGGAGGCTTTGCTTGGGTAGTTCGGACGGAGTATGGGGATACGACCGTTCGGTATATGATGGCCTGCTGTTGCCCGAAGCGGGTGACGAACGGCCCGTTCCGCCTTGTGGACATACGTGGGGGGCGGTAGCTGATCGGTTCCCGCTTCGCATTCCGCGGTGAACGCTGCCTAGTCAGCTCTCTTGAAATGGATAAAATGCCTGTTTGGAGCCTTGATACGGTCGGCAGAGGTTGCCAATTCTAGCACTATAGGGAGGTGATCGCTCCCTAGGCTGATTTCCGTGCTCCAGGTGGTGGAGGCTACCAGACTAAGACTGGCAAGGGAGATGTCGGGAGAGCTTGGGGCACCGTTGGGTGGGAGGCGCGTTGGGCTGTTCTCGTTGAGGACTGTGAAGGGAGCTTGTCTATTGGATAACCGCCACAGCTATGCTGTGCGAACGCATGAAGGCCAGGAGCTGGTCAAGCTTGGTAAGTAGGCCGTTGGCGTAGAACTGGAGGATCTGTAGACCAGGCGGTGAGGCAAGGTCGGGGAACAGAGGCTTTGGGTTCAAAACAGGGCGGGCTGGAGGCGTGGAGACCGAAGGGGGCACGGGACAGCTGGGACACGCGAAGGCGGGCGACCAATCAGCAGCTGTAGCGAGGCCACTGCAGCGGAGGTGGCACAAACCGTTGCAGGAGTCGCAACGTACAGAACAGTCGCGGCGGCCCAGGCAGACTCGGCAGAAGGAGCAGTACCAGAGAGGTCCAGGGTTGGCCTCAACTCCGGCGAGGAGGAGGAGGAGTCGGAGCAGCGTGGCCGGGAGTGGCTGCTCCGTCATCAAAAACACGGGTTGGGCGGAGGTGGGGTTGATCCAACGTAGGGATATTGGTGTAGCAGACCTTGGCCGCCGTGAGGGCGGGTGGGAACTTGGTCGAAGACGCGTCTGGAGGGGGGGATGTTGACGAAGGCGAGCCAGTCCTCTCGTTTGTCCTCGGTAATAGTATCCATCGTAGGAATTTAACCGACAAGGCTGCCAGGCCGGCTGCTTTGTACTGCCCCATCTTCGGTCATAGCACTTCTATTACTTACACAGACTAAGTAGACAGTCGTAATTGCGCCAATAATGTGCTCGACCTCTAACGTTGCATGAAACCGCATACATATAATTTTTTTGGATTATGCCACGCCTTATAACTCAGTTACTTGGTGAGGCCAATTGACACGAGCCAATGAGGTGGAACTTTGTTAAAAAGAGAACAGACAGTGGAAGAAAACTCTTAAGGAGTTTTTGGGACAAAAGAACCATACTGGGCAAGACTTTGCAGGACCTTAGCAATATAAAAAACGGAGCTAACTAACATGTCGTCCTCCCATGTTGGATTACGAGCTTTTTCCTATCAAAGATGCAATGGTTCGTGGAATGATAACGTTTAATAAATAAATGGTGCTAAGAGATGTATAAACTGTTAAGAGCTGAAATTACCTGATTAACGCTTGTGATAAGAGTGCGGAGGCCTCTTATAATTTTTCTCGATCTATTTCACATGCGTCTACTTTATTCTAGGCTCCTTCAGCTTTCGAATTTTACTGGCCAGTATTTGTCTGATATAAAAGCACAGCATCTTCAGTTAACCATTATCCACCTCGTAAATGTATGGGCTACTTTCTGTGAAGTACAGCAACTAGACTTGTATTCTCTACTGACATTGATCCGCCGGTGCAATGAGGATCGAAATAAGTTGGCCATCCGACGATTTTGAGTCATTCGTGTGCACTATATGTATGTATATATGATACGTATGAGATAATTTATGTTGTATATAAGGATGTCGAGTATTTCTGTTTTACTAGTATTTGACGCGACTGACTCTTACGCTTTTTCATCTCAGCAATGACTGGCTACCTTGGAGTAAATCAGGTGGCTTGAAATATTATAAGGTTGGCCCAGTCGTTTCTATTAGTATTTAAGCTTAATTTTAGTGGAGTAAGCGTGTACTATTCGTAAACTGTTAACAGACAGTAGTGTGAAATTTCGACGATGTCTCTTGCCTCACTCATGGCAGGCCGGAAGCAGACGTGGAAATTTGCGCATAGATTGGACAATAACGATACTATTCCTGCTAAGCATTTGCCACGCTGCCTCCTTTTCTACCTGAATCCGGTGTTATGACAGAGACCATAAGACGGGAGGTAGGCAGGGATGCGGGTGGCCGGTGCAGGAAAATTCCCACGTCAGCGTACCACCATGTTCGCTCCCCAGTCCACAACAAATCCTATTAGGAATTTATCACAGCAACAGGATGATAGGGGCAGGCGATCCCGGGTCCAACGGCGGGACCAGTTCTTACGACGCAGGGGTGGTGGTCGACCGGTCGTCGTGTTTGCTCTCACAGGTGCACACATTATTTGGCCCGTCATGCTGACAACATGCGTACTGCTCAGAAGTCCGGAAACATTTTCCCCGATACTCTCTTGTTGTGCCACACATCTGCGAGAAGTATGATTTATCACTGTGCACTTCAGCCTGTCCCATGTGCTTTCTGGACGATATTTCATTTAGGACATTCGGGCCGAACGACCCGTGGCCGTGACCCAGAATGCCAGAGTATCAGCGAACCACTTGTCTGGGATTTCAGCTGTTACTAATGCTACCATTAAGTCAGATGGTGTAAAAGCAAGTCACATTCAGTCTGCTGCTTCTATGAGCTGATATGATGCCTACCGGGATTTCATCAGTTTCAGTGTGTGACGTCTGCCTTCATAGTCTTCATGATAGCGTTTTGTTTGGCAAAGTCAAGCAACGCAACGAACTTGAAGGAGAAGGGCAGTCTCCGTCGGAAAGATGTGACTGCTCCTGCTCCCAGCACAAAACGAGTATTCAGCCGATGTAATCCCTACTGGGTCTTAAAGTATCTTTATTTTTTCCCTAAACCTGTCTGTGAAATCAGGGAAAAGGGTGAGTCCAAGACCCGCGAGGGCTTTTGAATGGTACCGATTAGGTTATTTCTTTTGGAATTCTGGCAGTTCGCTCACTAGAGTCACTTTTAGAGGAGGCCTTCTGAGACTTTGCCCTGGTCGCATGTGAAATGTGGGTTTAAGTAGTAATGTCCTTGTCTATAATAAGGCTATCAAGTAGTGCAAAGAAATAAGCCAAGTAAATGTTTACCCTAAGTACCTAGGCCTGTAAACGTAGGTCCATTCCCCGTAGACTCCAGCCAGTAGCAAGCCGGTGTGAATGATACCTGCCGAATATTTGTGAGTGTGTGACTGGACCCCGTAATGCTAAGGCTCCTCATTTCGTAAAAAACGATTGCCCGCATTAAAGCCATAATCCTAACCTAAAAAACCGAACTCTATTCCTAATCCTAAAATTAAAAGCCATGCCCTAATCTTCACTTATGTACCCTAGCACTTCTCGTTAACTTTAAACCCAAACTCGTTACTTTAGCCTTAACACCCTGTAGCGAAAATTAACTGATCTCAAACCCAAGATTCACCGCTGATATTACCGTTACAATTCTACTCACGTTAAGGAATCACAATAAGTAAGCAGGTGTCACAAATACGACCAGGTGGGACTATA
>JAYGXS010000001.1:66263090-66330122 GCA_036362985.1 Ligula intestinalis
CTGATATTGTAAGATATCAAGCTTTGTTGCGAGGCTGGTCTTTTCACTTCTTGGGTTGCGGCTTTCTGTAAGACCTTAATGTCCGTAAGCCGCAATGTGCAATGCACAAATGGGCTCCCATAAGATACCGCGTCACGAGGGGGGGGGGGCGCATATTGGCCCCAGCCTGCGTTAGTAAAGCTGCAAGGAATCTGGATGAGTCCGTAGAGACTGTCGCATATGTGGGACATATTAGCACACCAAGGTGTAGACGTTAGGTTTTACTGGCCCTCAGCCCAATACCAGCACCAGATGGCTGACATGGTTAGACAATGAGCTGGCGCACGTGAGGTTGACTCTTGCGAATCCGTCCCCAAATTACTTCAAAGCAGTCCTAACTTTAAAAATGCTGACGTGCGTTGAAAGCCTTGTACATGTTTTGCATGCCGTGTGGCGCCGTGTAACCTTTTCAGCCACTGCACCCGAATCCACCTCCGAGCTTTCTGATGCTGTCTAACGACTGGAGCTTGGGGATGAGAGAGGAGAGAGGGAGCAGCAGAAGCTGCTCAAGTTTTCTTAACTAAAAACGAATGCACACGCAAGTCAGCTTGATGACTGCTATACCGTGAGCCCTAGGGGTGCATTGATTGTGCGGATTAGATGCTTTTCATCCGAACGGACCCGGGAATAAGAACGATTCTATCATACAGGTGAACTTGCGTTAAATTGTATGAAGGGCAAAATATTCCTGTGTGCTTACCCTACCATCAAGCCCAAATCTAACCTAATCCAAATCCCAATTTTCTCTACAACAAGCGCAGAGCAAGATGTATTGCAGATGGTTCTCCTTTTCATGTTTCGAAGTAAGAGCTATCTAGGTAACTTCTATCAACTAATCAGGAATCAATTTAAAAATAGTAAATTGGTTTTTAGGAACCCTTTACCTGAACGGAAAGGAGATTTTTTGCCATCCAGCCGTGAACGCCAAATAGACTGTTTAAATAGCACATGATCATTATCGGATTTTTCAGGGAACTAACGGGACACAGAGCAATGAACTAGAAGAATGTGATCCTGATCCCATTCTATATTCAGAGCTTAATTATATATTTTTGTTTTTTTAATAGAAAAAGCAGCCAACCTAAGATTGGCCCTAGAAATCTTTGCGGCCTCCTCCGAAAAATCTTGGTATTTTCATGGAGTAAAGTGAGGTTTACTCTCAAAGAAGAAGCCAAATATGGCACGGTCGCCAGATTCGCCACTAAGGCTGCCTTTCTCAACACAAGAGGCGATACAATTGAGTATCTAAAGCAAAGCACATTTTTCGATAGTTCTAATGCAAGTTGATTTTAAGTAAGTAGACGATGATCGCCGACGTCCAGGAGTGCTTAATTTTAGTTTTTCGTGAAGACGAGGGAGCTGAAGCTGTTCTGTCTACCTATCTGTGATCATCAAACACATTAGGGAACTCTGCTTAAATGGTTGAAAGCATGCACAGACGCAAATCTCAGAGCACAAGGGGTCGCGGAACTGTTTTTTGTCTCTGGAACGCGTTTAATTGAGGTGCAAAACTATGTCATCAACCAGCGCCTATTACCTGTTTTCTTGATGTGGTCAAGTTTGGCGAACGTACTTTTTCGATTATCCGCCATCAGACAATTACAATAATGCAAGGGACGGTAGAAAAAATAAAATTTTAAGCATCTAGTCAACAGAAATTAAGGGGTCGTTGAGGGAGGAAGCGGGGAGGTGTCCGAAAATAAGTTAATGTCGCTGCGTTGTCGCTGCAACGTGACTAGTTAGGGGCGTGAAGACGCACGCTGGGTTACTCTATTCGGCCAACAGAACCTCAGCGCCTGTCTAAACACCTGTGAGCACAAAATCCGGTTAGTTAGTCATATGCCTTTGTGGTCGGTGCTTTATAAGTGACTCGGAACGTTTGCTTGATGTCCACCTGGTGACCTCTTTCAGGAGTATTATCACTGAATCCAAACAATCCCTCGTCTTTATCGGCAATGCCATCTGCTGTGTGGCTGCGTGAGCCTCAATGCAGCGCAGGACCTGTGAGTTCCGTTAGCAACAAGTGAGTGTTCATCAATGAATATTAAACCCTGTCCCTATAGTCATATAGCAATTTTTTGACCGTAACTGTCTATTAGGCTGCCCTATAATGCTACCATATTTTCGTTTTTGTAGCCTGGTGGCGCACAGAGACAGGATGAAGGAATCTGGACCATTTTAATCAAAGTACAGTGTTGTAGCAAATAAACCGTCGAAAGTCTCAGTTCCGACGCCAATAACTAAGTAAGGTGAATAAGAATCAAGCGAATATGGGATTCTAGTGGATTGACTTTATTGCAGTCCGACAGTAGAAGCTTGCACCGGTTGAAATGCAGATGTTTCTGTGGTTATTGGAAAAAACAGAAATCCAAATTACTTTCTTCAACACACCAAATAAAACGTCCATAACTACGAAGAATGAGCTCACCAACACAATTCAGTCCAGTTTTGAATGAAGCGAAAGATAAGCAAACACATTTTAACTCTCTGTTTAATGTGCATGCACAAGTATCGGTACAGAAGGCAATTTGGAAAGGGCAACGAATATAATTCCATGCAAGAAGTAAGAAGACGTTGACTAGTCAAAAAGAGTAAATATAAAAGGCCACTTCCTTATTGCAAGAAGTATGTTCACATATAATTACAGTAGGTGTTTATCCGGGTGTGTCCACGGCTAGTATGTGAGAAACCTATCGCTTTTAGAGTTTGCTGGTGGAGAGAACATCGTCCGCGGGCAGACCGTTTCATACTGCATAGGTTAAGTTGATGAGTGCGCAAAGCATTGGACATTCCAGTTGCAAAAATGGACGTGCAACTCATTGGCCTATATTTATTCGCAGACACCTGAATTCCACTCTTGAATAGCAGAGTAGAGTTTGCGGAAATTCCATCGGAGAGCAGACACCCAGTTGCAGAGCATGCCTGGATGAGTAAGGCAAGTGTCGCAGCCACTTTGAAAACCAACCCCTTCAACATCTTGACCGAAAGTGTTCAAGACTTAAAAGCTTAAAAAATCTTCCTTTTCGTCCGTTTGGAGGGGTGTGTCAGTAGTAGGCATTAACGCGTCTACTAAACTGAGTGGGAAGAAGTCGGATTCTCTCGTCACGACGGACCAAAAAACTGAGTGAGTTGTTCAGCCTTATTCTCGTATCCTTAGATTTCCGTAAACTCGATAGTTTGCAATAGTAAGGTAGTATCCTTGTTCCGTCTACTCTGCCTTGTATAATTGCAAAGCACTTAAGAGTTAACCATCTAACGGTTAGACAGACCTTTTTGAAGACGCGCCGATCTGCGGTCATGAACCTGGAGCGACCTCGTATTCTAACCCATGCTTTCCTCGCACACCTCTGGGGCATGCCTAGTATGTCTGTTACTCGTGTCCACTAAGCACCAGAGCCTGTCCAAGGCAGGTTAAGGTCACGGATGTGTGTTCACCTTGTCTGTCCTAACTGGCCAACCACGTTTCAAGGCCAGTTCACAAATGACCTTATTGTGTTGACTGCTTACCTTCAGAAACTCCCGGAGCCGGCGAATTCACGGCCGGTTGCAAACATCCAGACCCGGTGACCTTAACAACGCAATGCGACTCTAGAGTCGGCCCACCCATGGCTGGACTGCACTCGTTTTATCTTCATTTACCCATTTCTCATACTTTACTCCTTCTACACTTAATTACATTATCCCTAACACTCTGGCATTCCACGCCTTATCTACTGGTTTAAAATTGTTGGGATACGTTCTATCTTCTATTATCTGACCGGACAACTTCGTATCCTACATAGTTGACCCCGATGTTCTTTATATTCTACAGACCCTTTGATCCAGTTTTTCTGGAACTTACAACCATTGAGAGATTTCAGCATGCAATCAATGACAGTTTTTTCTACGGTTTTCTCTTTTTGTAAGCTTCCTGCTTAAAATGAAGTTCAAGCAAAAAGGTGTATTTATTAGTATTTTTAGCATAATTTGGTGCTATATGGTGATGAGCTAGCAAACTACTTGTTTGAAGTGATTCCAAGCCTCGTATAAACAGGCTGACCAAAAAATTGCATACACATTTTAAGTATATGTAAACTTGGTGTTTATTATAATTTTGCTATTTCAAAAACGTAAAAATACTTAAAAGTATCGTTTTGTTTTTTTCACTGTATTTTGACTCTTGGAATAGTGGCTGAATTAGAAGTCACCGAACATGAATGCACCTGAATAGCAAGGAAATTGTGTCATGATATATGCGATTCCATTGCTTCGCGTTTTCAGCAGTGTCATTATCAAAATTGACGTCAGTTTGAGAGCATTCAGTGATAAAAACAATAAAATGGTACTTGTAAATATCTGTACACTTGCTTTATGATAAAATTTTGATAAACACAAATTTTACAAATAGGTAGAATGCGTATAAATTTTTTTGGGACACCCTGTATATCTCAGGGGAGTATGAATGGATAGTCACCAGGAAAAATCCAATTTTCCATCAGTTCAACTTCGCCTCACTAATATTTGGTCGGAAATGAAGCGGTTTAACAAATAAATATCAGGATACCCCGAACCTACAACCCTTTTTGGTGAATAAGAATTTATGTCTGAACTAAATACTGTGTGCCTACGTTGACAGTTGTAAACATGCGGCTGCCAGGATGCGAATGGAGCCTAACACGTCCGGCTCCAACTGCTTAACTCCACGAGTAAAAATATTGCTTGAAAAAGTGTCAGCTGGAAAGGTAGGACGCCACAACTTACGCCAACCTCAGCGTCAGAGAGTCGCGGGTTTGGGCAGGCGGGTGGCGAATCGGCACCATCACCATTGCGGACGTGGTGCCTACACAGAAAGGGTACTCGATGGTAACAGGGTGTTGGGTAGCAACAACACTTATAAGAGTTCCATATATGGGTGTTTATTTGCATTCAAAAAATCTAATCTCAAATTGTGACCAGTCAACATTTTTTTTTACAGTCATTTGACTACAAGTTAAAAACGTAGCCTTCTTTTCGATCTGTTTTGATGCAGCACATGGTCATGTAAGTCTTCCATACCCCTCAATGTGATAGTTTTCTTCCATATCAACTATTGGATATCATTGAGGCCACAGGAAAAACGCAGTATATTTGAAAATACTTTATGCCTTTTATCATTTCTGTAATTAGTCCTGTCGGCATATTAGAACGAAAGTGGAACAGACTTGCTTATGTTTTCGAGTACTTATTCTCAGGTCTATCCAATTTTACACTAAAGTTGTGTAAGGATTGATGCTTAAACAGGGAAATAGTGGAGTGCATACTCGGTGTGTCACCTTAAACAGAGAATACACAGGCAGTACTTATAGTATACTATCTACTAGCCTCAGTAAGCATGGTTGCTAGAATTAACACTTCTATCATAAGCACGCACCTATAGCAGAAGTGTCTCAGTCCGTATAGCTCGAGGGATCGAGCTGAGAGTTCGGAAGACAAGGCGATCACAGCTTTTCTCAGGCCCCCAAGCATGTTCTTTCCCGAAATATTTAAACACAGGCTCAACCAGCGTCAACGCTGACAAATGATGGCACCAGTGCTACTACACTTCTTGTTGGGACTGAGGGGATATGAACCCTGTGCTGACTTTAAACAGCGTCAATTCTGATTTACGATGTGGACTGAAATAGTACCAGTGAACATACTACTTAGCTGCACCTTAACAGTAACATTAGATATAGCAGTAATGGTTGTTTAGCAGAACGCGCCCGGGCTTCTTAGAATCAGGCTAGACGCCTACTACAAGTGAGTGAGGGTAGACAGTGCAGTAGTACCGGCGCAAAGTGTACTGTCACTATATACTAAGTTCAGTCGGTTTTTACGACTGCGGCCTACGCCCTCTCCCTGCGCGGTCATCTCGACTTCGTCTTGGCCTCGTTTAAATGCAGCTGAGAGGGTTTAGAGTGGGGTAGATGGCGGCGCGTCAACTTCACTATACCTGACCACAGTCACCGTCCCTGCTCTTGGACAAATGGTGGACATCTTCGCTTGCGATGGTCGAACTAACACACACACATCCAGCTTAAACTTAAGCTTTTGGCTGCATCGTGCATGCTCTGCGCTACGTTTTCCCTACCCAATACCGTTTGCCAGCGTTGCATGAAAAAACTCAGTAGCATGATATTGTGAGATTTGGGGGCTTGTTACCTCAAAAAAGTTCGCTGCTCTCCCACGATATGTTTGAGCTCTGTTCTCACCTTCCATGATATCGGCCAACACACTGACATTCTCATTGTAGACAGGGGTGCTTGCAAACCTTGCAGCAAGTTGACAACACCAAATGTGGTATCCGATCGGGGATGATCCGTGTGGTTATAGGAGCGATGGGCGATAGAGTTGAAATACCATCCCACCTGGTCCACTTCCGGTCTGCTCCGTCTGTCGACTGTATAAATAAACCCACCGCGCTGACACGGCCATGTTCTCTTTCTCCCCCTCTCACTACGTAAAGTAAGGCAATTTATTCGGCAGGTGGGAAGGAGGGCCATATGTTCATAGAAGCGGAAAAGCGCCACACCTGAAAATAGCCCAATCATCGCGCAGTAGAAGACATCCCCACTGAGAAGATAACACCAGCCGCGCTTCAAATGTCCTCCCCCCGCACAAACGCACGAAACGTTCTCCGGACCCTAGGGGTGACGGACTGACATCGGGCTCAGATGGATGAATGATGAGCAAGAATGCGGTTTGATGCTGCGGGAATTTTACTATCACCTAAAACCTAAGTCGCGCTTAAGTCACTGCATAACCCTGTTTGGAGCATAACTAGGCCATCCACAAAAAAGATGGCCGAAGCTGTCGCGTGCGAAACCGAGAGTTATTATTTGCTTACGAACCTGTCTGGGCGCTCGACCGACACAAAGCATTATCATGGGAATTTAAATGGCTACATCAATCGTCTGTTGGTCTGCGTCATCCGTACAACGACAAAAATCAACCCAGCTTAACCAGCGTGCTCTTCCGATCACTTTCGTGGAGGACAAGGAGGCTTGTAAGCGCATATTTCCATCAGCTATGCTTATTGCAAATATAAGATGCATGGCTTACACTCAGATATTGTTACAGTATTGGTGCTACCTTGCTTATTCATAAGTACTGAACTACCGACACAATTATAGGATATAGCAATGTTAGTTTATTACATAACAGATTGATCTTCTATTAGACAGGAGACGTCCTCTAAACCTCAGGAGAAGGAGTTAACTACTGGAAAAAGTATTATTATAGCCTACTAACAGCAAGTGGCTAAATAATCCTCGATATAGGTTGCGGCTGCATACTAGATCCCGATCTTATACATTCAGTAGTCCTAGGTGGGCGCTGTCCACTGAACGCCACACCCAGTGACCACAAGAAATGACTCTCCTGTGGCTCGGAAAGACAAAACCCCTAGATGCCAGTTCAGGTAATTAGTAATCTCTCAGTTAGATAGAAATAACACTGCCGCAACCAGTACTATCAGTATAAAGAACAAGCAGTAGAAGCATAGGTCGTAGCAGTAACAATACGTAGCTAGTTATAAACCCTACCTGTCAGCAACCTTACGTTCAGCATCCTCCAGACGCCGCGAACTGCGAAAGTCAATACTTTTTAATAAAATAAAACAGTTGAAAGCTGCACCGACTGTCAGGAGGCACTGGATGAACATAATCGGTAAGCATCCGCCCTGAAAAATTACCTGAACGAGGTTGCAATAGCAACTCGCAGGGAACACATGTGTAAGTCAGAGGACTTTTCATTTTACATCCTTCCCATTGGCTCATTGAGTCACATTTGAAAAACGAGTCACTGTTCACGGATCACACCGTTGTATAAAGGCGGCAGAAAGGTTTCCGCAAACAGTCATAGACCAATCAGCCTCACTTCAATCTGTTGCAAGATTATGGAAAAAGTAGCAGAGCGAGAGCTAATGCGTTTCTTATAGCAGCATAACCTTCTATCGGATGCGCAGCATGGGTTCCGCAGAGGCAGGTCCTGCGTGACGAACCTGCTCTATTGTTTGGCACGCTGGACTCTGGCAGCTGATGGACGAGATCCACTTCATGTAATCTACATTGACTTCAAGAAGGCTTCTGATAGCGTCCCGCATCAACGACCTCTGCACAAACTCAGCCAAATAGGTGTTCGAGGAAATATGCTGAAGTGGATTCAAAGCTTCTTACTTGGCCGCTCCCAAATTGTCCATATTGGTTACCAGCAGTCGGCAGACGTTGCAGTCGAGAGCGGTGTCCGCCAAGGCTCTGTCCTTGGCTCTATACTCTTCATTATATACGTCAATGACTCCGTCCGTGAACTGGACTGCGATGTGGCTATGTTTGCAGATGACATTAAGATTTGGACCGTCATCAAAAATTAAGCTGACGAAGAGCGTTTGCAAATAAACCTAAACCACCTTCAAACTTGGTCTCAAGAATGGCTTTTGCCGTTTAACGGGAACAAATGCAGTATCCTACGAGTTAGCCGATCCAGCTCTCAGAACCCCATGTTTTACAGCCTAAATGGCATCCAACTGCAAGAAGTGGACGCGCAGAAAGATTTGGGAGTATGGATCTCTACGTCTCTTAAGCCCTCGCTGCACTGCGCAAAAGAAGCCAAGTCTGCGATGTCCGTCCTCTATCTTGTCAAAAGGGCTTTCTGTGCCTTCGATAAAGACTGTTTTGCTAAGGTCTTTGGAACATTTGTGCGGCCGAAGTTGGAGTTCGCAATGCAAGCATGGAAACCCTGGACCGCGAAAGACCTAAATTCCCTAGAGAAGGTCCAAAGGCGCGCGACCAAACTGGTTACCGGTCAGAGCTTTTTACCCTACGAAAGACGTTTAGCTAATCTCGATCTATTTCCGTTAAATTACAGACAGCTACGTGGCGATCTGATACAAGCATTTCGTATAATGCGCGGGCAGCACTGTTGTCTTTTACCTGGCGACTTCTTCGAGTTAGCAACAACGACGAACTTAAGAGGGCATCTCTTCAAACTACGCATAACAGGGGCCAGACTAGACACACGCAAGTTCTTGTTTAGTAATAGAGTAGTTGAAGCTTGTAATGTTCTCCCAGAGGATATTGTTATGTCCCCATCTGTGAACGCATTCAAGAGAAATTAAGAGTGCATACCCGAATCACCCACTGAAATTAGACCTGGCGAGGCTTTAATTATATATATATATATATATATATATATATATAGATTCACTCAGGCGGTCACCCGTTGGGAACCTCTGACCACCACATGAACTTTGTTTAGTTCGGAAGCCTATTCAATCGGTGTTCGCACATTCCTGAGTGAATATATATATCTATATATATATATATTAAGTGGATCCGACAAAGACAAGGGATCCACTCCATCATATTCTGAGGTCGCTAAGTGACAAGCCTGATATCGCTCAAGAACGAGCCTCAAGGCACTTCCGGGACAAGTATGTGCCCTTACCAGATAGATCGGATGAGCACCTTTGTTCCATATATATATATATATATATATATATATATAATACTCACTGATTTTCAGTGATTTGTAAAACTCTTCCCAATTCAGGCATGGAATGCTCTGCCCACGGACATTGTCATGTCGCCATCTGAGCACACGGTTAAGATTAAGTCAGACCCATCTGTAGACATTTTTAAGACACGTTTAACGTGTAAAGTTAGACCAAATAGTTACTGCGACCCCGAACATAAACTGCCGGTAACCGAAAGAACATAGGGTGAATAATTAAATTACAAAAAAGCACACTACTTGCTACTTTTCAGTAATATGTTTGTTCAGAAAACTAGTGACTTAATCTGTTCTGTCAATTAGTAGGCAGACTCTTTAACCAAAAAAAGTGCATGATGGGCGCATCGCCGACATTCAGTGAGGTTCGCGTGACCTCCGCAATCTTTTCTTCGTGGGACCCTTGTTATTATAGTGAAAACCGCGATGGACTCCCCTTGACATGCTTTGAACACTCTCAACACAGGCCATCCAATGTGAATATACTCTGCACCCCCCCTCCTCCACCCCCCGCCCCCCACGGGTGACAGTTTTTCTCCTTAAATTTCTCAAATGGCATTCAAACCCCTAGACTTCTGAACAATGCCTAAGGAGTTTTTTCACTGTCGGCCCTCCCTGACCCAAATTCAAATTGTTGGCAACGTCACTGTTCTGACATGTTCTGCAGATCAAATGCATTGAAAAAAATGTCTAGTACCCATAGGAGTTCAAAGTTATCGATCTATATTTCCCTCAATAAAACCTGACCTAACCTGATGCACATTGTATATATGTATATGCGGATGGCAGAAACGACACAAACTCGCGCTCGTACATGGGTCATTTGCACTTCAATAAACAAAAGTTCGCCATTTGCCAACCTCTGTCGCTGTAGACTAGAATATATTGGCCCACCTAAGAAAACAAGCTCTTCTGCGTAGCAAAGGTCACGAAAAGGTACCCGACTATCGAGCGAGTTTTCCAATAAAAGGACTGCCTAGCTGATGAAATCTAAGGATTTTTACAAGGAAATTTTTATTATGCAAAGGAAGCTCACGTTCCGCCTTAATTTGTGAATTTTTGAACGTTATTCCTAATACACCTGTTTGTCTAGGCCGAGAAAAATGAACTTCTGCAATATTTGTCACAAACTAATATGACTAGCGTAACTTAAAACACGTTCTATGCCACCCTTTGTCATGAAAAAGAGCTCTATTTAGATATCTCGACGTCAATAATCTGCGGACTTTAACGTGTTCGCATATTTAAACAAGAAAAAATCGCAACGTGTGACCAGTTTGTTGACGTCCCCGAGAATTAGGAATAAATCTTCCACTGAAAGTGAAAGAACTCACTAATCCGTATATACTGTAGCAGTTTTCAGTAGACCCTGTTCTAGCGTTACAAAAGCACGTCAGAGTGGCAGATTAGATACGAAAACTGGGTATCTACCACCCGTTCCGTTTCAAGTTTCCCTAATCGTTCATACTGAACTATACAGAGAACGTGTTTGACATATTTTGCTTACGGCCTGACAGAAGAAAGTGACGGCATTTCTCGGATTCTTCTATATATGCTTGTTTACCGTCCTTATTTTCAGGTTAGTAAAACAAGTTACACCCCGTATACGTTTATAACTTAATTTTATGGCCCAAAACGTGGTAGTTTTGCAATGCAGGATTTTTTAAACTGAATGCGCTCTTCATACGCTGGAAACAAGACGTCGCCTCACACTTGCACATATCTCAATTGCATGAACGCAAAAAGACATTTAAGTTCTCTGAAAATACTTACATAAAACGTTTCTGGTTTTTATTAGCACTCTTTTTAGCACAAAACGCATAAGGGAGAAGTGTTGATTCACAGAGTTCAGTAGCAATGAAAATTCCTTGGATATCGAGAAACTTTGGATTTTGCCAGATTTTGCGCCTATTTCCCTTCAACATACTTATCTGACATGAAATATTTTCTAGTATAAAATTACTTTGTGCCTAAGGTGAATTCAATGAATAAAATAAGCAAATCCAAATGTGTTTTGAATCATTCCTTTAAATGTCGATCCTTCCATTTCATCAGTCAGGCAATCTAGTGTACTTAATGCACTTCTATTTGCTGACATCACATTTTTTACCTGAAGGAATCAAGTATTTACGCTTTAACTGTTTTTTTAACATCTGCCCTCTCAGTAGGACCTATAATTTACAAAGTGCATGCAATGCACTTACCCTCTATGCGTAAATTACGGAGATTAATCATATGAAAGTTGTTGGGAAGCCAACTTGCTGCAATCCGTAGGAGAACATGAATTTATGCTTCCAACAAATTTTCCCAGCGTCTTCGCCTTAATGAATATTTCACTTCAAACATATGGTTTTAAATATGCGATACTCCATTTTCCCCTTTAACACTGTCCATTGACCCTGCCTCTCCACGTAAAACCTGCCTTAATACTTACTGCTGACATCGACCACCCTTCGACTAGAATCCTAGACTGCTGGGTCTGTTGCTTAAGTGAAAGACATTATCATAAAATCCATCACTGAAAAGCTTATAGAGGGACTGATGAATCGCCTTTTTAAGTTAACATACATTACAAATTACCACTTGGGCAGAAAGTTCGGTACTATTCTACTGCTGTGTTTGATGATGGATCCGTGACGAAATCAGAAACGTCCGGCGAATAAAGTGATTATCGCAACTGTTTCTTCATAAAACTAGGACTTACTACAGCCAAACTTATTCCAAATTAACATCTGGTTCAATAAGATATATGCCTATGGGAAGTTCAGTAAGATAACCTATAATTTGCCTTTGCGACAGGATAGGGTTGAAAATTGTGCGACTATATGGACAATGAGAAAATTCCTTTCATCATTCCCGGAACAGAAAGAAGAAGAGAAGATTTATGGGACCAAGAAATCGTCTCTTCTTCCTCTTCCGGGGATGAAAAAAGGAATATTTTATCTGGACCACGATTTTTTGCGCATATTTATGGAGGGATTCGCTTTGAATTATTATTAGGGGACGAGTAACTAGCATTTTACACTTTCGACTCGGTGGATTCCATCGAGATTTCCGAGTGAAAATTATACGCTTGCCTGAGTTTTTTCAACATAAGCACAGCACGGCATTTTACATTTGGAAAATTTTAACAAAGGTCCACGAATAAACAGGGAGACTTTGTTGCAGAATAATGTAAAATATTACGAGTAACCTTAACAAAGAAAATACATTAACGTGCAAGTACATTTTTCGGTTCTCAACAGTGAACATTTTAACCATTACGCCAGTGCTTTATTTTCTGCGACAAATTTCTCAACAGGCACTCGAAATTTCAATCCTTCGTTGACGGATACTGTTTATAAATTTGAAAGCTATCAAAGAAAAACGTATGAACTAAGAGCAAATATTAAGATAAGTTTGTCACTGTTTGAATGGAATTCCTCTGCAGTATATATACATGTGTACTAATTGAGAAGGTAAGACGATCACGGGAACCAGATGTCCAGATATTTAATTGCTTTCAGCATCACCGGAAGAGAACGAAGAAGATGAGGGCAATTCCGGAGACCAGGTTGCATTTATGCTGACGTTTCAAAAGCATTCTCGCTTCTATCGTCAGAGCATAGTGTCTATTCTCCTGCTGGCGTCGAGTGAGTGTGCCTAACCACTAGCTGTGTGTGATAGCCGTGTTCGAGGCGCGCGTGTTGATAGATTGTACGGATTTATTGCCGGTGGACGTTTGAATTGATCGCGCCCTCGCGGGCACCTCCATGAGGTGTGTCACGTCGTTCGTTTCCCGCCTGACCGATTCTACCTTCTTGCGGCTGCTGGTTGTCGGCCCTGCTTATCTTCCTTCGCTTGACCTGCAACTCTGTTCTGAACAGATATTAGCCTTCTGCAGAGCGCTTGGTAGACGGGATGAAGGTCTATGGCTCTTTAAGTGTGCCAGTCGAGGACCGACGTTCTAGCAGCAATCTGGCCATCTTGCCATTGACTCAGCCTTTTTCCTTGCTTTCTCAAAGGTGAACGCGTGATTCTTCTGCTGTACGTGGTCATAGACCATAGAAAGCTTATCCTTACAGTTGATTGCGAGCTGATGCTCATTCAACCTTGTGCCAAGGCGTCTGCCCGTTTCACCGACATACCTTGCAGTGCAGTTTTGGCATGGTATGCTGCACACCATTGCTGATTATTCTGTCAATGGTAGCTGGGCGCGAACAATCCAAACAGCCACCAGCAATCAATCCACACGGTCGATCGACGCGCGTGCATCAAACACAGCTAAAACTTGGTCTCAGGACTTGCCCCATTTTCTTCTTCCTCTTCCGGGGACGATAAAAACGATGCATATATGCTGTAGATATATGTCTATACATAGATAAATATATATTAAATAGATAAAAATACAACGAAGGAACTAGGCAACTATATGGTTGTATTCATTGTTGGCATCTTTAGAACACTTTGTACAAATATATATATATATATATATATATATATATATATATATATATATTCACTCAGGAATGTGCGAACACCATTCGAATAGACTTCCGAACTAAACAAAGTTCGTGTGGTGGTCAGAGGTCCCCAACGGGTGACCGCCTGCCAGGCCGATTCCGGCCAAGTCATAATAGCAGTAAGTGGGGTATGACAGCATCTGGGGGTAACTTGATACAGAACTGTTTCGGGCTTATTAGCCTTCATCAGCCAAGCATAACCCTGAACACCAGCTGGTCGGACAACACAAACAAACGCACTCACAGACGGCGCAGTTGGTCCACCACTGGTGTCTATCAGATGGGTCATAAGCACTTCATCGAACCGCAGTTCATAAGCGCCTCGCCACCTGCCATTTGCTGTCACTGCTGATCGGGTATATATTCACTCAGGAATGTGCGAACACCGATCGAATAGACTTCCGAACTAAACAAAGTTCGTGTGGTGGTCAGAGGTCCCCAACGGGTGACCGCCTGCCAGGCCGATTCCGGCCAAGTCATAATAGCAGTATATATATATATTGGAAGCATTAGATCGGACAAAATAAGAAGTTTGGGTGCGTTGTTGTCTTCAGAAGTTATCATGGAAAAAACCATCTGATTTGGATTCCAGAATGCGCACGCTTCCGTTTTTTGAGTCATTTGCGTCGGTCTGAAGGCTTCTGCAACGCTGAAATTTAATTGTCGTCACATTGGATTTCCGCTTTTTATTTAGAAATCCTTGCGCCCACCAAAAATAGATTCGCATGAAAATAATTCTAAATTTGCGGCTGAACATGTAGTACGGAATGATGTTGATTGATGCGTTAAGGATGATTAGGAGATTGCCGATTTCGTTAACAACCAGCCAGGTTATTGTGCTATTGGCAGATTGCTTTTGAGTACCCCAGAGCACGTGACTGACAGAAGAGGGAATCTGAAAAGAAGCAGGAAAACAAAAGGTTAATTATTAGGCAAGTCATTAATACCTGAAGACAGAAGCCGACGGTAGTCGGGTAGGAATAGCTGAACAATTGCTCTGAAAGGTAAGTTTGAAGGAGCCTGCCCCCCCGAGCGCTGCCATAATCACTCATTCTACCTGCTCTGTCAATGTAGCCAGTCCATTGATTTTTGTGCATCACTAATTACTGGTTCACACTGGACTCGCTTCGCCACTTGTGATGACTGATCTACTAAGCATGAATTGGCAGTCAAATCAGTCAATCGATTTTTTCGTACCGCTGATTACTGGTATGCGCCGGATTTGTGGTCAGCGCTGGCAGAAACACTTCAAAACTCAGGCCTGGTGAACGGACGCAGCAAGATACCGGCTCCCGATTCAGCTTGTACAATTCCTTCTTGCTATAGTAAAGAAGTTGTCCCATCAACTTTGTCTTACCTGTTTTGATTTTGGGAAGCCTTCCGTGGTCGACGCTATAACTTGCAACAATTTCATTAGAATTCAAAATTGAAAGAAGGCAGAAAGTTACGTAACTGAGGCCTAGACAAGTTTAGTGGTGAGTTGGTTCATCTATATTGTGTTTGTGTTACGAATAACGTGTTGACTTTGCTGAAGAGTGACAACTAATACTACCTCACCATCCGGTAAAATTTGAGCAATCCAAAAAAAAACTGTTGCTTATTATGCAAACGGGAAAACCATTACCCTACAAACTGGATGCCGTTTATGAAGAAAATTAACAATTTACGCAAGAGAAGACTAGTAAAGACTTGACGTCGGTACTTGAACCCTTCAATACAGAGGGTATGCTTCTGGTGTTGGCGAAAAGATTTTTCCTGCAGCTGTCGGGGGTAACATGGGGCGCCGATGTATAATATTATCCTCGTCTACATCGTGTTTGTTGATGCAGTCTGGTATATAATCGTTCCCACACTTGAGACATAAATAAGAAGGATGGGTGGAAGCGGAAGTTACGCATTCACCTTTATCATGGTTCAAAAGAGAACAGGCTGCAAGCATGGAAGACGCAATAAATGCCATACCTTTGACCCTAATGGCTCCCCACTGTCCGCAACCACTGATGGAATCTGTTTGACAAGCCAGAGGTACAATATCTTCACCAGTAATAGATGGAAAATAGTCTTCGAATTTCACTTTGTCTTACACCCCATTCTTAATGGAAGCAGAGGAGAAATATCGATTACCTTTTTCAGAAGTTCCGGCTCACAAAAATCGCAAAGGATATTTAGTACTGTTACCAACCTGTCCTAGGTCCTAACCAATTCTTATAATGATCAAAGTGCTGACATTGGCAATGGGAAGATCCCTAATTGTAGAAGGGCACTTGGTGATCGTGGTATGGGACATATTAGTTCCGATTGTGTACTGGGGCTCACCCTGCCAGCAGTCACTGGATGGTTAGCATTCTAGGCCGAAGGACAATCAGCAACGCTAGGGGAGATGAGAATGTTTATTCCTGGCTTATTTGCCATCATCAGCTGGCCAAACCCAACCCCAGGAATACTGCTCCTGATGCTGGCGTCCGGGAGATGCTCGTTAGAGCTCCAACGCAGCCATGGGCCCGTTCTCCTGCATTTGTAAGTGTATGGGGGGCACAGAGCCTCAGAATTTGCACAAGCTGGGGTTGGTTGTGACTGGCTTTTGACAGCTAATAGGCTAGAAACGCTATTTGCAGTCTTCCTTGTCTTTGACAATAATATTCTTCTGCCGACAAGACTTACCGCAGTACGGCTGCTGACTGGCTTCGAGAGTGAGCCCCAAAGCATATCCGGAACGAGTGTGCTCCGTAACGTGCTCAGTGAGCACCCAACTACCATTCTTGATAAAATCATTCGCTACCAACGGGAAGCCAAACCCATGGCACAACTGCTAGCCTGTAGAACTTACAACCAGTAGCTCGCATATTCCAGCATCAGATGATGCACTTCTATGGTTATGTATGGTTGACAGATAGCAGCTCATAAAATATAAATGGTTTAAGTTGGAAAAAGCGGAGTTTCCGTTGATAGGACAGTCCTTACTGTGGTTGAAGCGTACAAGTGGCAGTAATCCTTCTGCCTACCTAAAGCCAGTCAACGTGACAAAACGATCGACTGGTGCCTTCATGCGAGGGTAGAGACCGCATTAACGCGCGACGCAGGCATTCTATTGGTAATTCCTATTCAGCAGACCAAAAGACATAAGTGTGAGCAAAAGCTTTTGTGACAAAGACAGCAGGCTACCAGCTAACCGGCATTTCAAACTTCGCTTCCAACAAGGTCCAATTTGTGCACCATAAAGGGAGAGCATGGGGCGGTGACTCGCGCGTTAATTAGAGTATAGGTAAAGCCTATTTGCACCGTATCTACCGCAATCTCTCCAACCCCGTCTGGGTCCGGTGTCATGAGCAACCCAATCAGGAAACTCAACCATTTCCTTCCCAGGTGTCTCCGCAGAATACCGATATGACAAGACAGGACTCCAAGCACGGAGGTTCCAGAGTGGTTCGAAATCCTCAGGATCAATACCATGCTGAGGCACCTGGTAAAAATGGACGAAAGGCGAGTACCAAAATGACCCTTCTATGAAAATGTAGCTACGGAGGCTCTATGACAAGGAGGACTTATATGACGCTACAAGGACACTTTGAAGCAATATGTAACGTATGCAAATCAACCCACACACCTGAAAGGACGGCATTAAGGGCCATCCTGTCTAGGGAAGAACAGTGGAGCAAGCCAGCTCTTGTCTGCCAAAGCCAAAACGGTGGTTTACAAGGTATTAGCTCCTCTAATCCACAATGCCAACACTGAACCCCTGCACACACGCCCACGCCGCCCACGAAACCCATGCGCGCAAATCTACCTCGTCGGACATCTCCGGACGCAATGCTCTAACGACCCGAAAACTGCATCAAAAACCGTCGCATTGGGCACCTTTTTCTCCAGCCCAATAGTCGCCATGGCGACGACCACCTTTACCACCGGTGTTGACACTGCTGAAGCTCCATCCCCGCTGCCGATCCCCTTCACCTCCATCATCCTTGCTACAAGCCTGAGAAGACGACAGCAACCACCACGATAAAATACTACCAATCTCACCCAGTATTTCCCTTCCACCACCGATAATATCACCCTCGACGCCCGTCAGTAGACAATTTGACCGTCCTACCCAAAGTGGTCCGTCGCGTGTTTCAGCAAGCTGAAGACAAGTGCGGTGACTTAAATAAGAAGTAATTTTAAGTGATAGTGGTCTTGGGTTGCAACTGCCCTTTTCCTCACGCACCCATGGCTGGTGTCATAACAGAAACAAGGACACCGGAGGCGTGGTCTGGCGCGGCGTGAACCTGCCCGGACGCTTGCCACCACGCTCCCCCTTTCACATTTTTGACATCTGTTATGGGAACGCCAACCAAATAACGCTGGTTGGTTGTTGGTTTAAGCTTCACATTGTTGCATCTCTTGCACGTGCATTTGCAGCAAACGAAGGGCGTGAATATTCATGAATGTTTTCTTCCTTTTTGAAAATTTCCAACTGCAAATATGATCTGTTAATAGAAATATGCTTATAACAAAGGCCTAATAACTGTTTAGATAAAAGCTTGATCTGTCGAAAAAGTGCGCCTTTGCAAAATGCAAAGTTTTCTTAAGGCATAATGAAAGTATGAGTTTGTCCACCAGTTTGATGTCAAAGAATATTTCCAAATACCTTGTAAAGCCCAAAAGGAGTAATTATGAAGGCACTATTTTCAGCGACGAAGGTATGTGCATCTATTTTATGGCCTACAGCCACGCACTCGGTCACCTGCACTGCTATGGGGGTATATAAACTTCACATACTAATCCATCGCTTGCTGTTTCTTCCTTCTTGTTTACTTTATCAGAGGAGTTGGCTAGTGTCCTTTCTCTTCTGTACTGTTTTGGAGCCAAAATATAATCTTAAAAATGCAGCTGTACTGAATTCCGAATTTTTTTGGATTTGTCCTGAAGAAATGCACTATTTTTCATAAGTGGAAATAGTTGAATGTAATCAGTCTTTTGTATGCATGCTCAGATTAGCATGTGATTGCACTGTCGGACATGGGTGGAAAGTGCAACGTCTTTGATGTTTTAGACTTCCATTGGCTGAACTGGCGTAAAAAGAGACGTCACGTTATTGTGATTACCTGTGCGCGACTAAATAGAGCCTTTTCACAAGATTTGCATATGGTTCGTGCTAAATAAGGCTTTATTTGCATATTTTGACGAACGAACTCAAGGCAAGCTAAACGAGAATAACTAACTTTAACTTTTCATTCTCGAAAAGCAAACGCGTTTATTAAAACTTTGTATTACAAAAGAATGCTATGTACCGCTATGATCCCTAAAAAACCATACACATACTAAAAATACAGATGATGCCTACATTCGTTACACTCTTGTATCTAGCTATTGTTTGAGATTTGATGACGGTCTCTTAAAAACCACTCAAAATAGTGAACTATAAGCAATGCAAAGTGCAACTGAACAAGGAATAATAACATTACGCAGTCGCTGACGGACCAGAACTGGTTAGTCGACAAACTATGGATAGCTTTAGGCAGTCAAAAATGTACTAGTTTATATACTGAAAACAGGGCTGGAAAAATAGTTTTTATTGAACCACGTAATTGTCAAGGTGCCTATGGGCAGATTACCAGTAAAAGTTCGATGGCAATAATTAGAAGCTTTGGTAAAGTAGCCGCGATCGCAACCAAAGTTTGATTCAATTACCAACGGCTGAAGGAATTCCGTTTAAGCGACAGATTCCATAAGTTACCGGTTTTAGAGCATTGATTGCTTTCGCTTCATAAAAACAGGTAAATTCGTTCAGATTACTTTAGATTCTCACACAAAACGTAAACCGTTGTGTTTAGTAGTTTGGCCAACGTTTTCCTAGGCTTTTAATGCCTGTCGCTTATTAACGTGTTCTAAAACAAATGTTGGGTTACGGATTGCAGGAGGCCTAGTTACAATGAAAATTAGACTCGAAAGAACAACGAACATAATTAATACTCCCGATTAGTTTTCAAAAAAATGTTTTTTAGCTCTGGCCACCATGATACTCTTGATGAAAAAGATTCAGGTTTAAATGGTTTTTCAGTGCCTTCTGTGGTTTTGCTAGTCAAACACCACACAAATGGCAGAAAAGGAGATACGAGAGGATGATATTTTACTTACTTTGCAGATGACGAAAAGTGGAATAGTCGTTTAGAGTTTTGCAATGCTCAAGAACCTAAATGTAGGTAGTTGTACAAAAATGCAGCGCCAGAGTGCACTGCTACAGGGAATTGAAACTGTCCTCCGTAAGTCAAATGGATTCCACTAGTAACAACCCCAAGGCCTAATTGCCGGTTTCAAAGCCCTGCGATCCTAGACGACGGATGGGGGAAATGATTTTTGGACAACTGTATGAGTCTCCGTTGTCTACATCCAGCTCTGATAATACAAATCCCAATAGGTGACCTCAAGTCAAATAAAAATGTAAGGAGTCTGGTATAACGCAAACTGCATCGCGTTTTATGATATGTTAGCTGATACCCAATTAATATGGCCATTGCGGGTGGTCTGCCTACCAGCTGCCGGAACAGCATTACTAATTAGCAGACATAGGCATAAAGAGGCATGTAAAAGTACCGAGCGGGCGCACTGAGGGGTATTCATTTGACTAAATTTTACTATGCATTGGTGAGATTATAATAAAAAGGAGGAAGATTTTAGACGAGTAAACGATAAGCCCCCCCTTGTTCCCACGGACAGCTAAAAGGCTGAGCGGAAGAAAAACATAAAAATGGATTATCGACTATTCTTAGTGGTGGTTTGAGTGTTGTGACTGATTTTGAGGCTGGGAGCCAGGCTGCAATTTTTAGTGTGGCTTCTGTGGCACTCCCACTCCATGGGCTCCGAGCCATGTATTGCGGCACACCTGTGGGTATCAACGGACTCACGAGTCGCCTACGTCTTCTCTAGCCTCAAGTCTTTTTTCCTTGGTCATGACACTGGGCCCAGATTGGAGAGAGGGGCTCAGTGTGATAGATGACCAGCAAAATTACTACTATGTTGCCGCGCAAGTCACAATATCTCTGCACACCCTGGTGTGGTGCGGTAGACCTCATCAGAATCGGTGGTCGACCTTTCAGTTACCAGATAATCATGGGGAGGCTTATACGTCATTTTATTAATGGAAATTAAATAAATTGTGTATATTAGGATATCCTTATCTTTATTTCATGATTCCGATGTTTTAATATTGTCCTTTGGACATTTATAATGGAAAATGTATTCTGGAGTAGCATCGGCATTTATTATCCTTTGATTTGGAAAAAAGCCAGCACACAAAAACCTTTACAATTTTAGGGGGCAAAATAGTTGGGGTTTATTCGTTCGCACAGAAAAAACGGGTTTACTCAGCCGAGTTCTTTACAAACTGAATGGGTACAATATCTACTTTTTAAACTTTACTGAAATTCGATAACTACGGCGTTTTAAATTTATAATGTTTTCGAATCATAAATATACTGCTGTGGGTATTTTTCCGATAATTTGTGGTGGCTCAACACGCAGTTCAAGGCTCAACCTTCCGCGACTGCCTGCATGTGCGCACCAGTGTCTGCCGACCCCAATCCAGTCTGTCCAATCACCTCCAGGGCTGACACAAACAAGACCTCACTGGAGACACTGTGATGACTCCCGCAGTCTCACACTTCGATGATCGCCCTCGTGTGTTCGGAAATGCACGCGTTCGACTGCCAACCTCTTTTTACCTATCTCAGTACAGAATTCACTAGTCCCTCCAACTGGTCTCCCACTGCTTCTCTTTCCACACGGAATTGGGACTGAAGGTCGTAGCGGCTAGGATCTTCTGCAACAACATAAGCCACTTTGATAAGTAATTATAACGTTAGCCGAAGCAACGGGTAGGACCGCTTGCACGGGCATGAAAACGACGGCATTCAGCTTTCCTGAACCAAACTACGCCTGGATTAGTAAAGTAATGTACGCACGAAAACACTCTATCAATGTCGACAATTATAGTCAAACCCAAAATTATTTCCATTAGCGAGAAAAAATGAAGACTAGAAAATCGCTGGAACTATTTGTTTGTTTCGTCTTACCAAGTGAGGCCCGATGTCCCTGCAATCCTTTGATGCGGAATGTCTATCGGGACATGCCTATGTAATACCTAACCGGAAACAGCGTCAGGAACATGGCATTATGTGCGAAGCATACTTGACTTTCCAGCGGTGACTAAACACATCGCTGCGAGATTGCATGCCAGCCCTGGTCTGGCATGCGCTGCCAACTCAGAAGAATCAAAGACTTATCGTTTTCCTTGCTCAAACTGCTCTTCTTTTTAGATACTTCAATCTGAACGCATTTTCGGATCAGCCCTACACGAACCTAAGCAGGTTGTGCAACGTTGTGACTGCTTACAACTTCAAAATTGGTTGATTTTAAATCTCGAGACAAGACAATCTTACACACCAGAATCAATGCATAGCGAAGATTAATTGAAGCCTGTACCTAGCATGAAAACTCATTTGCGAAGGTCTCCGCGGTCTTGCGAAGGTCTCCGCGGTCTTCCCTACTTGGCTATCTGCGTACCATGATAACCCGCTGGCGATCTTATCAGCCAGACCTGCCGGTCTAAACAGTCACCCTTGGTTCGACCCAAAGCGGACTGTCGACGATCTGGACGGATGCCTCTGTTTTTCCAGTTCCGTGGCGGACTCTGCAATCAGCAAGGAAAAATCAGGACGTGGCTTCCACACGGTGATGATCCTGGGAACTTTTGCAATGCCCCCCCCCCCAGTGGGAACCCCCTTTTTTCTCCTAAATCCCACGCATTACCCCCACAAGGGCGACAGTTATTCTCCTAAAAATCCCTGAGGAGTTTTTTCACTGTCTGCTCCTATTTTCATCCTATGACTCAGGACAACTGGCCTCGCCAACAGTCTAAGCAACAAATTTTTTGCTACCACTGCACATATGTACAAATAGGGCACTCAAAGGAATTTTTCCTACATACCCTCAATATACTGATACTGATCAGTGTATCGGTCTGAAGATGGCGCGTATAACCCTGCGCATCCACCTCCATATTCGCGCTTATGATAGTTGAGTGGCAAATTTCCTCTTGAACTGACCCTTGCCCTGTTCTACCTCTATATTTGAAGGTGTTTTTCCCCGGTACAAATTGAAAACAGGCGAAAACAGCAGAATTCATTGATATCAACAAATTTCGAGACGATGGGCTGTTACACAGCTTCGAGGGTTACAACAAAGAAGCGGATATTTCCGGTGCTTCAGCGGTCTTTTCCGTTCATACATAAATGTTGAATGCGGCCATTCGTCTCGACGCTAATTTTGAAGCAAATCCTAGTCTGCACTAGTAGCTCATCAAGTGTTTACACCACCACGGCCAAATGCGCAGGAGCCTAGGCAACATGGAAGGTTTCTGCATGATGATGAAACCGGTCAACCGGTGTGCGTAAACAATCGAACAGTAAGCACGTTAATTGCAGATGAATGTCAAGCATATTTTACCACTTCAAGGTTGACACGGTCGCCGTCGTATGCATTTTTTTTCAGCGGCAATTTGTACTATGTCCACCTTAACCAGTGTACAAGTTCGGCTGTTTATCTCCGTAAAAAGTATTGCGGTGCATTGGGGTCAGAGGGCTTGAGGCCGTCTCTGGACCGGCTTATGAGAAATACAGTTCGGCCGAATGTTTTAAAACTTTACCGTTGTGTTGCTTATGGTAAAATGTGAACATTTTTGAACGACTACTGTCAGTTAATTTTTTGTGGGCATACTAGATGATTCAAACAAACAAACAAAATATATCCGTGCGGTTAAAAGTAAGCATCTGATTACAATTGTGACAAAATATCTGAATGTCTGACTAACAGTAATTTGGCCGCATAAAAAGTGTTTTGATGCCATGCTCCGACGCAAATTACGATATGAAACTCGCTTAGGCTCAAGTATGTACATACAGAAAAACGTTTACTCCTCTCTCATAGTCCACCGATGCAACTATACATTGATCCACCTTCTTTGCAACACGGAACATGAAATTTTTATAAAAGTCCGTGCTAACCGACCAGGAATTCATTTTTTACCATCATAAAGTAGTCAATTTCAGAAGGATTAATGGAGGTCAGTTTTGTGACTGTCCTCATGAAAGTACCCTTTCTATAAATCGGGTTTTTCACACGCAACTTCCCTTAAGATTACTTATGTCGAAGGCGGCTTGTGATTTTCTAGTAAACGGCTTGATTAAAAGAACAACAATCTCAATATGTTCAGTCTTCTGGATTAAATAACTGGCAAATTTAAATATAAAATTTTAGCAGCAGAGCTATTAGAGCTAGGCTCCAGTAGCGCAGGCTTTGGTGCCAACTTAACCAAAAAACAAACATTTCTGATCCATTGAGTGCATTTGCGTACGACCGAATTTAAATGCATACACAGAATGCCTATAAGATACGTTCCAGAACCTTCGACTTCCCCATAACAAAAATTCACTTTCTTTGTAAGCAGGCAAACTGAAGTAACCGTGAATTCAGTTCCGCTTCCAACTCAATGGTAATGAAGAAGTTCAGAGCAACCACTGCCACATGACCAATAAAAATATACTACTAATTAGAAACTCGGCATTAATTATGGAAAATCTTTGGGATTGAGGATGAATAAACTAAGGATAAAGAACTGGTAAAAAAACAGACAAGTTGTTACCTATTCCCCTGCATTTATGTAAAATATTTTCATTTAACGACATGGGAGTTTTTTCATGTAACATTTTTTGCATCCGATACAATCAAAAAGATTGAGATGAGAGGTAGACCGTTTATTTTTATTCATGAAATGCTATTACTGTCACTTTTAGGCTATAATTGACAGACCTAAGCGTCTAGAAAATAAGGAAGTTTCAAACAACTAAAAGCTTGATTATCAGACTACGTAGAGGCATTTTTCTTCGTAAGTTGTCGCTTACATTAAGACTCATTTTTATCAGTAAATAAGATTTTCTAAGGTGAAAATGCACTTGCCTATATATCGTTAATTTAGGGATGACGAAGTATTTTTTTGGAAGTTCTTTAAAATCAAAGGAGGGCACTGATTGGCTTACAAATTCATATAAAATGACTGAGACTGTTTATTGATTTTTCGTTTTTAGTAATAATTGTGACATTAAACTTCATAATTCATCAAAAGCTAATGTTCCTAAATGTCTAGAGTTAAATGAACCATATGTCTCGTGGAATTGCAAAAATCTCGTTTTCGGGTAATATACCTTTTTGTGGTAAATTCCAATGTTAAGTGATTATTACAGAGGCCGTCTCTAACCTGAAGACTGTCAGTAAATTTTTGCTTATGCTGAACAGTTCATATGCCATAAAGGTTCCCTAGAAAACAAATATGAAAATTAAAGATGCAGTGAACTACCATTTGACAAGAATGTTATTCAAATTTACGAACGTTTGTCTCAGAAATAATTTTGTTATCCTACTCGGTGCAACAGAGTAAATTCAGACAAAAATTAAACTATGTCGTAAAAGGCGGTGGCATAGTTATTGCTCCAAGTCCGCTAGACATAAAGATGTTGGATAAAGTGGAACAAACAAAGACAAAGACGACTGGAATGACCATTTATGGCTTTTTAGGCCTCATGACCCAGCGATAACCAATCCCAGGATGTGTTTATATTTAGTCCCCTGCTACTTCCCTGCCAGTGAAATCCCAGGATCCCCCGTCAATATTCCGGAGAGATAAAGGGGGTGATCCGGGGATGACGATTGGGCTTTAACGTGGGTTAGGACGTGGTTTTCAATAAATGATCCGTAAAAATAATACCAAATGTCATTAAAAAACGCGCTTTAAGTTCAAAAGTAGTCAAAAATGAGTAAGATTGCCTTTTAGGTACGTTAACAGCATTCTGAAATTTACGATTTAACCATCAACATTGGATACACCCGGATTCCCCCATCGTAACCCCCGCCCAGTTTCGGGCGAACATTGATAGGAAGGACGGTTATATACGAGTTAAAAAACCCCGTTCTCACCCCCGGATCTCCCCGTCAATATTTCGGTGGGGTATGCATACTCCCAAATTATCCATAAAAATATCAAATGTAACCTAAAACGTACTTTAAGTTCAAGTTAGTCAAAAATGAATAAGGTTGCGTTTGAGGTCCGTCTATAGCATTCTAGAAATTTCGGGTTGGGGAATAATACATATGCCTTAAAAATCAACCTCGGCTACACCCGCAGGCCCCGTCGTAACCTTCGACCAGTTTTGGGCGTGTGCTGGCAGAACACAGTCAACCATAAATTACTAATGCAAAGATCATTATTAACAAGATATTAGTTTGCTCTAGTTGAAAAGAAAGGCGTGCACTCTGTAGCCGGACGTAATCGGAGATTTGACTTTATCAATATAAGAACGAACGCACATGACACTAAGCAAAACTAACAGAGAAATGTTAAGTTTTTGGACTAATAGTGCCAACTTGGGACTCCAAGACAGGAGAAAGCAGGAACAATAGCCCCAATCGGCAAAATTAGCTAATTTAGCCCCACTCATATGCCACTAGACTCAGAATTTTATCCTGCAAAAGCGGTGGTTATATAGTTTTGTGGGGTGCAGAAATAGGATAGGCAGAGAAGGAAATTTTTAGAAGTAAGCGTAAAGTGAAAAAAATGTAGTCAAAGTTGCTCCCTGCGGCCGCTGGGAGCAGGTTGTTCCGCATGTAAATTGGTGTGCGCGGAGCTTCGCGCCACGGACTTTACTAATCTAACCCTAGAACGGTTAGTTGGACCACAGGTAAGTTGAAGTAGACGACCTCCAAACAATCAATTCAATCTTTCGGGAAATTCAAGAAACCTGCAATTTTATAATTGGGTTTTTCCACAATAAGTTAAATGCTAATCAAGATTAGGAAAATCTACAGATCTAACTCAACAAAATTTCTAAATACAGTAAAATAAAATGCATTTAGCATTTGTTTAAGTATATTCCACTGCGTGTCCTAATTCTCCCACCCATAAAACCCGATAAGCACCGTTTTCTTAAAAAAACTGCAGGGGGTAGGGATTAATGAGTGGGGCTACATCAGCTACTGTTGCCCTCCAATCTTATGACTGACAAAGATTAAATATACGGGGTGCCTTATTTTGAATAAAGTGGTACCCAAATCGCGTGTAAGTCACGCTTTTCGAGAGGAAACCTTATACATAAAAGTGCAATTTCTTGAACTCTCTGACCTCTTACTTAATAGCTGAACTGCATCAAAAGTACTATGGTTCATTTATTTGCAGATCCATTCGTATAGGGAAAAAAATAATTTCACAACCGATTGATAACAGAACAAATAAGCCTGGACAACAATTAAGAGTGCTTCTACGAGCAGTGTTTTGCCCTCATTTTAACATTTCTTATACTTCTTTTATTCATTGACTGGATTTTGTCCTTGGTGTCTCAGTAATATCGGTTTAAACTCGACTGCCATATCTGTCTTCATACACAGTCCCCTCAATTCCATGTCTTCCTGATTTTTTGAATGGATAGTATTCCTCACGCTTCGTAGCAAGCTAAAGGAAGCGGCCAAATTATTACGAAACATGTAAGTCCATGACAATAAGAAAGTGGTTTGCTTTTAACATTTTATCCTAGCCCTGCTTATAAGACGATGTTTTTGCAAAAATTCTTTTCAAATAGAAAGGTATAAAGGCGTAAATTTGTATAATGCATATTATTTCTGGGAATCGAAGCTGTAAAAGATTGTCACGATTCTTCATATCGGAAAACTTCCGAGCGACCTTTTAATTTCAAAGTTCAAGGGGCTAAGTTAGCGGCCTTTGGGGAAGTCTCAAGGGTTTTGTTGATAAAAGAACATCAAGAAGAAAGCGTGTTATCAGTGAAACCTTAAAGAGTGGATTAATTGCACGAAAGACCACAAACCGGTTTAAGTTTTATTTAGTGGAAAGCGAATTGCAAAACAGCCGCGTTTCCTAAATTCAATTTATGAACAGAGAGTATTTTCAAGTCATCCTTCACGTTCCACAGAAAAATTGCTCGCAATTAGAAGACTAAATCGTATCACCAATATAACAGAATGAGAATAGAATCATAAGAAAAGCCTCACCGAAGAAGAAGATGCGATCACTGGAACGAAGACTTTATTTTCCTGACGTTTCGGATTCCGTCGGGAGTCCTTAGTCATAGGTAATCGTGAACAGGTCTGAGACATGCGCAGATAAGGGGTGATACGTGCACAGATTGCACGGTATTCGTAGTTCACAGTGGTCACCCGCAAGCGTACTATAATTGTCCGTTCCTGTAGCCACCACTGGAGGTCGTAATCGGTCCGGTGGTTGCTCATTAATTGCACTAGCGTTCTTGTCCGCGTCGGATGCAGGTTTGATAATGGCTCGACAATTACGCTCGCTGTCGTCAGAGTAGCGCCCAGTCCTTCCCACATGACTGATTCTCTTGCTCAGGAAATTTCTCAGTGCACCATATGGGAACACCAAATCATTGCGCTTGTTGATAGACTGGGGGCCTGAGAACCATGACTCGAGCAGCTCGCGGCTCACGCGGTTGTTCTCTCTTGCGAGGATTTCGGCCTCATCAAACTTGAAAATATGGCCGGGTCCCGTTGAGTGAGCTGCAACCTGCGAGCTGACGTCTTTCTTCCTCGCCGCCGCTGCATGCTTGGCAATTCGCGTCTGGAGTAATTTCCCGGTTTCTCCGACGTAGTTGCTTTGTCCACAACTACACCAGATCCGGTAAACTTGGAGTTGGAGTTGCACACAGGCCGGAAGCAACCATCAGGCGCCGGGTCATGAGGCCGAAAGACCCACCGCCAAGGCAGGAAACTGCTGGAGTCGTTTACCGGATCTGGTGTAATTGTGGACAAAGCAACTACGCTGGAGAAACCGAAGGATTACTCCAGACGCGAATGGCCGAGCATGCAGCGGCGGTGAGGAAGAAAGACGTCAACTCGCAGGTTGCAGCTCAGTCAACGGGACCCGGCCATATTTTCAAGTTTGATGAGGCCGAAATCCTTGCAAGCGAGAACAACCGCGTGAGCCGCGAGCTGCTCGAGTCATGGTTCTCAGGCCCTCAGTCCATTAACAAGCGCAAAAATTTGGCCTTCCCATATGGTGTACTGAGAAATTTCCTGAGCAAGAGAATCAGTCACGTGGGAAGGACTGGGCGCAACTCTGACGACAGTGAGCGTAATTTTCGAGCAATTATCAAACCTGCATCCGACGCGGACAAGAACGCTAGTGCAATTAATGAGCAATCACTGGACCAATTACGACCTCCAGTGGTGGCTGCAGGAACGGACAATTATAGTACGCATGCGGGTGACCACTGTGAACTATAAATACCGTGCAATCTGTGCATGTATTACCCCTTATCTGCGCATGTCTCAGACCTGTTCACGATTACCTATGACTAAGGATTCCTCACGGAATCCAAAACGTCAGGAAAATAAAGTCCCTGTTCCAGTGATCGCATCTTTTTCTTCGGAACTGCTGCCTGGAACTCGTATATTCTCCTCTAAAAGCCTTACCGGTGTTGGCATGTGTTTGAAGCTCACCAAAACCGGCGATTTTTTTATAATTGGATCAAACGAATTTTTGATGTCTACCAAGCTACACCTTTTATTCAATAATGATTATCATTTACGCATCCGACTTAATACATTGTTTATGAGGGGAAAATCTTTCAGTAACTTTAAGTTATAATAAAGAATGGGGGCGCCTGAGCATAGGCATAACGACTTAAGTCTTTGCTTTGGTAAAAATGTCCAACATGTACGTTGGTCGACCCTTGAGAGGTGTCTCGAGTGTTCGCTGAGTTAAGCCATTCGCATGCAATTATGGTCTCTACAAATACTATAGGTCGGCTCTTTGATCTCTGAGCCAGCAGTTTCAACTACGTAACCCGTTGCAGACAGGTTAAAAGTATGCCGATAAACTTTTGAATGTCCACTGTTGGACTTATAGCTCGCGGTGACTTGCACACAACTTACATATAAACTCTGACAGAACAAGGTAAGTGGAATATTATTAAATACATTTAGCAAACCAATACCACGTTCGACAGCCCAAGGTTAAACGTAACAAGTCTTTTTTCTAAATTTTCAAAACATGTTACAGGAACAAGAACCGGTACTTTCTACGTAATATGGTCGCAGGCGTCACTTCACCTAGGCAACAAAGGTCACGCCAGTCCTGCTCGTAGATAGCGATCAATCGCTGCGAGACACAACTTCATCGCACAGTTTTTTACTACATTTTAAGGTTTACTTTGGACGTTAATCTCATAAGAAATTTTAGTTTTAAGATAAAATGTTCAAGTTTGCCGAAGCTTAGCTTCTCAAAGTCCTAAGTTGTCAATCCCGACAAGATAATCACCGTAAATTTCGCCTGTACCTGAGGCCTATTCCGAACAACGCAACTAGCAATGCGAGTTAAACATAGAGGCCTCGTAAGTCACACTGGACACTTAAAACCATCGATACCGTACGGTGATTCTGATCACAGATTCACAGTGCACACTTTTTTTTATGAAACCATATGTGCAGTTACACATAGGCTGCTATTTCGTGGAAGGTAATCAGTAATCGAGGGCTTTTACAAAAATGAGACAAAAGAGACAGGAATTGTCATTTGTGATCTGAGCCACATAAATACTCAGTCCTTATCTAGTCCTTACCTTACGAGTTTCTCCTCAATTTTCCCCGTTTGTGGTTGTCATATGGTAGGCTAACGAGGGAAAGCAGGTTAGACGTAATAGATCCTGGATAACAAGTTATATAAAAAATGGAAGTCTGCGCTGGCTAGTTCTGGCTTATTAAACCTCGTCAACCTGCCTAGCCGTAGTTTTTGCGGTAACTGAGGCTCATACCTGCCTTCTTCGGTCATTGACCGTTAGTAAATTCATTACCTTAATCATTGGGCCACGGGTTGCTTGTCCTGTCGGATGTCAAGTAGAATACAAGCTAAGATAGAAGGGCGTCTAATGAGCAAGTTACGGGACATGCTCCATTTCTTGTGCCCCAGGGCTCAGCGAAGAACATCCCCTGCTGATCGGACGACGCATAGGCAGACAAGAGACTACCGACAAATACTGAGCTTCAGAACACAACTGGACAAGCACGTCCCGTAACACGATCGGTGAGCATCCTTCTATTCTTCCTGGTTTGCTAATCTTTGTCCAAAATGTTGGCAGAGTTTTAATTAATCCTCAAAATGCACCACCGAAACAGAATACAACTCGATTTTCCGAAGATCTTCTTTCTTTTCATCATATCATCTCGAAATGAAACTTACTTCACTTATCCATACAATTTTCTATTTACGTCCTGTAAT
Organism: Ligula intestinalis; assembly: GCA_036362985.1. NCBI lineage: Eukaryota > Metazoa > Platyhelminthes > Cestoda > Diphyllobothriidea > Diphyllobothriidae > Ligula > Ligula intestinalis. The sequence goes on from JAYGXS010000001.1 coordinate 66,294,465, forward strand.
CAGAATGAACGGACGAAAATTTCTCCACCTGAATTCACGCATTCTGAATATCACGTCAAACTGAAGTACAGCTAACTCAACTGCTCCAGAGCCGGATGGATAGGTCTCGAAAAAACATCTCAGGACACGGCTTGAGGTTGATGCTACGTTTGAGAAATGCCAGCCAGTAGCATCGAAATTGCCAACAATGTCAGCCTTTGTTCTGTACATTTGGCAGCATCGTCATCGCTACGTATGTAAAAATAGTTTTAGTTTTCAAGTTGGCCGACTTTATTGAAAGATATGTCTTTTCCTTTTCTGAGATGCAACTCAAAAGAATGTTAGTCTTCCTAGCTTGTATGACTAAACAAATCGATGAAGCGACCTCCTTCACACGTAACACCCAAAACTTCAGAAAACCAAAGCTTGGTGCTAGTGAGTCGATATTATCACCAGAGTCGAGATCAGTCCACCAGTTTCTGGATGCAAAGTCAATGCCATAAACCTTTCGTAAAGTCTTCCCAACAAGCCGGAAAATTGTGTAGTTAAGCAGGATGGAGCACGTGAAATAACTTTTAAAATTTCCGACCGATTATCAAACGGTTGAGATAGATTGTTTTGGACGAGAATTTACGCGGTGGTAGAACGCAATTAAGCTTTAATCATGATTATTTTTTGCCGGTACCAGAGAGAGTCATGATAGACTGTATCGAACGCAGCGGCAAATTCAATTATTTAGGCGGTCGTTGACTGTTCGTAAATATGGCTGAGTACAAGAATGCACTTTACCGTAAATATCTAGCATGCACATCTAGGCCTATTTCGTTAAACCCTGTCTTAGTGTCCCCCGAAAAGGAAACCAGCAAAGACATTCACAACAACTTCAAAGGGACTTATACCGTGATAATTATAGCAGCTCGTCTTATCTCCAACCTTGACGATGGATGTTCAAGTCCCAGTTATTAGGATCAATTTTATCTCTCAAAGTTTGTTCAAGCATTTCATGGAGCCAGAGCAACAGATATTCACGACAAAACTTTTCGATTTCAACGGGTAAATCCCCGCTCCGCGGGCCTTTTTGCTCGGAAAACTTCGTATTGCATCATCTACTTCCCCTTTAGAAGCATGTAGCATGACACTGCATTGTTTGGAGTCGGATAAGATGACTCTGCATAGTAGAGTGAAGGCGTGATGCATCGATCATCGAAGCTAACAAGTGATCGAATTTTTCACGCCATTGTGTGAACTTTGCTGAGTTTTCATCAGAAAAGCTGCCATTAACTCCGTGAACATAAAACATCAGTGCAGCGGGCTAACCACTAAACTGGCAGATCGTTTGGTACATATCGAGTGTCGCCGTGGTTTGAGGCCTGCCCCGTGTGTATCACTATTTCAGTCTACTATTTCTTCTATTCATCCTCTACCACCTTTGTTCTCTTTCCCACAGTTGACAAAAGGAGTAATCACTAATGTTGCCGTCTGAGCATACAACTAAAGGGGCTGTCCGTTGATCCAGTCACTATGACATCGTGAAGTTGGCAGCAGTAGTTTAAGTAGTGCACCTCATATAACCCTTGTTTCAGCATTTTGGCCGACGAAAACGGCAGGTATATGGGTTTTATGGGCGAGAAATTAGGATAGTCAGTGGAATATACTTTAATAACTGATAAAGGAATTCTGATTTTATTATATTTAGAAATTTCGTTGGTTTATATCTGTAAGTTTTCCTAATGTGTATTATCGTTTAACGCATTGCAGAAAACCCCAATCATCAAAATGCAGATTTCTCGAAAAAATAATAGAAATGTTGATTAGGAGGTCGTCTGCTTCAACTTACCTGAGGTCCAATTTACCGTTCTTGCGTATGATAAGTATAACCTGCGGCGCAAAGTGCCGCGCATATTTTAAATTTAGATGCGGAACAACATTCAGCGGTCGCGGAAAACAAATTCAACTACATTTTTCCACTTCTACAAATTTCTTTCCCTGCTTATTCTACTTCCCTACCCCCAAAACACCTATAGCCACAGTTTCCGTAGGACAAAATACTGGGACTAAGGATATATGAGGTGCACTACTTACACTTCTTTTTCCGGGAAGTTTATAAAAGATTGGGCGCAAATGGTTTGACAGAACCTTTATGCTACTCATGTCTCTGATGACGAATCCGCGACGGATATCGAAACGTCAGGCGAATAAACATATTGTCCCAGCGATCGAGTCTTCTTCTTCTTCTTCTCAAGAACTCAATGTTCCGTCAACATTGGCCATTACAAAAGCTGCCTTTCGCAAACCTACCATGACTAGAATAGGAGGAGGTGGCCCATGGTTCAAAATTGCACTCACACAAATTAGCACCATCCGTTTATATATACGTTTACCCCGTTTTCGGTTTTTGCAAATTCTTCCGTACATATGAACGCATTTAAGACTGGCTACTGAAATGACTCTGAGGATAAAGAAGAATGCACACTCAAGGAAGAGAAAAAATGGGACAATGAAGCAAATGAGACTATCTTAAATAATCAGTAGAAGGAAAACAGGATCACCTCTCATCTAGAGAGGCTTATTTTATGACGAATGCTTAGAGTCCTGACTCGGCCTTCCCATTCGCAACTACTCGAGAGTCTTGCATCCAGCCCTCCTTTTATGGTACATCTCCTTTTATGTTTAGACCACCAATGCCGACTACGGGACTGAATCTGATTGCCTGTGTCTCACCGCGGGCTGTGACGCAATCTGTCTCATTGCTCGCAGTGATAAGTGGTCGTCCGGATTGTTCAAAACCATTACTCTTTCGTGTCGGAAAGTTTCGGCGGTGGGAAAAATGTGCCCCTCCAGAAGCGTCTACACATGCACAGACTCTGTTTCTGCATGGGTGCCTCGACAATAATGTATTACCGAAAAGGTTTGAAAAGTCAAGTAGAGGGGAAGCAGACAGACGTGGTGCTCGACTGAACAGTCCGTAACATGCTTACTCGAAACTTCAGGCTCCGAAGAAACCCCTCTCAGGCATCGGTTTACAGCATCGCATGTAGTGGGTTAACAGCAGTTGGATGATTCATTTAAGATATTTGAACACTGAACAGGGTCGCGCGGAATATTTTGAAGCATAAAAGTGCCGACTTGATGAGGATCGAACAGAATAGACATGAGGTATTAGTAAATTCTAGGGAAAATAAAAGACTTTGAAAGGATTAGAGAAAGGATATCAACATAAAGAATGCGAACTAGAACAAAAAAAAACACCTTGAAAAGGAAGGTAATTGAATTATATCTAGAAGACCAACGACGAGAATAAAAAGGACCACACCACCATAGATGCATTAAAAATGTATTCTCACTTGACAAACGAAGAAGATTATGATGACACCAATCAGCATTACGTCGGTCTCCTGCTGCCGCGACTTCACGCCATGTTCAACGCGCATTCTCCGGATTGACCTGTTAATTTCGCGTACCAGAAAGACATTGAGAACGGCAATTATGATGGAAGGAATGCCGATGACGAGTATGCACCAAGACCAGAGATGATAGCCATTGCGGAAACTTGCCGACTGTCCCAGGTTGGAGAGCACATACCAGGAAATGTTGGTGTGATGCCCGCCGGCCTCAATACTCGTACCTATTCCGAAACCGCCGCCGGTGGAGAGGGGAGAAAGGACAACGATATCCATGAATTTGTATTCCAGAAATCGGGGCACCGTGTAGAAGAGACTGGCAGTTAGAATGCAAGCAATAATAAGCTTGCTGAGAGGGATTGTGCAGAACCGCTTTGCAATAAATGGATGGCAGATCATCAAATACCGGTCGATTGTAAAGGCAGCAGTCAGCCAATTTGAGCAGGCCTGCAAAAATAAGTTTAAATGCACTTAAAAGTTTGGTTAAGGGAAAACTTAGATTACCAAAGAATAATCTTTTTGTCTTACTGTACGCAAAGGGCTCTGTTGGGTTTCTACCCTAAAATTCGAACAGCCAAATTCTGCATTCTAAGGATTCTTAAATATTCGTTGAAGCAGCGCTTCGCAAAGTTTTGTCTTTGTCCGATCAGGTTATGAATGACAACCCTTCGTAATGCTCCTCAGAGTAACTACCCTCAAGGGTAACTAGTGCAGTATAACAACCAGAAAATAAAATAACCTCAAAAGTTGACCACGAAATGTTCTAACATATTTCGTGTGCTCCTTACTACAAGGACCACGGACATGTTAGGCAAACATCTAAAATCTTGCAACAAAGTAATCCAATCTTTTTTACAATCGGTTGAAAGATAAAATCTTCGAATCAGTTAGGGCATGCAAAAAACTGCAACCGAATATTCTTAGCCATGCAAGGTCACTTTCCACTGCCTAAGTGCAGTTAATCAATGAAAAGTCGCAAGAAACATCTAACCTTTTAAATATATTAACTGCAAGTCGAAAAAATACTGGTATATATGCATATTCTATAGGCTCTTGTAGGTAGCTACGCAGTGCAAACATCTAACAACGGAATCAAGTAACTGTAAGGCGCGTATCAAAAGCCCCATCTGTTGTTCTATGCCAAATCCGCGGAAGATTTGAGCATGCCGATTATTAACGAATGAGCTTAATTCAATGTTTGCAGAAGGGTTAATCCTACTGATGTGCGTCGCACGTGTGTGGCTGCCACAAACACACAAAATGTCATTTTTTTGACCAGCTGACTGTTTCCCGCGCTACTCGCCTGGTGTCTTAAGCTTCATGCTGCTCAAGCCAACTTATTTACTTCCACTTACGACGATGCCGATTAGGCGTGAAAAAGGATTAGTAAATATCTTGAAATTGTTCTTCTCTCTTGCATTTGCCCATAGTGAGGAAGTAATGAATATTCAGTAATAATTCGTTCTGTCTTTATGCCTCAGCGAAAAAAAGAGGTGGTGTGGCAATCTACTAAGCTAAGGCCATGCTGTGCATGTTATGCAGGAAATATGAAAAAATATAAATTTGGATGCACTCAAGGTATCATACTGTACTAAAAGTACTTAAAACTCTAACTCAACCTCTTCCTGCAATAAGGGAAATTTAAGGTCTAAAAGCATTGCTAATGGCAGCCAGGAGATGCTTTTCGTCATGAACTTATGCAGAGTTAACACTGAGTCGCGGTCGGACAAAAAAACATTCCTACATTAACATCCAACTATTTATCTGCTATCTCCATTTATGGTTGCACAAATGTTTTGGGCTTCACAGCAGCTAAAATGTAGGATACACTTCTCTGGTAAAACCGATTGTATATGGAGCTCGAATTTATTGCTAAACGGTCTAACGTCAAGCCTAAGTGACTCGCACAGTGAAATCTGAGAGCATCTCGCCTATTGACATAGTACAATATCGGAAATTCTGAGATGACGACGACTCGATCGCTGGAACAACACTTTATTTTCCTGACGTTTCGAGATTCATCGCAGAATCATCATCAGAGACATAAGCAGAAAGCAGTAGCAGATACGGGTCAAAAATTCCTCTCAATAAGTTTCTGAGTAATTAGATGGTACCTTGAGTGCAGGTAGTATTGTGAGCAGGGACATGCATTGCAGTTGCACGGTCGCAGTTGATGCATTTATGTGTTTTGTTGCCCAGCCGCCAGTTGGCCAGTATACCCTGCCACGCACTCAGTGTCGGCAATAGCCATGCAAGAATTTGTACCGTAATCTAGTCCAGCTGCATTTGATGAAACAAGTACAAACAGATTTGTACGAGGCACCTACATAATCGGTACACTGTTAGTGCCCAGCAAATGTATACACTGGCTCTGTTGTATACTTTTGCTTCACCCCAGCCCGCCACGAAGCCCAGCCACGATGCCGCGGTCAGCACGGTAACCGAATTCCAGTCACCTTCCATGACCTGCTGGTTAAAACACTTAATAGGAGTCGGACTCTGCTGCTCTTCACACCCAGTGAAGCCAAACTAATTCACAGACTCCCCCAATAGATCATAAATTCCTACGGAAATGATAGCATGCAATTTCGAATGCGGCTCAGGTTATCCCCAACCGCCTTTCCACGGAAACATTGGCATGACTCATCAATTTTAACTAGACAGTCCTACTTTGGGATTAACATGGCTTATCTTCTCACCAGGAATTGGGCTAGTAAATGTGCCCTTAATTTTTGATCAAACGACGTCAACAAGCTCATCGAGGCTCGTTGATCGCAAAAAATACGTATGAGAACTTCAACAAATAATACCTCCTGCACCCATTCGTAAAAATTGCCACCTGGTGCCAAAAAGAAACAGCTCACCAACGCCATCATGAAAAGACTCAGCATAACTAATAGTGGCGCCATATATCCAGTTATGTAGCCGCAGTTCCAGCTTGACCTTGCTGCCAGCGTGCGCACTTTTACACTTGTCAACCCATCGCATTGAAACTGACTTACACATTCTAGGAACTTAGTATAACTTGTTGCACGCCTTTCACCTGCATATACATTCAGGGCAATTATACAAATGAGTGGGCACATTCAGTGATATACACCTTCATGAAACAAAGGTAAAACATTGAAAACTTTTCTCCACCAACCAACCTCACTCCGTCAGGCAATGCCCTACGCACGAATACAATACAAAACATTCGATGCAAGGACAAAACATGCACCATGCACGTCAGCAGAAAACATTTTTTCGGTACATTCTTATGCCTTAGCACATAGACATACTGTTGAGGTTTTATCCCAAACTGCACCCAAGCATATGAGCAGCCTCCGACATTCAGCCGCTATATGGGCACGAAAAGAGACAATGAGAACACGATCTCGCCAAACATTGGCGCCCTCGCGCCCGAACTATTAAAAAACGGCATGCTCGGGAACTATTGCTGCGTTCAAATCGTCCTGGTTAGGAAATATGTTAGCCAAATACAAAGTGTCCCAAAAAAATGTATACACATTATAAATAACTGTAAACTTGGTCTTTATCATAATTGTGTTATTTCAGAAATGTAAAAACACTTACAAGTATCATTTTAATGTTTTTTCTCTGCCTTTTGACTATTGCAACAGCGGCTGAATTGAGAGAAGCCATTGAGCACGAATACACCGGAATACCAAGTGATCTTTCATGGTGTTTGTGATTCTATTGCTTCGGGTTGTCAGCCATGTCATGATCAAAATGAACTTTAGTTTGAGAATATTCAGCGAAAAAATCAATAAAATGATACTTGTATATACTTGCATATTTTTTAATGATAAATCAATAATAAACTTTAATTTAAAAATTCTGTAAAATGTGTATGCATTTTTTTGGGACACCCTGTATATAACCCGGTAAGTACTGTGTATTCTGTGGATAGAATCCGGTTCTTAATACTCCGACCTTTATGGCGTATTTAAACGCGTGAGTTCTGTAGCCATTTGCATGCAGATCCAGCACACTATGCGTAGACTCGCTAGCGCGTGGCACGTTAGAATGTATTATTCACCTTCGTGAGCAACTGTGCCTCAGCTCATTGTCGGCCGTCTTGACATTTTCTTACCCTGGAAGTCTGTTGGGCATGAGAGGAGAAAGCTGTGGACGATGCTGCACAAGTGTGCTTCATTAAGAACTAAATCCCGTACAAGTCACAAGTCACTCCGCGCTCAACGCTCAACCCCTCGTTTCTCGCGATTATCAGCACGTGCGCACGAGTGTCATCCGACCCCAATCTGGTCTGGCCAATAATCATCCTGCGGATGACTCAAAAATGAACTCGCTGGAGGCGCGGGACGACTTCCGCGCTCTTACACTTCGGACTTTGGCACTCGCAACTGCGGACACACGCCTGTTCACTCCGCACTCAACGCTCAACCTCTCGCCTCGCACGATTATCAGCATGTGCGTACGAGTGTCCGCAGACCCCCATCCGGTCTTGCCAATCATCTCTCTGAGGCTGACTCACACATGACCACACTGGAGGTGCTGTGATGACTTCCGCACTCTCACACATGGGAAGCCCCCACTGCGGCTGTGGACGCACGCTCGTCCGGCTTCCAAATTCCTTCAATCTATGAACCAATATCTCTTTGCGGAATGAGCTTTTCCTCCCAACTGGCGTCCCACTTCTTTCCTTCCCACACGGCACCAAACCCAAAGATTGCAGCGGCAACGGTCTCCCCTATTGGCTGAGGCCACTGCTATACGCTCACTCTGTTGGCCACACATCTTGGCCCATGATGATCAAACTCTGAACACAGTGCGTGGTACCTTCGTTGGAATTGTACTTGAACTACTCGTATCAGGTCGTGAAAACAGCTGGCCTCAAGCGAACACGAAGTGCTTAACTGCCGATCCCTGATTGTCAGCAGTTAGATGAAAGTATTCTTTCCGAAACCAAAACCATTCTAAGCGATATTCAATAACCGAAAGGTAATTTTTGGGGTGAGTAGGTTTTCAGAAATAAGAGTCTTACGTTCTCGTATTTATACGCCATAAAGAAAACTTAGAGTGGGAGCTAGGCAGGAAGGCTTTTTCAAATATTGCAAAAGCTTTTGTACAGCGACCGTGTTTCGTTGTTATAATGAAACGCTCAAGTTCTAACAAGGGTTTGCGCCTTCGTTTCAACATTGAACGAAGTACTGCTAGTAAAAAAAGGATGTCGGAACAAAGCTATTGCAGCAAAAAGTGGACTGCAAGACCCACACATGACCAGCTTTATTCCTTTGAGCATAAGGGGTCGTACACGAGCACAGCATATCATATTTTTAGGATTCACTAAACAAAGGCTTTACAGAAAGAGGTGGATTTCAAATTGTCAATAAGGGGTAGTTTAACTGATCTCCGTAGCCCAAACGTTGGCAAAGAATGTTTGTGCGTCCCCCTCCCTCCCCCCTAACCGAAAAATAAATTCTGACCTTAACGAGCACACGCACTTGGGTTAAGGTATGAGCCATTTTGGCGTTCAATCAGGCGTGTTTTGGTAGGCGTTAATATGGCCTAGCTGAGCGCTAAAAAACTCGTTAACCTAAACTGTATATTTTTTTAATTTCTGACCGGTTGCCGCTCTTTCCAGGCCTTCAACCTGCTCAACCCTTTTAAGCCACCAGCACCGCCTACCCCGCTTATGATGGGTGGGTGGGGGTCGCACAAGCATTTGTTGCTGGTTAAGAGGGTCGTATGTTCTCTTCGAACGCTTTTTATAGGAAATGGGTCATGAGTGAGATCGAAAAGTCAGACTAAAAATATCTTCAGTGGATTGACCTTCTGGCAAGCTACCCCTTCCATTGCGATCAGTGCTAAACACCTGCATGCTTAACCACCAAACTCTACATTAAACCTTTACACATTTTATATGGCTGAGCCGATTACGCCATAACATTTTGACTACCCAACTCCCGCAGAGGAATTTGCAAACGCTTTTTATGTATTTTATTTATTTTTAGCCGCGTGCACTCATCACCAAATCATAATTAACCTCGGTATACATTCTCCGCTTTTACTTTTTCCAGGTTCGAACCCAGATTTGATATAAACCTTTGAGTCAGCATCATCCACACTTGGCAACAAAAGAGGCATCAAAAATCACCGGAACAACGGATAATGCCAGGAACAAAATCAGATGCAATAAACTTACGCAACACAGGTCCCGTTGGCACCAAATAACTTCCTGCAGCACTCGTAAATGACGTGGCACAAACAAATCGCACGCAATTTTCGTTATCTCGCACCCACCCTGAGCATAGATGCAAACTGACTCAGCTCCTTTCTCCCCCGGCGTGAAGCGATAACAGAAATTCAACGTTTATAATTTCCGACAGATGATAGTGGACCTCGTAACCATATAAGCGTGTTATTGTGAGGAGACTGGATTGAAAGCAATTATAAATTTTGCCAAGACATTTTGAACTGCTGACTAAATAAGACATCCACCACTCTCTCCTAATGATATAGTGTGTCTGGTAGTCATTCTGTTGAATTCAAGATCGATTTCTTAGGGAATCCGGCCTAGGCAGTCAGCTTACTGTAGCTATATGGGTGGATCCCAGGCGTGCAGTAGGCCGGGCGAGTAAATTGATCCAGTTGTGATTATATTCACTGTTCCTGGTGAGCCTCGTGGCTCAGTTGGTGGAGCTTTGGCTGTGCGCAAGTCTTCCCTTGCCGACTTGGGTTCGAATCCTACGACGCCGCAAATATTTCAAGGCGAAAGTAACTTTTGTAGGCCCAGTCATATAGCCCTAGTCCCAGCATTTCGTCCTGCAAAATGGTGGTTATAGAGTTTTGGGAATGGGGAAATAGGATAGACAGAGAAGGAAATTTTAAGAAGTGTAAAGAGAATAAAAAGTAGTTGAATTTGTTTCCCGCGGCCGCTAGAAGTAAGTTGTTCCGCATGTTAATTGAAGGTGTGCGCGGAGCTTCGTGCCGCGGACTATAGTAATCTAACTCCAGAACGGTAAAATGAACCTCAGGTTAGTTGAAATAGATGACCTTCTAACCATCAATTCAATTTTTCGGCAAATTCAAGAAAGCTGTAATTTGCTGATCCGGTTTTTCCGCAATAAGTTAAACGGTAGTACAGATTAGAAAAATCTACAGAAATAAATCAACAACACTTCTTAATACAGTAAAATAAAAATGCGTTTAACGTTTATTCAAGTATATTCCACTGCGTGTCCGAATTCTCCACCCATAAAACCCTATAACCATCGTTTACGTAGGAAAACATGCAGAAAGTAGGGATAAATGAGTGGGCCTTCATAAACTACTGTTGCCTAATCCACAAAGGAGTCAATTGAATGTGTTGAAAATGCAGGTTTTGTATTTTTGTTTTGAGGGTTTTGTAGACAGGATAATTTTCAAACGAAAAAATATAAGTGCAGTATGAAATTGCGTAATTTTGGAGTAAAAATCATCAATCAGTTTTTAAGGAGGCCATTAGAAACCGGACAAGTGTGGTTTAGCACCAGTTTGCATGCGTACTGAATACCCTCCGAACTCTGCCAATATCACTTCAATCATTGTATGTGTAAACATCTGACTAACTGACGTCAAAATTACTCAATAGTTCGTTTATATGAAAAATTCGCTGTAAATTAAAAGTTTATTACAATGTACTCATTTAGAGGTGACTCACTTTAATCGGATGAAATAGTACAGTACTTTGCATGACCTCTAGGTAGATTGAAAGTGCACCATACACTTAATGTTCACCAGGGATTCGCAACTCTTGTGTATGCCTCGTTTATCCGCACATGATCGTCACAGGTGTTTCGGCAATCCAATAGCACTCTGAGTTCACATTACTTTTATATAGGAATGAAAGCGCAATTTTTTGGCACAGCTGTTATTTTCACACGAAACCAGCCAATATATGTAGTCGCTTCGACAGAAATTACCGTTACTGTAATGCAAATAGCATAACCTCGTGTCGGGGTTATTCTCAGAGGTAACCTTTTTCGGCTGTCATTCAATTTTATCTGCAACGCAAACGATTCATAAACCAGGCTCTTGATATATTCCTTATTGTGCACAGTAATTTCTGGATAATCGGAACACTAAATGGGATAACAAGAATGTTATAGGCCATAAACAGAATAGACCGGGACAAATAACAGTTGTTGACGGAAATAATGAAAATCTAGTTTCAGCAAGAGCCCTCCCAACTATCACTGACTTACAGAAAACAGGACCGAGTAAGTTCTTAGAGCCAAACACTTTTACTTCGACTAGTCAATTTAGAATTCTCTCAAAAGCTTTCGGTCACCCATTAGAGTTGGAATCGCGCAGAGAAACTAGCCAAACTTCCCTAGCCTTAACAGGGGGTGTCCAATTTAGTTTTTAAAATGCCTCGACTACGTCAAACAACTATGTTGGAGAGTTACAACTTCAGGTATAAGAGTAAACTGCAAATATATTCCAGTTTTATAGTAGCAAAACGTTAATGTTGCGGAACCTATGACCTTAAATGTAAATCATCAGAATCAGCGATCTACATAAGTACCAAAAATAGCATATCCGGTGAATATTGACCTTATGGATGATGAGTCTATAACGAAGAGGACAGACACCATGGCATCTTCAGGATAAACTGTTTCTGCGTTTGAATTTCATAAATATGAAAGAACAATACATAGGAGGCAAACACGAGTGCTTAGTTGTCTCTGTTAGCGACAGAGGCGACGTCTCAGCGATCACTAGTGAGAATGAGGATATTAAAAAAAGAGCGATTCAGAAGAAAAATATATGGTTCAAATCAATTTGTTTCTCAAAACCGGGTATGTTTACTCTGTAATCAGTAAAAATGTGTGTGAGATACCCCGTACGCTTCTGATCGTTTCTGGGATTTATTAAATGCCTTCAGCATTTCCTGAGTTTATTTTTGTTCTGTGATCGAACTATCAGCTGTTAGGAGAACCTAGGTTTGACAAACCTAGGTTACGGCCTGAGTCAAATCATTAACCAGTGGACTCTAGATATTGAATAATTGTTCTTGCTGCGTCTTCAACAGCTTGGCTTTGACAGTGTCTGTGAAACTAGTAGTCATGTCAGCAATTTCTAACAAATAAATAATGTTAGTGTAGCTGCGCTATAACTTTTAAAGCTTAATAAATATTAACTAATGAGTGTAAACTTCCTGAATATGAAATATATAAGGGCAATTTGTTTTCTTTGCGCAAAGAGGGCCTCCTTGTTCCAAAACCTTAGCATCAAATATGATAATATTCGAAAAATATATCTCACGCAACCTTCGAAAGATTTGGTGTTATAGTGTCCAAGCCACATGTCATCTTTTTTCGCGCAATATACACGACCATAATCGCATGACACCAACTTTACAGAACTTAAACGATGACTTCTAAAAGTTTGGTTCAAAAGGTCAGCTATCAAGGATGTGATGGATTTCGACCAGTAGCATCAGTACATTTTATGCCACAAAAGTGTAAATGGTCAATTTACAGCTTGGTGCTTTGTATTTATGACTCAGTCCACGAGAAAATGCGCATCGAGTTATCAAGAAGTTCTGCTTCTAATTGTCAACAATTTAATGGATACAGGACTGTAGTCTTATCATATGTGTATATGTTGAAAAACAAGCATACCAAGGTATTTAGTTGAGAAGAACAAGGCTTCCTCTGGAAACTCCGTGGGTTCGGCCATATCCGGCTTGCTAGCCAAAACTGTAATGCAGAAGTTAAAATCAATAGCATTTCGCACAAGTCAACTGAAATTTTGGCTACGCTATGTAGGTGACACTTTTTTTATCATCAAGAGGAATCATTTAGACCTCCTCCACACAGAGCTCAATTCTACATTTTCAGGAATTGAATTCACATATGAATAGGAGGGTGATGGATGAACTCTTATTTCTGGGTGCCCTTGTACATCGAAATACTGATGGATCACTTCGAAACTAGTTTATCGTAAAGGAACATATTCAAATATCACGCTATATTTTGAGATCAACCACCCAATCTCTCACAAAAGGAGTTCTGTCTATAGCTTCCTAAATCAAGCGAAAACCCACTGCTCTGATGAAAAAAGCTAGAAATAAAATACCTCTTCCAACTATTCTCCAAAGATGGATAGCCAAGAAACTTCATGCGTCAGTGCATGAAACGACAGGAATCTAGATAAAAGGGTATGTTAAATGATATAACCACACATGTATTCAAAACAATGACCTATCGAACTCTCCCTCACACGAAAAAGGTGTCTGAACTTGTCGAAAGACAACTAAGAAAATGCTAGATACAAGTGGCCAACCGGGCCGCAACCATCTTACACTCACAGCTTGCGCTATCTTAGACGAAAAAGTGTTGTCTACAAGATCCCGTGTGCTAGTTGTGATGCAGTTTATTGTAGCCAAGTCGAGTACACAAACATCAATTGGCGATCAAAAGACGAGACCACTTATCCCAGGTGGCCGTTCACACATTGGAAGCTAGTCACAAATTCGCGCGGGAGAACACACGGATTTTTGGCACTTGCTCAAACAGAAAACACTGTGAATTTCATGAAGCAATACACTCAGATGAGGCAAGCATCATCACACATATATATTTAGGCGCCATCTATAAATTTCTCGAAGCCAAGGTTTAAGGCGCGCGGCCAACCATGGCAGGATAACGAAATGAAGGTAATGTTTATTGTCGCAGACTTCATTTAATTGGAGTATTATTTTTTCGACATGGTTAATTTGAGAGGCGAGAGACCGCTTCCGAGACGCCGTCGATGTACGGCAGCGCGCGCCATAGTCTTGGCTGTTCGGTCGCCGGAACCCGGTTTGCTTGGGACTGCCTGCTGCGTTTGATAAAATTTCGAGGGTAACCGTTCGACAGGAAGAGGCGCTGGAGGTAATGTAGTTCTAGCTTTCGGTCGTGCGGCTCGCTACAGTGTGTTTCTGCCCATTTGTATAAAGTCTTAACAAAACTGCGTTTGTGGCATGCCGGGTGCTAACTATGATAGCTCAAGATTTGGCGCATGTTGGTGGCCTTCCTATACACCGTCGTTCTAAGGTACCCGTTGAGTTCCCGATGTACAAGAACATCTAGGAACGGTAGTTGGCTCTCTGCTTCGGCCTCTATCGTGAACTGGATGTTGGGAAAAATCGAATTTAGGAGATCTTGGAATTCCTGGACCATTTCCCGCTCAATGATGACGAAGGTGTCGTCAACATATCGACTCCAGAACTTTTGCCTATAGTTTTGGAACACGAGCTTCTCTAGTTTTTGGATAACTGCCTCTGCGATGAAATCCGATAGTGGCGAGCCCATTGGCGTCCCCTTGACCTATTCGTACGTTGTCCCCTCGATGGTGAAGTACGTCTTAAGGCAGAATATTAAAAGTTAGACAAGATGTCTCCGTTTCACCGACTCGCCCGCCTCGTCGTACTGGCTCTCGAGCAGTTCGCTGACCGTCTCGACCGCCAAGTCTTGTGGAATCGAGGTAAAGAGGGACGTGACGTCGAAAGACACCACGATCTCGCCTTCGGTGAGTCACATTCCCTTCAGGCGTTCCAGGAATTGGGTGGCAGAGCAGACCGTCGCGAAAGCGTTCGCCGTCAGTGACCACAGATTACGGAAAAGCCATTTCGCCAGATTAAATGTTGGTGCACCGCGTAACGATACGATTGGCCGGAGGGGAACACCGGCTTTGTGTACCTTCGGTAGGCCATAAAACCTGGCTGCGGGTGCGTCTGTGGGTTTGATCGCCAGTCGTGTCGCCCTGCTGATTGCCTTGCTGGATTGCATTTCTGTGAGCATCTTGTCTAGCTGCGCCATCAGCTTCCTCATCGGTGCATCATCAATCGGAAGGTAAGCCTGTCGGTCCTTCAACAGGGCTTTGGCCTTTTGGAGGTAGTCGGACTTGTCTAACACCACTGTGGAACGTCCTTTGTCTGCCGGGTGAATCACGATGCTGGTGTCAGCCCTCAATGATTTCAGTGCATTCTCCTCCGCCCGGGTAATGCTTTCGCGTGGTCTGTGCGCCATCACCAAGGAGATAACTTGTTGCCGGATGACATGTTTTGTTTCTTCAGATTCCCGGTTTGTTTGAGAATCGATTCAACCACGGCAACGAGATTGACCGGGTCGGCATCTGTGGTGTTGAAACAAGCTCCATGGCTGAGAACATTTAGTTGTGCAGAAGTCAGTTGCTTGGAGGACATATTGTGCACCAGGACTTCGTTCTCCTCCTGTGGTAAGCGGGTTAGTATTTTAAGCTTCTCGCCCAGCTCGACATCTCTTGTCGTCCGGAGATCTCTGGCCCGTTTGTTGATCACCTGTCGCAGTAACATGACTCCGTTCTCACCAATTAGACCGGTGCACTGTGTAAAAGCTTGACTCAAAACTCTATTGTACTTGCGCAGTCGAAGATGACAGTCCTGGAGGATTGCCCAATTCATTCGCCTGCCATGTTCTGTCACCCACCGTCTCGCCAGACTTGTGTTAACCGGTGGCCTGTAAGATAAGCTTTTCGGAAGAACATGATTGTCGAGACATCTGTGGAGGAATTGGATTTGCGCGTACGTTGAGGGAATACGAAGGGCAAATACTTCCCAACGTCATGCTAACTGAAGCGCTTCGCGCCCAAAAATATTGCCGATAGAAGCCTTGGGCCCTAACTGCCACGGACCACCTCCCCCTCCTCGCCTCCCGCAAAGCACACAACCCCCATGAACTCTGTTTGTCACCTACCTATAAGTACTGTGAGACACGGTACAACACTTACCTCCGACGACGGAAACTTGTCTGTTTTTGAAACGTCAGGATATTGCAATTATGGTTCCCGAGATCACTCTGTCTTCTCATATATATATATATATATAGTAGCTCTACAAACTTGTCAGAATAATATACCCGACGACGTCCAAGCCAAGGCTGATGTCAATTCGCTTGTAGACGTGGGCAAATATATCTTATGTAGGCCCACTCATTTACCTCTAGTCCAGAATTTTGTCCTGCAAAAATGGTGGTTTTGGGGGTGGGAAAATAAGATAGGCAGAGAAGGAAATTTTTAGAAGCAAGCGTTAAGTGAAAAAATGTAGTCGAAGTTGCTTCCCGCGGCCCCTGGAGGTAATTTGTTCGCATGTAAATTGAAGGTGTGCGCGGCACTTAGCGCTGCGGACTGTACTAATTTAAATCCAGAACAGTAAACTGGACCTCGCGACACTTCTAAACATAGTAAAATATAAAGGTATTTATTATTTATTAAAGTATATTCCACTGCGTGTCCTAATTTTACATCCATAAAAACCTATCAGTACCATTTTCGTAGGAAAACATGCAGGGAGTAGGGATTAATGAGTGTGCCTACATAAGCTACTGTTGCCGTAGACGTGCAGCTAGCAATCTACATGAATGAATCCGCATTGTATGAAATCTCAAGGATAAAACGCTTTCTTCATAAATTTCCGTGGTAGCCATGTTCCTTCTTTTTGAGTTAAGCAGAAGCGCAAAAAGTGAAGCAGGATATAAAATATTGCAAATATCCCAGAATACGTTCCAGCTGAAGTACGGTATAAAGTTAAAAGCAGAATATCTTGTTTTAAGATCCTTCAAAAGTTGTGTCCAAAATATATTATTTTGACCGCTAAAATACAAATGTTATCCGTCCCGTCGTGCATAACAACCTGCGACGGGAACATTGACAGCTTTTGATAATTGGGCCAGAGACGTGTTAAGGCCTTGCGTGGAAAAATTGCAATATAACTGGAACTTTTTAGGTAAATAAGGACGTCATAATGAGTAGCTTAAGAACGATCTGCCACTCATGGTTTACATAATATCTTGGTAAATTTAAGTTATAACCTTAAAGTTCCCATATTGGGCGCATTTAGACAAATAATTTCTTACTTGTCAGCCGTCTTTTCTACTGCTTTTCCCTGTTAGTGTTTTTCTAATTATTACCTTTTGTTGGGACTAAAAACAATATCCATTTTGTTTGCTTTTCATCTAATTCATGTCTCTTTTGTATCTTAGCCCTTGAACGAAGGTCCACCTATGGTTTTTCAGGGTTTGTAATTATAAGACGCTTAAAACGTGCATTAAACTACGCTCTAGAATAGTCGCCGACAAATGCTTCTCACTGACTTATGAAAATTTAACTTTGTTGCGACATTTGCGGGTACTACTCAGTATCTTCAAGGAGGAACGAAATGATATATATTCTGGTTCAGGCAAAACAAACAAGAGGGAGATTTGCAGTCTAATGCACGCAGCAGATATGTATAATTGCAAAATACCGTTAAAAATTAAAACGAATATATTTCCTGTATATTAAATGCAAGGAAAATATAATGGTTTGTTAAATTATCGCGAAAAAACAGTCTTAATGTTTTCTAAGCAGATGGCACAAGAAATTCGATGGCCTTCAAAAAAATCGAGGTAAAAACGAACATTGTTTAAGTGCTTCTTCTCAGATGCTCATTCTGCAAGCTGCCGAACATCATTCTGTGAAGAGTTGATAAGCTTTCATAAATGAATTGACTTACGCTGTTATCCTCAGCTGATTGATACCGAAATAGATCTTAGATAAAACTTTCTCTTCGACGTCACAGTTCAAAAGTTGGGCCTTTTTTACGCGTCTTGGGATATATTGTGCGTTAATAGTTGATTCCGAACAAGCAAAATTTTTAAAAATGGAATGAAAATTATGCACTGCTAATCGGAAACTTTCCTTTGAACCCAAGTTTAAAAATTTCTGTATTTAGCAGTTAGAAAACGCTGTGAGTTTAGAAAAACGCACAGCTGGACTTCTGCTGCTGAATATTTTTGTGACAGTAATGCTTGCCTAACGGGACTTACTGTACATTTTCCGAGTTCAGCAAACTTAACGTGCGTGGGATAAGTCTGCTTAACAGGCGTCGAACGTAACTTTTAAACATGTCAAACATAGCGATTTGAGCAGAAAACAGCTGCGCTATTCCCTCGTAAACTATGCACCTAACTTGGTTTGTACACGAAAACGATCAGACGAAAGGTATAAAAAGCTAAAGAGAAGGAAAAAGCACTCTCACCCACGCACCAATGGTCCTTTTTCACCTAGGGTCTAACTGGTGTTAGTGAATTTATCATTTAGGACAAAGAAAATGTCTATTGGGGCATTTTGAAGGTCGACCTATTGTACATGTCCATGCTTGCTGAACTAAAAACCGAATTTAGTGATATTTCAGCTTGTCTACTCACATTTCGATATTATTCCAGTGTGTACCCGCTGACCTGGCACTTTCTTACGTTCCTCAATACGCCATTAATCAGTAAGTTGTCGTGGTGACTAACGCGCTTGCTCAGATATATCCACACTACCGCATACAGTCAGAAGAAGAAAGTTTTCGTGTTACTTTATTTTCAGTAGACGAACAAATTCGAAGTATATTTAGAGGCCGTCAATTACAAAATCTGCCGACGGAAATAGCACAAAAATTTCTACTCTTGCCGCAGCAGCCGCGATTTGTGGCTTTCAAAAAGGTCTCCGATGTTAATGCCAACAGTAGTGCAATAGTTGGATGGTGAACTTGGAAAACTGTCTAGAGTTCATGTGTGATCCCCGAATGGGATGGTATGAGGCAAGCCTTAACCGCGTCTAGAACGTTCTGACCTTATGCAGCACGCCTCAGATGTTTAGCCTCATGGATTCGCAATTCATTTTCCCCGATAGGGTGAAGTCCTGGTGGAAGTTGCCATAGAAAGCATTCTTTACTATCTGCGTCACCAGCTTGGAATCCGGAAGGACTTTAATCTTGCTTATCTATTTGCCATGGGACATACCATGGGTTAGTATTTGTCTGGGTAGTGTATTCCAATACAGGAGGAGCAGGCAGATAGCGGGCAAGCCCGATGATGACACTCATGTCAAGCCTGCCGAAGCAGCCTCGTGATATTAACGCATCGCTAAAAATAATGCTCGTTAATTGATGCCTTAAACATGTCAGTCACCAGGCAGGCACATGCACTACCGTTGAACCCTGCGCGTTTAACATTTATTTTGCTGAGTTCTGGAAAGAGGATACAACATATTGGGAAACGGAAGATATATCCAGCAGTAGAACCTTACTACGAAATTGACTTCTGAAGAATGATCTTGAAAAGACAGCAGTGAGAAGTCGATAGCTCTCTTCCACTGTATTCTTGAGGTATGTGCATGGTTCATGGGGCAAGAGTGGGATGGAAAAAAAACTAAAAGCATATTCTCTAACCTTTAGTTTATTTACCTGTAAGGAACAAAATCAGTTTGTGAGAAAAAATATTCTATTTGTTCCAATTGCTATTGGAAGTGCAATTATGAGCATGCATGTGCATTTTAAAATGCATTTATCTGGCTGTGCTATAAAGAGCATTTTTAATGGTCTTGCGATACTTTCGGCACTATCTTTTCATTTTTATACCTAAATTGACTACATGGTTCCTTGACATAACAGAAAAGGCATATGTTGAACAAAATTAACCTTTTCCGTTCAATTCAAAATTCCAGAGTTAGAAGGCACACACCGCTGCAATATATATTGAGAATTTCCAAACAGTTGCGGCTGAACAAGGACCATAGAACCCTGATAAGAAAGCTGATGGAAGCTATTTGAAGGCCAGTTGTATATTGCAAACCAAGAACTTGTTTTCATGAGTTCCTACATAAGGAGGGAAGAGCGAACGAAGTATAATACAACACAGGGCAACCGCCAGCAACAAATTTTTATTTAAAATCGATTTGATGCATGAAAGAAAATGGCCATGTGTGTAATGAGCCACACTAAAAAGAGCAACTCCTGTAGGCAAAAAATACCATTCATAAGAGAAGGTAATTGGACGTCCAATAAAAATTTCCCAGGGGTACAATATGGGCTCATGAAAAAATGCCCACCGGATTGCAAGGGAGGGTTAATAGTTACGTAAGAGGGAAAATATTCTGTCACTTCAACAGGTCTATTCGATATCCGACGCTTAAAAAGCAAATATCACATATAGAACATCCATTCACCAGAAGGTAAGTATTAACTATCCCATATTTAAAGGGGCTTTTCTCCTTATAAATGTTTAATGACTACTCAAAATTGGAATGGCACTATAAGATACTTTCTTAAGCATTGTGTCAATAAAGTAACATAACTTTGAAGCAGCTTAATAAAATCTGATGCATAAAAACGCCTTCCGAGTTGTCCAAGGCATAGGATTACGGTCTTTCAACCATAAGCAAAGCGATATTGGCCTTTGCGATCGTAAAGGGACCCAGTAATTGGATTTTTTAGAGGGAGACATTTCACAACAGGTTCATCAACGTCAGTGTTCTCAGCCGAAAAGTTCATAAACCCATGCGTCGTGTTTGATAACTTAAAAGGAAGTTTTCGTGCAACAGTACATCCGACCAACATTTACTACCCACAAATTGGACACCTTTAACAGTTAGTGTTCTGCTGCGCAAGCTTTATGTTGAGAATGGTAGGGAAGTTGCGATGGAAGACCTATCTAATATTTGAGATACTTCCTTTAAACTTTTTTTCACTCGGCAGAATAGTATTTTGACGAAGGTGGTAACCCTCTTATGAGGTAAGCAATATTTAAGGTGTTTGCGGGACTTCCCTCCAACATTTTGAGCAAAGATTGTTCACCACACAAAGCCTCTACCTTTACAGGTTCAATTTACATAGTGACTTCATCAACATCTACCCAAATAACGCTGAGTACCGTAAGATACTGTTTATGTCCGTCAGTTTGAGTACATGACTCAAACTGAGGGGATATAAAGAACAGACGTTTTTGCTGGCTTGCTTTATATGCCGCCAATGTGAAGAACAACCAATAACAACGATGTACTGAAAACTGATATAAATGCTGCCGATCCAGTGCTATTACACAGAAATAGCTTACGTTAGCAAAAAGGAAGTGGCACACGTGCATTCAGAAAGAGCGCCCAAACGCATTGTAACACGGACGAACTTGAAAGCAACAGACAAATCAGCTCCATCAGTTTTTGGAAGATTACGAATAGTCAGAGGAATGGCTCGAGAGGATGTCTCACAGAAAGGACGAAATGAAAACGCAAATGAATAAGGTGTTGGCAGAATATCTCATAGGTGCCAGAGAAACCGGCCGACGGCAATTCCCACATGTGCGTGAATGTCTGTTGCCTATGCCGATGGTAAAATCTGATTAGCAATTGTCCACCAATCTCGTATAATACAGATCAAAAGTTCATCTTCAAAATTCTCTTTGTGTCTGGCTCAGTAGAGGATAGCACACCAAGAAATCTGTCAGGGGTTTGGCAGTCAACCGACCGCTCGTGTAATCGCTCCAAACACCTGCATGTGGCTGTATGTGACATTGAACCACATTTCAATTTGCGACGGTGAGGGTATTGTTCTGCCTGAAACACCAAGCATAAATCCAGTCAGCGTGAACGTCGATGACCCCTTACGTGGTTCATTGGATTTTTCACACCCCCAAATAGCCAGCAGTTCTTAATACGCAATTGCAAGCACAACGATCCAAGCGATGCAGGGTGCTTCGCAATTACCAACACTGGGTGGGGCTTTATACACCTGGCTCATCTGCGATCCATGAAGCGTGATCAACCGTCCAAAGCGGTGGTCTTATAACTTAGCAAATGGCATAAAATGGGAAACCTTAGTGTTCCCATGAAGACTAAAACTGGCCTTATGGGCCACGCAGAGGACAGTGACTGCTGCCTCGCCATAGTGACCGGTGCAAGACGTTCTGTGTGGATTAAAAATAAAGGAAACCCAAATGAAAGTTTCTGGCTTATCACAAATCAGCAGCCAGCCACAGTCATTTCAACGTATAAGATACCTTTAATTCAAGCGTGGGATCCTTGGGCATTGAGTTTAATGCTATACGCTTGAACCACTGTCTCACCAGTGCTGATCAAGCCTTTCAACTGGGATAGGGCGCCGTTCATTAAGCAAGTTTCGGAAAATGCACTTCTCGCCCAATGTTACTGTGAAGCAGAACTCAACCCACAGACGACAGTAGGACGCATGGTTCTTCCGCAGGCGACCGTTTCCAACCAAACCCCGGATATAATAGAGCACGTTCCACACGTATTATACATTGCGAGGTGTGCAGGGGAGCGGTACCGTACAACTAATGCACTCCAAGTAGACGCCTTCTTCTTTTTCTCCCTTTCCGCGAAGTATGCTTCTGATACGTTGTCTTTCCTCATGGTCAGCAATCACGAACTTCCAACATGCATGCATTTTTTATTGTTCGAGCATGTCATGTTCTAAGAGCATGCGTTAATCTCTTAACATTCACCCTATCCCCCTACTTACTGCTGATTGATTGCTTAAAATTTTGTTAACACTATCCTCCCTCTCTATTATTGTATTTGCCTGATTATGAATCAGTAGAAAAACTTTAGTTCACATACATTAACTTCCTGAATGCTAACGTGGGTATCATCGCTGAAATCAATAATAGTCTATTGTTAAATGTGGTTATTTTCAAAAGGTTCGAATATTTCTGGCAAGAAGGCATGACTGTCTATAAATTTCTTTCACAGTGCGCGGAACAATGATACTTGCGACCACGCGAGATTCGGACTTGGCCCTAAGCAGGGAAAACTGGTTACTGGTATTTGCAGCATATTAACTAGATATAGTATCCAGTATTCGCACTCCTGACATTTCAAGTAAAAACAGCGGGACCTACGAAACCATGCACAATGGCTAAAAAGTAGGAAGTTAGGCCTTAGTCAAACTGCTCGTATCCCATTGTCGTGTCAGCCGATGCAAAATTGATGCGAATGCCATTAAATGCTGTAAAATTTTCTTCCTCCCTTTTTCTTGCTGTACAGACTTTCAACCCTGCCTCTATCACTTTCTTTGATCCCTGATTTGACGTAAATAAGCTCCTTAAGCCTTTCGGCCAAATTATAAACAAGTTCTCTTCTCTGTTTTAATCTCCTAAGAAACAATCAACTTGTCACAACCATATGTTCTGTCTACGAGGGCACAATAAAATGGTGGTACAATAACACCGGAAAAGGAAGGCAAAGAGCGTTGCAGATAAATATCGGCACCATCTGCTGCGAACCGTTTGCATACAAAGCATAGACAAGTGCTGTATTGAGTATGTGGCAGGCTAGCACCAACCGGAAATCAGGGACGACGTCACTAATAATTAACCGACATGCCATAATGTTATCCTGAGTTGGGTCTTAAAAATAAACCATGCTGAAGCTTTGATCTGGGTGTGAGTGAAGCTGATCTGCTGTGAAGATTGGCGAGTCAGGTTTATGTCATGCACAGTTCAGTGCTAGGTGTACGTTCGGACCTCGTGGAAATACGAGCACAATTGCTTATATGCAGTCACTGAAAGTCCACGCCGATTCTGCTGTATGATATCAAGTAGATTAAAGCCTTCATCTTCTCTCGAAACACAGATACTGGTCAGATGAGCATTGTCGGCAACGGCAAGGGCAACTGAATTGGCTCTTTCTGGCAAATAAGTAGACATCAGACAAGTGTATGTACAAGTGTATGTATGTTCGACCATCGATTTCGATGAGGTCCACCAAGTGTACCAACAGGTTGGTACAGAAGGTGACAGTCTCAGGCTTTAGTTTAAAGTGATCGAGGGCGTAGTAAGCGGCTCCGCACTCTTCACCTTCTCCCGGGGTCTCAGCCAAGTAACCCCAACCTGGGCGGTGCAGCACTCGAGGATGTTACCCGAAACCAGTTAATCAAAAGTCTAATGCTCTAAACATTGAGCCTCGGGCGGTGCACCACCACTGGTTGTGTATATCTGGCTGACGAGGGATAATGAGTCAGCAATGTGCATTCCAGTCTCCATTTACTTTGACGGTAATGTTTATCTGCTTAAAGTAGTACTCAGTAGGTGACTGCTGACGGAGCTCGACAGTAAGTCCAAGTACAGAGCGGGACGACCGATTTTTTACCAATCGTTAAGTGTTCATCAAAGAATAGGTGACATGCAACATGATCACTCTTAGCCTACTGGGATTTGTGAGTAGTTGACTTTAGCTGATCATGTGTCTGCCACCAGACCACTAAGCCCTCTCTACCAAGGAGGTAGTTCAATCAAATCCTTAACTGAATTCAACACAGACAGCGCGCTGTGGTCACAATTTGCATGTGAATTACCCCCAGTATCGTAAAAAACTCTCCTCATTACGTGAATTCGGCGGCGACGAATTCAAATTGTATAGCGGGAGTTGGGAGGATGGTGTGCCAATTTTCATCAATAAATCAAAATTCAGGAGTCGGATTTATTTACTTTGCACGGCATACGAGCATATGGGCGATGCACTATCCTGTTTGGCGTGTCAAGGCCAACCTACGCAGCATGCGACGATGTGCAAAGTATTGTTGTTGCATTTACACCTCAAATAAGTAGTCAGTAAAATTCAGAAGCTTGCCCGCGATTTGAAAAAGTTAAAATGAAATGAGATTACACAGATACTTTGTGACAGTATCCAGCGTCCATCCATCCCTAGCAAGTGGCCAACAAGTGCCTGTCAGTATACGAGTGCACCTGTAAAGAATACTCAAAAACTGTCCGTCATATTAACCCTTAACTCAAAGAAACTTGCCGCTAATATTACCCAGACTAAATTTTTGATAGCTTTCTGGGAAGGAAATTTGCTGTCCATTTCCGTTGCTAAGTGAGTGTTTGCTGTAATGCCCCTGCTGCGTATCCACCCTCTATGCTCTTTACACGCCATCGGAAATACTTTTCAGGAGATAAGACCATTTTTGCTGAAAGTAGGTCCTCCTGTTTCGCAGGGCATGTGTGCCGTCTACAGCGGCAGAAGAAGTCTGTTGCGACATTATGAGAAATCGCATGCAAAGCGTTGTGTAAGATCTAGTAGGACGAAAATAATGCCTCTTATTATCGGCCTCTTGTTTTACGCATGGAAAGCATCTTTAAAAATATTGTCCGGATAAACATTTCGGCAGTCCTTTAATCAGGATGGATTCCTGAAAAAAGGTGTCCAGTACTCCTTTTCTGACGATTGTGCTATAGTAAACGAACGCGGATTTCACTGACTATTTTAACTTATCGGATAAAGATTTGCAGAACCGCATAGTACCCGCAGTATGAGCAAGCAACACGAAACGGAGACACGTTCTAATCTGAGTACTCTTTGTTCATATGATAGTATTATACTGATCAATATAAAAGCTGATTTTAATAATTTAAACGAGCACTGCAAATCAGACCTGGACACACCCGATGACCTCTTAAGCGATACACTCAATTAAAAGTCCATTAAGCAGGTCACTAGCGAACGACAGGTACAGGAAAGCCATATAATTAAGCAGGAAGGTTGCCACCCTTCAACACGTCAAATTTGGACAGCTTACTGGATTAAATTTGAGGTCAGGGGAATCATCCAATATAAGTCTTGACTGAACAGGTGAAACAATGTAGAGTACCAAAAAATAGTTGCGAGCGAAATTTTACGGACACTTACCTTCACCAATACGCCCCAACCGCTGTGATTTAAGTGAACGCTTTTCAGTTACAGAAGCTTATGCAAGCCCACCCATTAATCCCTACTCCCTGCATGTTTTCATACGAAAACGATGGTTAAAGGGTTTTATGGGGGGAGAATTAAGACACGCAGTAGAATATACTTTAATAAATTTAAAATGCATTTTTATTTTACTGCATATAGAAGTGTTGTTTTTATATCTGTAGATTTTCCGAATCTGCATTATCTTTTAACTTATTGTGGAAAAACCCGATTATCAAATTGCAGCTTTCTTGAATTTGCCGAAAAATTGAAATGTTGGTTAGGAGGTCGTCTTCTTCAACTTACTTGAGGTCCAACTTACCGTTCTAGAGTATGAGTAGTATAGTCCGCGGCGAGAAGCGCCACGCACACCTTCAATTTACATGCTGAACAACTTACTCCCAGCGGCCGCAGGGAGCAACTTCGAATGCATTTTTTTCTCTTTACGCTTACATCTAAAAATTTCCTTCTTTGCCTATCCTATTCCCCACCCCACAAAACTCTATAATCACCGTTTTGCAGGACAACTGCTGGGACTCGGGGTACATGAGTAGGCCTACATAAGTTACCTTTGCCCGCTTTTTGATGGGTGACTCACTCTACAAGACCCACCACGAAGGATGACCGTCACTTGTTCTGCTAATTGTAGCCAGAGTAACCCACTTAGTGTAATGGAGAGGTGGACCACTAATGGCCAACTGGTTATTAACTTTCTGTTGGCCTCACAGTCTAGAAAGAAATACAGCTACTTGTCGGTGCTAAGGCTCAGTTTGGCTCAAGCTGTTCGCCCAGGCGGACGCATTTTCTTACGCCAGCGCTAGGGAGACAGACGGCAGGTCAAATGCCGCATGCCGACCAGCAAGAAAAGTACCGCACAAGCGGGCACCTATTCTCAATGTCGTATAAACACTGCAAATCTCTGTGTATTAATTACTTGTTTCTGCTATTTTCTTCGATGATGGATCCGAGACAGAATCCGAAACGACCGGCGTGGCCTACCATCACAATTGTCCACGCTCTGTTTGTCACCCTTCCCTCCCCTAGAGTGGCTGCAGCAAACCCTGTCATTTTATCGAGCCTCCTCTTATAGACCCCCCTCCTTTTACCCAAGACTCACTTGCATGAGAAGACGAACACGTTTTTACTTGTACCCCGTGCCCATATACATTGACTGGCTCGACGAGAATTCATCGAAAGCATACGAGCGCTCGTCAATTACTCTTCTGGCTATAGAATAGCTCAAAAATAGCTCTAGACAGAAATAGAAGGCATTTGAGGTAGTGGCATGCCGGAATACATTTCAGCGAGGAGACCTTGGTGATGTGCGCAGAAGCTAATGGTATTATGAAGATTGTGGGCTCTTTTTTCACTTGTTATCGATCAGTTAACAGTTCTATAGCCGAGGCATAAAGAAACAAGGAGCTTGGAGCAATAAAACTGGTTCTGTGCATACATGACAGAGAAGATATCAGCAAGACCCGCCAGTGGGCATGGTAAAGGTCCCATTGCAGGTAATACGATAGTTGGGCCTTCGTAAGCTTCATGGTCCACGATGGGAGCAAGGCGGCCCAATGTGCGTGCAGTGGTTTATCGAAAAGCAGACAGCATTTGTTTTTACTTTGCTTTTTTTCGCTGAGTCCACTTCCTTGGGATTGCAAGACTAAATTAAGTCAAATCTTGGTTGGCTTGGACGCGTTGGCTGACAAAGTAGCCCATATAGGGTAAGTATTTGCAATACTTTTTAGCTCAGAACAAGAGGATGCGATCACTGGAACAATAGTTTACCTTGCCTGAGGTTTCGGTGTCCGTCGGGAATCTTTTATCACTGGCGATGGCAACATATTCATGATCATGTGCATATAGGGTTGAAACATGCACAGTTTACATGGTATTTATAGTTCAGAGTGGTCGTCCGAGTGTGTGTGTGATAATTGTACACTTCTGCAGCCACCAGTTCGGTCTTAATTGGTACGTTGATGGCTTGACAGTTCGCGTTCGACTCACCAATTGCCACGATTGCCTTGTCAGCGTTGGATGCGGGCCTGATAATTGTGTGAATATTATGTCTGCTGTCGTCAGAGTTGTTGCTGCGCCCGTGATGCTGTAACCTGCGCATGTGTCAACCCTATATGCGCATGCTACCATCACCTATGATTAAGGATTCCCGACGGAATCCGAAACGTCAGGCAAATAAAACTCTTGTTCCAGTGATCGGATCCTCTTCTTCTGAAATGCTTCCTCGAGCTCGCATATTGTCCACTTTTTATAATATTTAGCTTCGGGCCTACCACGCCTAAGTAATAAGACCTTGAAGCTAAACGAGGTGAAAGATGCCATAAAAGTGGCATGAAAAAGGTATCATTGCATTCCCTACCACAGTCTTAGGTAGAAGAGAATTAGACCATTTTTGATACTATTTTGGCTCACGACTGACACCTCATCATGATTATTTTTGAAGAGCATTCCCTTGTCTCTATGTGGGACATGAGATCCGATTCGGCACTGCAGTGACCTCGCACGCTTCCCCCCCCTGACGTGTTCAAATGGCTTTTCTGACCATGAATGAAGCAACGCAGCAGCTAGCCTGTGTAGGTATCAGTAAAACGCAAGATGCAGACAGAAATAAAAGCAAGCTTCCAACCGTAAGGGATGATAATTTCCACTTGTTTTTCCCATAACATGGTCAGCGCGGGGATGCAGACTTGCGTGTGAATTTGTTAGTTAGCTAATAGCGATAGTATACAGGCATCCCATCTGCTGCACGTACCGGGTGGTTTAAAAGGTCCCAGCAAAGCACACCAGGTCACAGAGTCGGCGTCTACTAGCAACAACAGTAGCAACTGCCATCAGGTTGAGGAAGACGGTCTTGCGTGCCCAAAAGAACCTCCTGCAAGCTCCGCACCTGGTACGTCTAGCAATCGCTTAACAGCATGTACATTTCCGGGCTTTCTCTTGCTCTTACCCTTCCGCCGCCCAGACCGGTCCCACCAAAACATATCCGTCGCGTACCGGCCTTCTTTTACCGACCCCTACCCAACCCCTATTCTACAGACTCATTTGTATAAAGATACGAACATTATTCACTGCATATGTGCCGTACTGAGGCCAACCGATAAACAAAACAGACTTTCTACAGTAAGAGGCAGATATAAATGTCTCCACTGGTCAGTTCAGTTAACCAGTTTTGAGGCTAATATTTCATTCTCTTGCCCCGGAGTTGCTCAACTCGACGCCCACTATACAGAATATCAGAGCTACATCTCCATTAGAAACCACGCAAGTGCGTTCTGGTGCCAGCGTCTTCGAGAGGCTGTGAGCGTCAGTGTCCAGACTCAGGAACCATCTACGCAACCAAGCAGAGCCTTCTGTACATTAAGGTGGCGTGAGCCACGGCTGAAGGAGACGGAACAGGGAATAGGAAGCGCTGTCCGCTACACAGATGGCCGTGCGCTTAATCGCGATAAGGGTACTCTATCATACTTCGCCTACTAACTTTAAACTGAGTCTGATTCATAACTATGATTCATAACTTTAACCGTACTCCAAGTAATGGAGGCAGGAACAGCCTTTAGCGAAACGCACACAGCCAATCATCGTGCGATGTTGCTTAGAGTGCGTGTGACGCCTTCTGCTCACGCGTGCGGCACACATATATAAGCAGGTCCGGGAGGACCTTACAGTGTGGTAAACGATCAATCAGCGTGTGGTTTGCCGTAGGTAAAAACGTTTCAGAAAGCCCAGCGTACGCCATTGGTAGGAATGTTCGGGAACGACCAGACCCGTATATATAAGCTGGAGATGACGAGCTAGGTTATTTGGCTGCTTCTGCAGGTTTTGAGTAAGATTATTGTACTGAGAACCCGGCTCTACTGCCTATTTTCCCCCTACCTTTCGGAGCATAACTATCTTCATCCTATGCATAGCTACTCCATGGAACGTGATACAAGGTCATTGCTAGTACGGGGGCTCCCAATCCTCTGTCCTACCGTGGCATATACCAACAGTGCTCGCGGTCTGATTTCAAACCAAGGGATTTCAAGGTCAAACTGTGTCGCTCATTATGGCAAAACATTTCTATCAATACCAGGTGGTGGTTTTCACTAAAAAAATAACTTCCCTTCAAGTATATGAACTTTGGGCTGTCCTTAGACAGCGGTGATGACTTTAAAGTCTCATTAAGATGGAAAGTTTCCTAAAGCAGGACAAAGGTTCAAAGGTTCTTAATCATTATTTCGTCAACTCCACCCATTTACGAAGAATTTTGGACCTTAAATTCAGAACTCTATAGTTTCTGGAGACACCTAAAGGAATCACAATTACTTTGGATGAGCTAATGGACTCCTCTGATGCTGGTTCTTTGTTCACATTCATAACATTAGCTTAAGCAAGTCAGTGCACAGGCGAAATCCTAAAGTCCAATGACATGGATGTTCCCGCAGCTGTCTCTTTGATCTCATACACCTTTGTTTGGAAACCAATTTAGTTCGCCCCCAATACTCTCGACAACTAAAAAGACATCCAGTGGGTCACCTTTTCTTGGCTTTCTCGTCGGACTAGCAATAAAATAACGAGAATTTACGATTCTTTAAATGCTGAACCCTAACTTGTGCGTAGGCTATATAAAAGATTTTTTTGTCTTTTAGAAGGACCAACTTAAAATTGTTTCCAACATCATCTCAAATCATTCAGAGAATTAAATCTGCGCTCGAGAAAACCATTTAAGATTAACTCCTACTGCTGAATCTTATCATAAAGCAAATAGCTAAGTAAAAGATACATATATTCGTTTAATGCAAAGAAGAGTCTGCAAAATTAATTCAACGAGCAACAGTCAAATCTCCCATAAGAGGAGCACGGTCAACAGTCTGCCAGATCGAGCATAAGTATATCATTCTGATGAAGAAAGCTACAGAGTAGAACAGAATTTCCTGTATAAATCACTTTCCTACAATGATTACCCTATATATTTCCTACGTCTGTGCTTGAAACAGCAATAATCCAAAGGGAAAGGACTAAGTAGTTCCTGTCAAGAGGTAAAAACAAGCATCAGGCGAATTTTTCTTTCTATTACGGATATCTCTGAACTCATTAAAAGACACTTGTGGAAAGCTCGAATAAAAGTGATGTACTAAAACACGAATATTTAACTGAGTCGGCTTGTGCGCCCTAAGAACAGGGTTGACTATACTGCTTAGTAGGAAGACCTTTAAATTATCCCATAAGATACCAAACGGGAAAACCTTTGTCTACACGCGTGTACGAACACCAATCAACAGTTTATATGTCAGACCATCGGTCGAAATTGGCCGTGCACATCGCTGGTATAGGGCACCGCTTCGCGCGCAAAAAAACTCCTATCGTTGGAATCTTTCCCTTCATAAGGATGAATAGTTTATTGATGCCATTCACTCTCATGAACCATACATCAATCGGCACATTACTACAGCAGTGGCCTGTTATTAAGCCCACCTCGAGCCCAGACCAAATTAGGCTAAATAAGCGGCTGGCGCACTAACCAGAGAGTCCTAGTTCTTGATAAAGAAATTCAGGATATGCATTACACATTACATACGTACTAAATTATGTGTAGAGCTTTGATATGTACAAGAAAAGAATGCTGTTTGTTTGTATTTTACGTAATACCAAAAACAAACAAAAATGATTTCTGACATGCAACCAGTTTCGCACGCAGAAAGATGAGAATCTCACTCTATCCTGTTATCAAACTGGGCTGTGTAGCCGGCGACTGGGCTTATTAGCCGGCGGATTTTGCTATGTAAAATTCTGTCTCAAGCTGATTTGGGCTCAATACGCCGCTGGGCCTATACACCGTGGGTTTAATAACCGGCAACCATTGTACTACAAGAATCCCAGAGACAAATTTACCAAAAACGCAAAGCCATCAGTACAACAATAAGATCATCGGCTTCGATGACTTCCAATGTGTGCTTTGAAGCATGATGGCGCAGGGACGATGACTTGCGATGGATTAGAGTCAAAGTCGACATGCAATACAGCCGCATCATTTCCCCTTACTCCCTTTACCCAGCTGAGCCCGAGGTCAAGACATATTCAAGAAGACCGGGGATGGGAAGGCGTTATAAACATTACAGAACGAGAGACGCAACGGCCACTTACTAACGTAAACGCCAAATGAGTATCAATTTTCTAAACATCTTAGATGTGCTATTTTTTTACATATTTACTTCAGTCTCTTGAATACCTGGCAACCAGCGTCAACAAACATAGATATGCATGTTTTTGCCAACGGACGTAGTTACCTTTAAAATATCAGTAGATTAATAATATAGTCCTACAGCACTCCGATGCCTATCTGATGCCGAGATACATAGACGAAGACTGAATTATAATCGGCAGCAAGTAACTAGCAAGTAATTTGTAATAAGTTCGTACTGAAGTTTGCTGTTAGTACAACCTTCAGCATCCACTTTTTCACGGTCTTCGCCTAAAAAACGGTACTTTAGGAAAGAAGATTAAAATAAATACACTAAATACACAAATGCAGGCAACTGCAGTGCGATTGAGTATAAGTCAAACGTGGGTTCGAGTTAAGTGCAGTAGAACGTCGGATAACGAGTTTGATCCGTTCCGGCACCGAGCCCGTCATGTGAAACGCTCGACTTGCGAAACGTAGCAAATCAAACTGCATCAGTTCACTACTTTTCCACTGGCAACGGAGGACCCTAACTGTGAGAGTTAGAATCCACGGGGGACATAGGCACACACACACACCCACTGATAAATGATAAAGCAAGTTCTTCAATTGAAACACTTTTTCTGCTAGTGGCTCGCTCGGTACCTGAAATGCTCTTTTTTAGTTGGCATAGAATCTTTTGATATGCAATATTCGGATGTCCCTGGAGACAGAGGGAAGGCATTGATGGAAATTGTGACGCGAAATTTCAGATGACCTTATGTTACTTAAACTGCCCCTACAAGAGAGGTAATATGGGTTTGTCGTGTAGTCTTTAAGTTAAACCTCAACAACCCGCTGTCATCGTCCTATATGAAAGGGGATAGTCAATTCGAAATCGTCCGTTATGGCCGGTTAATCTCATTTAATCAATACAAAAATTTAGAGATTAGCAGGCTGTATTGACGTCATGTAATTTCGTGACCGCTCATTTAACTGCCGACGGTGGTTGCCTATTTATAAGATAATTAACTGTTAATTATCTTATTCGCTTAATTATATGACGTCAATGAATACCGCTTATCTCGTGATCTTTGCCCTGTCCAAATTTCTTCCGGGAAAAAAATGTTTCCGCAATCTATTTTTGTTCGATTTGTACTGATTTACGTAGGTTCTTGTGTGTTTATATTGATAAGAGTTTACCTAGTGATTAATTAAATCTGTCAAAGCCCCTATCATCTACGTTCTCTGAACGTTAATCAGAGAATGCAGAATAGCCACAAGCTTAAGGATGGAATTAGTATGTTTGCAACTTGTGCAAACCACTGAGGACAGCTGACAGAAATACACATAAGTGCTGCCTTGTATGCATGGCAAACAAACACACTTCTTTACTTGGTGAACGGGACGTGAGAACTATTAGCGGAATCCACTATGCACGACTGAATAAGTTCGTCAAATTTAGATCTGGCGAAAGGGCGGCCTAATGCACTCCTGCATTTTTTTCATTAATTAGAGTACGTTGAAATCCCCCTACCATTTGCAATTTGTCTGCGTCAAAAAAGTGTCCACATTAAGACAAGTCGGCAAATATTCTGCGAAGTCGTGCCAGAAAGGTCCATAAACATCGCGTGCTTGTCCCTAGTTGATATTTTTCCTTTATCCTGCTGCGCTAGCGACCTGTTTACTATCATTCACCATGTGTCGTTCGTTGTTACGATAAAGGAGTAAATGGCCGACAGGACAGACTAACACTCGCAGGTCTATCATAAACGAGCGCTACTCGGCGGACATTTTTTACATAGATTAAAATTGCCCTGAAAATCTATCTAGTGGCAACATTGATGAGATGGGTTGATTGAGAGAGAGCATTTAACCTAACTCCTCAGTTTTCACTTTAATCAACTGCTCCAAAGGATTTTTAAACAGAAAGAAAATTGCCCAAATGTAGTCCTCAGCATGGCTGTTACTGTTACCTTACTTTGATTCTGCTTTTTCAATTTCTAGGCTTTACGGTGAGGAACAAGTCAGGCCACATAGGTTGGGTTAAACTATTTCAGGATGAACAGAAATGAATACTGTTACGGATCCGAAAACTCTCAATTGTTGAGTTTTTGATCCAAGAATACCTCTGATTTTGCTTTCTCATAAGTACGCATGCGTGCAAAACCGAAACTATCCTCAGCGTATGTAGCAAGGCTTATCACTGTCCGCTGTTTATTAAAGGGCTACAAGCCTGTTCAAATTGTTTTCGGCAGTTTCATCAGGCTTAAAAAGACACTGCAACTGCTCAGTGACGACATGGACAGCACAGCCATAGAAAAAAAATCGTTCATACCGCAGATTAGCACAGAACGGGATGGGGCGCAGTAGTTGACAGGGCCAGTGACCACATCTGCGTGCGACAAAGCAGGACCTGGCTCCCTGGATACACAGCAGGATTTACACAGCCAAGGGATTAGAAGAGCCTATCACATTCTGACCCCCAGTCCACTCTTCGGCCACTATACACATAACACAGGCCAAGGGGTGCACACACTAGAACTTGATAAATCTTTGGGCAGCTATATTGCATAATTATCGAAATCAATATGAAACACTCTCCAGTGCAATTTCTCTTGTATACTTAGTTAGGACCGGACAATAGAGCTTAGGGCATTTTGTGAATTGCTGAACTTGTTCAAGAAGGGAAGGAGGGTTCTCAAAGCCTTTTCCTGTCAACACAATTTGTGCATTCCAGCAGGGTTCTTCAAAATCTTGTGCTCTTCATTTGCTAAATAATTACTATCAAATATCGATGGCTATTTAAGCATTAATTTTGCCTTAGCTTGTTAACATGAAACTGGCAAAAAGAAGAAAAATGAAAGGCTGGGAGAAGTAGTAAGTTAACGAGGCTCTTCACACATAAGCAATATAGATTAACTCCAGAAGTGGAAACGAATATATTTGAGTGTAGTGTAATCGTTTCAAAGAACATTATTGCTCATGCATTGTCAGGGAATGGAATGATCTGCGCAGACCATATAACCTAGCTATTTCCCTTCTGGGAACAACCTCCTTCTATTTCGGTGTTTGTACCAATTATTCTTGAGCAAAGGTATCACTCTCTGCTCTTTGCCTTTTGCTTAAACAGTTCATGGCTAAAACCTAGTGAACAATATGCGAAAGTGCATGGCTTTACTTACTCCCCATATAATAGTTGGCCTTTCGATAAATTCTGGGGGAGATAGAATTTAGGAAAGTTAGCATCAAGTCGAACGGTACAGTTGGGGTTAGGCTTAGTGTTTCATTTTGGACATCAATCCGGACGTTAGCGCAAGACGACCTGTAGGGTGGGGGTACTTATACCTTTAGCCGAAGGAATACACAAACATCATTGTTCTGTTTGTTTTTCGCATGCTGCGAATCCCCCTTATGCAGTCAGCCGTGATCTTTGTCGTGGTTCCACTGTAGGCGATAAGTAACCCTTTTAATTATTTGACTGCGCATATCAGTGAACATTATTTAATCTAATTTTTAGTTAACGCAGTTGTGAAAAAATGCGCGGCATTCGGCGGGATTCGAACCCGCATAGGAGAGTTGCCTTTTAGCCAAGCCAACGCT
>JAYGXS010000001.1:66330132-66354084 GCA_036362985.1 Ligula intestinalis
GCATTGGTGGATTTCATGTGAGTGGTAAAGTTGGGCGGGTAATACTGATCCAAGTGTGATTAAACTCACGGTGTGAAACGCGACATTCGTAGCTCAAGTGGGTAGAGCGTTGGCTTGGCTAAAAGGCCGCTCTCCTATGCGGGTTCGAATCCTGCCGAAGGCCGCGAGTTTTTTCACAGTTGGGTTATACAGTTTTGTTAGGGCATTTGCTGTGAACATACATTTTCAAGCTCAGCGGGCCATCAATCATGCAAACAAATTGCACTTATTTGTCTGTTTAGTCCAACTATCATTCAGTAATTCCCTCTGTTTTCAGTTTTTCATTCGTTCCGACATCAATTGAATTTATCACCGATTTAAAAAGCCAAGCCTACCTCATGCAATTGTGTGTGATTTAAACACTCTTCGAAATTGCTCGTTTCTGCGATGGTACACAGATGCAAAAGGCCACAGGGAAAACGTATATTATCAGTGATGATTAAACGCGCAAAAAGTGAATCTAGTTACATATAGCGAGGCACATTTACCAAGATCTGGCCCTTATGAGTGTGGCCTCGGCGTAACCTGTTCAATCGTAGACTGTAAAAAGAAACTCCGGATAGTTTGGGACTATACACAGAAACTAGACTGGATTGTCGTACGTGCGCAGATACTAAAAAGCGGCGAATATTTAGTGATGTCATTTTACCAGCAACTGGCAATTGTTGTCGCCTGTCACCAGGATTAGACATTCTTCAGGTCAATATTTTTTTAAATCTCCTGAACATCAGCTCAGAAATATAGCCGTGTATGTCGCACGCATCCGATGTTTTACTCAGTGGGGGAATTTAATGTAGCCTTCTGTGGTTTCCTTGCCTCGAACTTAGCCTTATGTAAAAGCCTTTGCGAAAATAAGGTTAGAAAAAAGGATAATTCGAATAATTGCGGTCAGGTATTATGATAATAATAGCGGAAAAGCTGCATTAGAAGTGAACTATCCCACTGCCTTAGAAAGAGGACCTTGATCATATTAAACCTGCGTTTTCACTTACAAAACTATTATTTTGGGCAATAATTAAAGTTTTGCCTGTTAGTCAGTCTGGATAGCAGATTCCTCGCATTTATCATAAGACTGTAGCAGTAGATTCGGCCAGTGAACTAATTAAACCCTGGACAAAAAAGTGGTAAACACAGGATTGTACTTCACCGAAACTACTACACGCACAACCACTTGTGTAAGGATTGCCTGGATATAAAGAGTCCCTAGAGGAAGCAGGCATAAATAAACAAACCAGGCGACAGGAACGCATCACGAATGTCGAATATTGCACTAAAGAGAGCATAATTCAAACGCGTATTCTTGCATTTGTGATGGAAGGCACCTTGTAAATTCTGCATATCCGAAGCCAGCTACGAGTAGATTTTCAGATTTCTTAATGATAAAGCGACTTTAAAGTTTTATAGAGCAACATAACACTATAGGTTCAATAGGGACAAGATCCACTAATAAGTTTAATAGACTGAAAATACAGGAAGCTTGCGATCTGCGTCTCAATGGATCACACATGCATGCGTGAAATATCTCAAGGTCAACTGCGCCTCAATGAAGGTGGTATATCTATTTGGCTAAGGGCACAGACAGGTACAGCCTATATGATGCCAAGAAACAAGGACAAAGACAGAATTAAACTCGGCAGTTAGTCATTATTAGGTAACTTCTAACAAGTTCGTACTGAAGTTTGCCGTTACTCCAACCTTTATCACCCACTTAGTTACGGTCCCCGCCTAAAAAGATGAGACATTAGGAAAAAGGATTGAAATAGTTACAGTGAATATGCAGTATGCAGGCAAAGAACAAGTTATGGGGCCCTCCTTCGTGCGATTAAGTATAAATCGAAAGTGTAGTAGAACGTGAGGAGTTTTTTCACTGTCTGCTCCTATTTTCATCCTATGACACAGGACAACTGGCCTCGCCAACAGTCTAAGCAACAAATTTTTGATACCACTGCACATATGTACAAATAGGGCACTCAAAGGAATTTTTCCTACATACCCTCAATATACTGATACTGATACTGATAACATCGGATAACGAGTTTGATCCGTTCCAGCTACGAGCTCGTCATGTAAAACGCTCGACTTGCGAAACGTAGCAGATCAAACTGCATCAGTTCACGTATTTTCTGCAAGAGACTGAGGACCCTTACCGTGGGAGCGAGAATCTACGGCGGACATAGGCACACACAAACCCACTGATAACTGATAAAGGAATTTCGTCAATCGGAACACTTTTTCTGCTAGTCGCTCGCTCGTTACATGAAGTCTTCGTCCCTCGTGGTTCCAATTTGAGTCGGATTGCAGGCATGTCTGCGTCTCAATAAGCTGAACTAGACCTCTTTCTGTAGTCGGCATAGAATATTATGATATGCAATATTCCGATGTCCATGGATACAAAGGGAAAAGTATAAGTGAAATTTGTGATGCGAAATTTAATATGATCTTATGTTGCTAAAACTGCCCCTATAAGAGGAGTTATGTGGGCTTGTCATGTAGCCTTAAAGTTAAACGTCAACCCACTGTCATTGCCGGATGTAAAAGGGGATAGATATTTCTAAATTGTCCGCTATGGCTGGTTAATTTAGTTTAAAAAAGGCAAAAAGTGTCTTTATAACGCCGCACTTGGGTGACTGCATGATGCCGGTGTGATGGGTTAGCCTCTGCAGTTGTTCAACTGGTGTCCTCTGTCCTTTTTTCTATTTATGGAAAACGCCTGTTATTATTTGCTTATCTGATAACGTCTTACGTGGCTGTTTCTTCACAGCTTTCAGGATTTTTCGTTTTTTTCCTGTAAAATATCTTTTTTCAAAGCAAAAAAGTAGACGGCGGTTTTTATGCAGTATAGCTCAGTGCGCGTATGTGTACCATAAGATGTTAAACAGAAGATCCGTTTACTGATTGCCTAGAGATAGATCACTGCGGGAAGAAAATACAGCATCCGGTGAATCAAACTGCCTGCTACTTTCATAAAGATTTTTATTAACAACGTTTTCCTTATCAATCTTATTTTTTATTTGTAAGGTAAAGGAAGCTGCTTCTCTCCTTGCCTTCTATCCAACCGATAGTTGTGAATTCTGTTGGTTTGTTAATTCTACTACAACAGCCACTTTACTCGTTAAGAAAATTAATTGAACCTCACCCTTTTTGCGGCATTTAATCAAAACTGACTAAATCAATAATACAAATGGTTGGCTTATGAGCAAATATGCAAACAGATATAACAGACCGTCTTGATAAAACTAGCCTTGGGAGTAAAGTGTTTAGATTGGTCACAGTGGTGCCCAGTTTCATCGAGCTCTCCTTTAAAAATTACTATTGACCGTAGGAACATTTTTCCTGTTTCATGCGTTTGCAGCCTTAAAATATTTTCGATGCACGTTTAGACTAATGCCGTTCAACCTAAATAAGTGTCCCATAAACTTAATTGTTATTTTTACTTCCCCATGGAAACCACAGGTAAGCCCATTAATGCCAAAGAACAAAACACAAACAATATGCGTTAACAAAGAGTCCCATACCAACTTGCAATGATGAGACCACGGGAAGGGAATTCCCTAAATCCTACTTGTTGCACTAATGACGACTTCAAAAGAACGATATTTTACAATCAATAATTTCTCTGTTAATAACTATTACGCTGACTTGGGCAGGTTCATTTAACTTTTAATTTCATTCGCGGTTTGCTGCCAACTAAACAAATGGTAGCTGGTATAATTTCGCCAGCTATGAATAAGCAATGCATTTTTTCATCATGAATTTCAGTTCTATTAAGTGCTCATGACTCATTTGATTGACCCAATGTGTGGAATATCTGCGCCATGCTTGACCGCTTATTTAAGCTTGCAATCTCGGCTGGTAGTCAGGATTATTATTGGTTGCATTAAAGCCGAATAAGCCCGAAATATACTGCACCAATCTACCCGCATTTTCTGTCGTCAATCTTCTCTATGGTGATAACTCAACTGACTTCGGCCTGGTTGGCTGTTCGTGATATTTGCGACTCGTGCGAAACTTTGATTTTTGGGAAGCCACTATTAAATTTGGCGTCCATTATGGTTTAAAATTACAAACATTAACGGTCGGTTGGCTTTTATATATGATATCATATCAGTATCTAAACTTGAAAACATTTTGACGGTTTAATGGCTCCTATATATTCTACTTGGAGCAAAATACGTGATCAGAATGAACGCTTCACTACGTTAACTTCTCATATCAAGGATAATTGGTTCGTTTTAACAATTAAGAGGGCATGAGCCTACCTTCTAAATATGCTGGTCTAATTTGCTTCGTTGATGTAAGTGGTAATATTTACTATCATAGCGCTTTATAGAATAGAATACCCGCCGCTAATGTAGGATTAAATAGATACGAATTAAATTTATCCGAAAGCAAAGAAAACGGATATTGGGCCAGTGGACGAAGAGCTTGATATAAAGCTCTAAGTATCATCAATATTTAAATAAGTCATAATTTTCCAGGAATGCTGTCAAAAATGGTGCGGACTTATGGAATGAAGTTTAATTTTATATATGTTTCAGAATAGGCATTTTCTCAGTCATCATAACCGTTAACATCTATGTTTATCTCATATTCGAACTTTGCTCGGGACACGTACTCTTTCCAGCTGAGCGTCGCTGGCATGATCTAGGTCTCTCTAAGGCAGATTTAGCTCTCGCAAAATTAGTGTCTTATACCGGCTACCGATTCAGCAGTCTAATAAGTGATTCATGCAAGCATTCAATTTTTATTTATTTACATATCTGTGGCTTTATTTTGAAAGCTAACTGTTAACTATCTTCTATAAACGGCAAATGATGAACTGAATTGATTTTTCTTTCTTCTTTCTACTTAACAGTGCAGGACGATTGTCTTCTAGAACTGTCAAAGCATGCAGCCGAAGACAGGCACAACTTAACTGGGAACTAACTCTTTAAGAGCATAAGTTAAGAGGCCTATGTAGGTCATATCTAACTTTCTAAAAGAGCATGCTATTGAAAAAATGAATTACTTTATCGGTAATGGGCATGTACGCTTCATTATTTATTATTTCATATGTGGTTTTAAGTACGTCAGACAGTTTTGGTTCACTTTACATTGACTTCGAAACTAAAGACGTATAGGCGAAAATGAATAATTCGATGAGATAAAATGTAGGCCTAGCGCATTCGTAAACAAGTTATGTTTGAATTAAATCATAGGAAGGTTTAGACAAATACAAAAAAGGAAATACCACGCAAAGTGCAATCGCAAAGAGGTATGAAATGTCATTCGAAATTATCGAAGTGAGAGGTACTGCGCCTAGCCTGTATTCAAAAAATATGCTGAACACAGTAAACTTCGGAGCAAGATCAGATACTCACTGTTGCGAAAACAACCTTCAGTAAGCAGCGCAGATAAGCAGCACGCTCAGATTTACAACGCGGAACTCCATATAGAAAATCCTAAAATGCCCCCATAATTGCGTTTGATGCCATACTTTCAGACACTTTATCATGGGAAATACAGACATTCAGGATTATAATTCGCTTTGTATGCTAGTCATAAATCGTGTTTTGTTCTAACGTTTAACAGATCTGTCGGTACTGCTGCCATTAAGGACCTTCTAAGATTTGACATTCGGATATCTCATTAAGTTTTTTAAATTACATGCAGTCCTTAAAAATGAAAACACCCTAAGTTTCTTCAAAGCAACTTGCTTTCACAAAATTATATCCAACTAGATTACCTGACATTTTCACATAAAAACGGCCAAACTCCAAAAATATTCAGTACCTTTAACCTCAGTATAATACGCAGTTTGGTTTTAAGAACCATTTGAGAGGATAAATGCATTTCACTTTTGTATATTTTACCTAAATTTACTTACATCACACATTCTGTAGAAATTGTATGACGAACATTATGCAAAAGTAACGTCAAAATCAAATTCACTATCAAGAATTAAGAGCGTCAGTGATTTCCTTAATCGGAGTCAGGAGCAAGGCTCTTTTTGGTACTTCAGCAAGAAGACTAACAAAACTCCAATAATATTCGCCTCACGAGAAATCGTAAACGAAAATAAAAGGGATTACGTAACTAATTTTTTAAATATCGATAAATTTAGGATAATTTTGAGGCTTTTTAGAGTATTTTTATTTTAGAATATTCATGTACTCTTCCAAACCAATCACAGTTTGTTTAGGATGGCAAATATAAAGCAAATCAATTATTATTGGCAATTATCTGAGTATGACGCACCTGGAACAAATTGGCGAAAGCGTGAAAAAATGGGTAGTATTTCGGAAAAAAAGTCATATCCGCCCAAAGCTCCCAGCTGGCCACCCCCAGCTGTGGGACACGTGCATCTTTTACCGCAACAAGGATTGCAAACAAAAGCATCAGTGCGTCAGAGGCGGCGAGTGCGGTCAGATACATGTTCGTCGTGGTACCTCTTAGAAACTTCGAGGTGAGGACACCAATGGACAAGACGTTTCCAATAAATCCGATGCAGGATATTGTGAGGGTTGATACACCCATGATATAATGGCCAATTAGATCTTTCTCATAAATAGATCTCAGTGAGTCGTTCAAAATATCAGATATTAATTCCACAGAATAGTTCGAAAAATTGAAGGCCTTTGGCATATCTGGGAAACTTGGTTCATTGTAATCTTCATCCATGTTAAGGTGCATAGTTAATGCTTCATTTTATAGTTATTTCCAGAATTCCAGCTACCACACGATATCATATGTCATTTATTTGAAATTACACTGCTTTAATGGATCATTGACCTCGTAGAATAAATAATGCGACAAAAGAAACCGATGACCCCCTGATAAAAACTTTAACTGTGCATCTATAAATCATATTCTTATGGAAATAGATGTCTCCTTTATTCGAATATTGCACAAGGAGGTAAATAAAGCAAGCAAAAGTCAGTGTATTACCGGGAATCGCTTCAAATGTTATCTCACGCAAACGCTTCGAATAAGGCAAATAAATGACGACACATTATTGACATAGAAGACAAGAAACGGCATCTACAAAGAGCATATGGCTCTTCTGCTACGTGTGTGATCCGAGGCTGCGACGCCCATAATTTATTTTGGCTTGGAAAGTTGCCACACAATTCAATTGGCCCACTGCCAGTTGTGAGCTTAATGGCCAAATAGGGGATAGGGTTTAGTCGATCACGGTCCCTACTTACCCCATATTTTGGTAATCATGTTCTATTGTCCCCCAACCCCTAATAAGTTGTAGCATACGATGAATGGCATTGATATTTATGGATGGACTGACTTGTCTCGTTAACAGGCCACTTGATATATATGCTACGCTAACATGGGAACCAGATTAGGATTGCGCGCCGATAACGAATTCCGAACATAAAGATGTGGTAATAGACACAGGGACGGCTTCGCACGCACCAGCCACCAGCGCTGGATCCTACCTCCGGTCTTTCTGACTGTCTTTACATTGGACTCAGGTGGG
Organism: Ligula intestinalis; assembly: GCA_036362985.1. Lineage (NCBI taxonomy): Eukaryota > Metazoa > Platyhelminthes > Cestoda > Diphyllobothriidea > Diphyllobothriidae > Ligula > Ligula intestinalis. The sequence continues at coordinate 66,337,643 of JAYGXS010000001.1, forward strand.
TACGGGAGAGGGTGCGATAGATGTTTTGCAAGTCACCTATCACTTTAACCAATTTACGCGCAAATCACCATCCGTGTACCACCATGTTGTTGAATATATGGCGGATATCATCGATATCGACGGTTGGACCGTCCTGTATTTGTGCAGGTGTCAATATTTAGGTCAAAGAGTTATGGAAGGTGTGAGGTAGATGGTTTGCAGATTATCTTTCACTGTACCACAGAATAGGTCACCGTTCCCACAACATCCCTTTATGGAGCACACAGTATATATCGTCAACGATGACGGTCTTACAGTCATGTATCAAAGGGAAGGCTTAGATCGTTATGCGGCGCGCGCGGACTAGCATACAATTCACGGTACAGCATAGAAGAGTTAACTAGCCTTAATCGCTGTTCTCATCTGCCACAACGATCCTTGTTATCTACAAAAATATGTATTTGGGAACAGGAACTACCCAACCAGCCTTAAGTACATTTGCGTATGAGCGCAATTTTGGTATTCAAATCAAGTCAAGTTTATTAAGGTAAATATTGATATTGATTTTCATATTGAATTTTAAGCTGTTTGTGCTAACGAGGTTTTTAGTCTCTTATTTAATGTAGCAAGCAAGTTCTTTTAAAAACCTGACGGTCGAACTACTTACTATCCTACCCTGGGACACATATATTCCGAGTAAGCCGAATCTTTGGTTTTTAACATCTTATAGAACAGTGAATAATATTACGTTTTGGAGGCCTCCCCTGCGATCAACTAGCGCTTCTAATTTTTGACTCTGATTTTAATACCGGAGGGACTCCCTGAAACAAATTTTCAGTCATTTTACATTAAAAATGTTGACTATATAAAGTTCATTGCGGAGCACTCTCATAAAATCACCAGAAGCATGGGCAACGAAAATGCATATCATTCCATCTGTCCAAGAAGGAAAATGTTCATCGCTGTCTGGATTTGAACCTCTGTATTCATCCCAAAATGCAGGCCGTCATAGCGGCCCACATCATGTAGGACAAGTCGCTTACATATACACTTAAGTGTTGGCCCGGTACGGCACTATCTTTACAAAGTGAATTTCGAAAAAATAAAAATTTAAAAAGAATTTGACTATATGTGCAAGTAGACGTAGAAAGTCGAAATAATGTGAGCATAAATTGTCCTTTTGGGGCAACATTTAGCAATATTTTGCAGGTAATTTTGAAGTAAAAACGAAAACTTGTGGCAGTTAAAAATTTTTTACAGTGATAATGGAGACAGTGTTCAATGGGCCTCCATGTTCAAAAAGTGTGTAAGAGAAAAAAACTACTTAGGGTGATAGTAGTAGGAACATAGTAGTAGAGCAGAAATAGGTGTGGGTGGCCTGATGAAGGTGAGTAGTCAACGAAACTGTAGCATTTTAGACTGAGTACTTCCGCGTGGCTTCGTTTTATTCAGCGGTGCTTAATGGAAACATCTAGGTACTCGGGGGACATGAGACAGAGCAAATAGTTTCAAGCGGATCTCCTAAATTCCCAATGGTCCTTTCTCGGAGTCATGGAGAAAGCTGCTCGGAAAAGATGAGGAGCATAGAAGGTTAATAGAATCGGTGTTAAGATAAATGTGCAGTCTCCGTTTGAGAGCAGACAGTCTTGTTAACTACCTAATTTCGATTGGCAAGTTATTCCAAAGAAAGCTATATCTGGAAGCAAAAAACAAAGAGCGTTTACATGAGGAAGATGCAGGAGGGGGTATAAAAAGTACCGAGTTTCTTAGGTTGTAGGGACGGCTGACGGGGCTAATTACAGACGTCCTGGGTAAATTTTTGCTATTATTAAGCCGGAAAAGAAGACAAAAGCCTGATTTTAATCTTCTCACCCAAAGGAACCTTAGTTTCGTTAATTGGCAAGTATTAGAAGCTGTCAGATACAGCAGTTTTTGTGTGAACTTTTTTGAATTTGTTTAATTTTTGAACGGCTAACTTCATTCATGAGACCGAAAAATGGGCAACAGTTTTCTAAGATGGCAAGCACGAACATACGATAAAGTCATAATTTCATTTCAGGAAGATAGAAATTATAAGAAATAAAGCCGCAAATCTGTGCGGCTTTGGCTCTTATTCTATCGGTGTGAGGAGAAAGGTCTAATTTATTGGTGTAGCTTAATCCTAGGTCCTTGATACTGGAACATTCAGTCATTGGGTAACCTTGAAAAATAACAGGTTGTGGCAGCCTTTCAAGCCCAACGCACATGTTTCGGCACTGTGAAGTTTAGAACTCCATCTGCCATGTTGACCTCCACGCCGAAAGAGCGTGCAGATCAGAATGAATTTGTTCTAGGCATCTCGCAGCCGTAGAGTTAGAGATTTGCATAAATATAAGATTGGGAATGTATAACACTCAATGAGATATCATTTATGCAAAGCAAGAAGAGCAGAGGACCTAGCACGGTACCTTGAAGGACACCGTTCAAAATTGCGGTAGGAGAAGAGTTTGAGGATCCCACTAAAACCTTTTGTGGTCGATTTGAAAGATAAGATCTGATGAAGTCAGTAAGAGGACTACGAAATCCTATAGCCTCTAGTTTGGCTAGAAGCCTCCTGTGAGGAACTTTATCAAATGCTTTACTAAGGTCAAAATAGGTAACTACCCCAGATAGATGATCATTACGAAGAGAAGTAAGCAGATTTAGAGAAGACATGTGGCATGTTTTACAAAATCGGTCCGGTAAAAAGCCATGCTGTGAGGAGCTGAGAATGTTATTGTTGATGCAGAAATCTGTTATTTTTTGGCAATTAGTTTTTCAAAGAGTTTAGCCAGAGAGGGTGTTTTATGAACACCGCGATAATTGTGAATATCTGATCGGGAACCAGATTTAAATACGGAAATTATAATAGAAGTTTTCCAGTAGTCCGGGAAAAAGCCATTCTCAAGAAACTCTTCAAATAACTTACTCAGTAAGGGTGGGAAATCTCTTCATTGTTTGACAAGTGAGTTTGAAATGTTATCAGTTCCAACCGAATGTGAATTTTTAAGACCACTTATTTCTTTTTGAATACAAGCGGGTGAGAAATTAAGGGTACTGAGATTTGAATCACACAGCAGGGGGATTACAGGAGTGGGGCTAGTTTCGATGGTATAGATTCTGGCTAAAAATGAATTTAGCAATGCTGCTTTCTCCAAATCCTCTGTAACAAAATGATTGTTGCCATTGAGTAAGGGTGGAATGACTTTCTGAAGCTTAGCCGACAACCGAAGACGGAAGACTTAAGCAGCCGATCTGGAAGAATTCGCATCACTTAATACTGTGGCCTCTCTACGCCTATCTCGTGCAAGCCTTATTTTAAACGCTAATTCAAATATTTGCGCTATTCTTAAGTAAACTGATAAAGAGCTATTAGACGTACCCTTGAGTTGTTTTTGTAATTTCTTAAGTCTAGTTTGGAGAAAATGTGGCACAGTAGAAGAAGCTGAATTTGATTTTAAAATCTTAAGTGGGATAAGAGCCTGAATATTTTCTGTAAGGTTTTGCAATAGCTCCTGGAATTAGTAGGGATCGTTAGTTGAAAATATGCTATGCCAATCTAGGGTACTTACGAAATCATTTATTAATTCATGGTTCACGTTACCAAAGTCGAGGTCATTGCATTGTACCTCTGGCTTTTTAGAAAACAACAGTGAATTAAGGCATGGTCACTTGTGAAAATATCACGATGAAAATTCATCGAAAGAGGGTGGAAATCATTTGTAAAAATTAAATCTAATATGTGGTCATTTCTGGCCACTGAACTGACCAGTTGTGACATGTTTGAACAGTAAATAGTGTCAACCAATTTCTTAAAACTTGGTGGACAGGTATTTGCATGCCAGTCAATGTCTGGCAGATTAAAATCACCTACAGGTAAATCTGACATCGAATTGAGTCTCTGCAACTTTTTCAAATATTTCACACAGCTGCATTGCATTACTTGAGTTACAGGGGGGATTGTAGACACACCCAATTATCGCTTTTTTATTGTGGCAGGATGGCTGAAGTAAGACAAAAATGTCCGGAAAATGACGAAATGCTCAGGTGATACGGTAAATGTACAATGGATGATTTAATATAGAGAAGGCAACCACCGCCACGCTTTTCAATGCGGTCTTGTCTGTACAAACTATAATTATCTATGGCGAGTGTCGAGTGTGTCCAAGATTCAGTGACACAGAGCACATCTGGATCAAGCTCAAATGCTACTGTTTTAAGTTCTGTCATCTTATTAACAACTGATCTCGCATTGAGTGAGACTGCTGAGCGTATCCTTCAAATGCAGGCTACGCTCATCAGTATTTATAAAAAAGGAAAACTTGGTGGCGGAAAGGGAAACGGCATGGGAGAAACAAAAGGCGGAAAGCAAACTGGCCCTGGTCTACAGTTTTTCAAGTAATTATTATCAAATGAACGGTGCATATTGTAGAAAGGCATATTAGAAGGGGCTCCATAGAAAGGACGGCTGAACTGTGGCACGGGAAAACCAGGAGGGGCATAAAAATAGGATTTTGAGGCATTATATCATAATTTGACGGAAAATTTGCCTTCGAAAATTGCATGACTGGTTTTGAAAAACGGTTAATTTTATTAGCTGGCTGAATTATTTGGGGATGTTGATGAGGTTTGGGGAGAGTAAAAGTGCTAGCTTGAACGGTTGGGTCTTTGTTAGATACTGAGTTGTTATCGGTAATCATATTGCCGAATTTGAAAGCTGACATCGATTTACTAGGGGCGATCGTAGGCTTATCTGAATTTTAAGCTATCACAGACGTGGTTAGCTTAGAAGGAGAACGACTTGGCGAGGCTAAAATCTCACTCGAATCACGAGTAAGGTGAATGGAAAAAGCATCAGGGGAAACTGACATTGACCCAGAGGGATGTGGGCTTACCTGAGCGGGAGGGCTGGCCTCAGAGATAACTTTTGGTTTTGTTGAACCAGAGCCAGTGTTCTCATTTGCTACTTTGGATAAAACCCGACGCTCCATTGGCGTTTTATCCTTGAATACGTTAAGTTTATTTTCCTGTAAAAAGTTGGCTGACCTTTCATGCTGAGAGAATATAAGGTCCACTTCTATCGCCAAAAAAGTTTTAAGAGAATTGGCGGGTTTTAACTTCAGGATGAGAGTCTTTTAGCTTCTCCAACTTTAAAATTAAAGCCACAAGAGTCAAGAAACTGAACAGCAACATCTATAGGTTGTTTATCTTTTGAAGCATTTTTCAAAAGAACATTAAAATTCCTTTTTTGCCGATCACGGGTCTCAGTAGACACCATATTGACGAAAGGCTCTAGTTTCTCACATTTCTGAGAAGTGAGCGTAGATACCTTTCCATCAAAGATGGCACCAAGGACCGAAAACAGACAAGCATATTGGTAATAAAACTTACTAAAATTGTCTAAAGCATCAAGATCAAGTTTCTTCATGCCTAAGATGGGTTCATCGTTAGGAGGATTGGTATTGCGGGTTAATTTACGTCTCAGTTGTGGCTTGGGTATCATATTGAATAGGAGGTGAGTGATAGGATATGTTCTTAGCAAAGTTATGCACAAAATTTCGACAGAAAATTTGAATTACCGAAGAGGCTATGCAGGATGCAAATTACCTCTAATAGTATATCGAGTAATACAAACTATTTCTTGCTGAAAATTGATATATTGCCAAATTTTTAGATATTATTCAGTATTATCGCAATAGATTACTTGCTTTTTACGTAAATCTACCGGAACTAGAATGAGGTTATGTCGGTGAAACAGTATAAAAATGTATATTTTGACCTATCGGTAAGAAAGACAACTACCGGTATGTGCACTTGCCAGAGGGTTAGATATACAAATAAATAACAACAATTAAGCTAGCAACTTCAGCAGGTAGCGATGAAATCTGATAAAAACATCTATTTCACTTAGCTTTGAAAGATAAATTGCACGCCTTGACCTTGACCTTGACATGAACCACTTCTAAAAAAATGTCCTCTCAGAAACAACACAAGCGCTTTCGAAAATCTCAGGGCCCCGTCCTTTTAAAAAGGGCATTCTTCCACCAACCTCATTAGAACCGAACATCAACGGGGCAACTTCGCTTGCACGTGTACACTGCAATGGATATCGGGGCCTTCCCACGAAGACAAGGCGTTAAGACGGAAGCCTCGACTTATTCTCTACGATAATAGCAATGCTCATAACGCACAAAAAATCACGCTCCCCAGTTACGGCGCAAGCAAAGGACACAGAATTTGTTGGCAAATTATGTTACGCGTACGTGGATGGAATTAATAGTGTCACTGATAACAACTCGATGCCGAACAAGGAGAGACAGGGACCATAATCCTTGGAAAAACATCCGGAATCGTAAGTAGCATAGTCCAAAGGGTGGTTAACTCGGATGAGTGTAGCGACATCATGTACACTCGTATGTCGCACGATCCTACAGTTTAGCAAAGCCAATCACAAAATTATACTTGAGGAGAAGGCAACAGACAAGCGTTCTGCCAAATCGCAATGAAATCTCTCGTTTTTATCGCAAGACAGCAAAATCAGCATACCATGTGTACGTAGAGTAAGCCAAATAATCCAAGCGAGACCTCTGATAAAACCAAAATTTGACTGGACAATAGGGAACGTAATAATTGAGAAGGAAGCACTGTCAGTACAACGTTGATAGAATCTTTTAACTGTGAAATTCCTGCAAGGATCTGTTCAGGGTTAGCAAAATGGGTAAACTGGAAACGAAAGTCCCGTTGGTTAAAAAGGGTTGTGCGACCACAGCAATTCTTCGGTTAAATCGAAAGCTAAATAGCATTATAGTGGGAACACCGGAAGAAAATCCAACAATTCGTAAAAGGTTAAAGGCGAAAGAGCACAGGTAAAAAGAGACCTTAAAATAAGGAAAAGGCAAATAGTTCTGGTCAAAGAAATTTTCCTTGGCCGAAAGCAGTCAAGCTGATAGGTTAACTGACATGAAAACATCCGCTTACGGAGCTACTTTAAATTAAAGTAGCCGCTTTCTTTAAATATACTATACTAACTGCCAAAATATCTGCAATGAATGCAATGAGGTCAAATTAATAGCCTCTGAAACGGCAGATAATTGCTTTGATAGAGACTTGGTTGACAGAAGCAATAGTGATAAGCGAATTCATTATTGAAGGCTGCCCAATGTTGCGATGCAAAAGATCTCAACGTAGGGTTAGAGGCGTGGCACTGTGCCTAGCCAGTAAACTTTTCTGTTGTCAAAGTGAAAACGCTGACCTCATCCTGCGATGGTTTTAATAATATCCTGTAAGCGCCGACGCTCAACCTATGCGTTGGCTACCGGCCTCCCAGCTCAAGCGAAATCGGTGATAAAAAAACTGATAATTTCAAGAAATGTTATTTACATACTAGGTAATCTATCACATCTGGGTGATTTCAAGTCACCTGGCATCGATTGGGGAAGTCCTGGTGTATAGGTCACAGCAGCACCATTCAATTATCAACTATAACATAACATTGCATTGCCCTTGCCGGTATTACTATCTGCCTATTCAATTGTTGTCTGGACAAATATCTCATCTAACACAAAGACTTCGGAACCCAACTGTAAGAAGGGTAAAACTCAAGTTGTCTTATTCACTTTAAGTCACTTTTTGAGGAATAATGCTTTTGCCCTTGAACCCCCTGTTCAAATACAAAAATTGCAAAGAAGTTCAACCTTTACAATAGTACATAATAAAAATGTAGGCTTAGCATCAGCGATAGGTGTGAGCTAGTGGCAAACTGCTGCTACTGACATTATGTTTATTATATATGGTAGAGTTTTTCAGCATGGGAGAACCAACTTTCAATGGCTCTGCCTCTCTCGCTTACATACACTGAAAAAAACAGTATCTGAAGCGACCACCTCGTCAGGGAGTCCGTTACACGCTCCGACGACCCTCTGCGAGAAGGCCGTCCATCAAACGTCCATATGGGCTGGCTTCCTCTCTGACAATTCGGTTGGTTTGGATGAGGTCACCGTGGAGTTGCCTGTAATTGACATTGAATAAATAAAGTTCGGTCTATTTGTCTTCATAAGGCAGATGACCAAGATACTTAACCGTCTTCGTAGCCCTCGCCTACACTCGTTTCAGGTGCAGATAATTCTTCTTAAACCAAGAAAGCCAAGCTTAGACAGCATACTCACTTGCCGAGTATAAGGCCCAATTAAGTGAATGCCCACAGAAAATATGCATTGCATTGACATACAACATGAACCACAATATGTCACAAGAAATTGTATGGGTACAGCCGCAGTCGACGGAAGAATTAGGACGAATTTGCAATTATAAGTGATAGCTTCGGAAATCTATTAACGGAAGGACCACGGAGAGTACAGTTGCTGCATGAGTTTTTTTAAATTGATGTTTAAGGTTGAATCCCCTGATGACAATACAGAAGTTGTACATGGCAAAGATACAGCCGTCATTAAAACTGTATCGTTTTCCGTAGCAGAAATTTGGCACGCCCGAAGCCATATCAAACCAGATAAGTCTCCTGGACCAGGTGGGATCTCTGGGCTGCTAATCAAAGAACTATCGAGCGAGTTATCGTTGCTTCTTTCATACCTGTTCGAGCTATTTGTGAGAATATGTAAGTTGCCTTCGCAGTGGAAGAAGTCCCTTATATAAGGGAGTTAACAAGATGACAGCAAACATTATAAGGCATTTTAGCTTGACTTACTTTTCGTGCAAAACAATGAAAGTCCTTGTTAAGCAGGATATACTCAGATTTTTCGATGAAAATGTCGTCGTACAGAGTTTTCGCCATAACTATCGGTGAGAGCGCTCCTGCCTTTCAAAGTTGTTGTTTTCATTTGAGGTCCTCATATGTGGTTTAGAAAAGGGCTTTGAAGTAAACGTAGTTTAGATTGGTTAGGAATGCCCTTGAGGACACTATGAGTGTAGATTACCCATCTAATTTTTGCAGTCAAAATGAAGTTGGTTACCGTTAAAATAACAAAACTTCGAGTGAGTTGTCACGGTACACTGCAAAAAATTAACGGTGGAAAAACGGGAAGAGTCCACAATATTTGGCAACCATGGTTACAAAGAGGAATTAAAAACGGCTGCCGATAACGACAGTGCAGAGGATAGTATAAGCATGCATAGAAAGCAATTGACCATATAGGGAACCACCTCAAATAGTAGGAGAACCTTTTTCAAAATCCAGAAGTTGTGTGATTGGAAAGGAAACGGATAATTAGGACTTTGTATCTTCCGAAGTTAAATGTTTCCGCAGTTTGGCTTTGAAAACTGCTAATGTAGACGTCAAATTAACTTCGAGTGGAATATTATTCCAGAAGAAGGCATGTTTAGGGGCAAAGATGTGAATGGTTATAGGTGGAGTTAAAGGGTCTAGAAATTATCCTAAAGGAATAACGAGTGGTATAAGGTTGATTTGCCGGAGTAAAGGCCTCAATTCGTTGGGGATAAGGTTTAGAGTTTACGTGATACAAGAAGCAAAAACCGCGGATGCCTCGGGTGGAAGTCGAATGGCTAACTGGTGGAGCCATAAAAGCGTTCAGCCGTAAGGATCAAATTCAGTCATCAAATACAAAAGATCGGTCACGAAGCTTCTTGAAAAGTTCTCCTGCCAAGCAAACTAAAAGTCTTAAAAGTTTAAGGGATGAAACTCATAAAGTGAAGCCTGCATATCATATTTTATCCCTCTTTACAAATTTACGAAACTTGAGGTGGTGTTTAATAGTCTTAGAGTGGAGATGGAGGAGCTGAAGAAATTTTCTCGATTTCTCCCTTACGAGGAGAAACTGGTGATGCGTGAACTTGAGGGAGAAGACCTAACGTACGCAGCAGCAGCATCCGTCGCCGAAGCGTCCAGGCACAAAAATGATCAGGCACGTAACATACATGGTCATGTTGTCATTGACGAGGAGCACCATGATCAAGATCCTACAGAAACATCTCTAACTGTCTGCGGGACTGATACTCTACGCCCAATTTCAGCCCATGAGGAACTACCCTACCTTGCAAATCCTCATGGCCATAGCACTGAGGCCCGTGCTGGAAGCAGCCGGACTAGCCAACAAATACCTCGAGACAAAGTTGAGGTGGATAGTACACAGTGCATTATTCTACATGGGCTCCCTGAATCAACTGATGGTAGTCCAAAAAGCAGAATAGATGAGGACACCAAGGCCTTAAGGGAGTGCTAAAAGGACGTTATTATTGAGGATGATTACTTTTTGATGCTCAAGCATTTCCGAATAAACAGTAAGGAAATCTCCAATTCTCAAGGGAGGAAACCCAGGCCATTAAAACTTATTGTTGAGAGTAAATTTCAGAGAGATCTCTTGCTCGAGCGAACAGCAGGAGGAATCCCCGGCCATAAGAAGTTCGTTTCAACAAGAGTACACGGATACAGAAGAGGATGAAATGGATGGCCTTAAAGGCATACTTAGCCATCTTGAACGAAAAAAGAGAGAAGGGTCTGGAAATACGCAATGGGGTGATTGTCCGACGTCAAAGGCCCTTTCTGTGGAGGACGCCCGTCATCCTAACAAAAGTCACACGGCCGGGCAATCAACCCAATGTAAAAATCTCTACAAAATCTTTAAAGGCTAGATCTCGCTATCACGACCAGCAATAAAGGTGACCAAGGCGAGAGGGAGTAAAGCCAAGAACATGACAATGATGTGCACAAATGTACTGAGTCTATTTAACAAACTGGATGAACTCAAACTCGCCGTGAACCATGTGCAACCAGACCTGATAGCGCTTACTGAAACATGGTTAACTGAGCAAATAGCGGATGCAGAAGTCGGGTTGGAAGGATTTTAGCTTATCCGCATGGACAGAAAGGGACGTAAAGGTGGGTGAATCGCGATGTTCATACGAGCTGGTATCAACTACGTCCCAGATAGTCTGTCATCACCCAGAAACAATTCCTGTGAAATAATATGTTGTAAACTGGCAGTACCGATGCACTTGAATGACGATGGTGCTTCCCAGCTGCCTCGACCCACCTCAGACATCTGCAACGTCCCATCTAATTAGCAAACTTGTGCCACTGGTCAACGATTGTAATCTCCGTATCGAGCACACCCATGCATACAGTAGATGCGATGTCCTCAGCTGGTTTTTTGCCTTCAAACTGACCGCGGCTAAGTATACCTCAGTTAAAGGACATGACAGTTTTTCCAGACCCCAAGTATTCTTACTATAAAACCGTAACAGGTACAATATATAGCTATTTTATTTCATGTTTTTCTAGATTTGCTTCCTAGAAGTCAGGTTTTTTTCACTTAAAACAAACTCTATACTTCGAACAGTATTGACCTAGCAAAAGACCAAAACAAATACAATAGTCACTGCGAAAGAAGGGGTTTGGGTTAGGTTTTTTCCTGCCTTCCGGGGTTTTTGACGGCGCCAAAGATGTGCTTTACAAATAAAACTTATTATTATTATTTTTTTTTACCTAACCAACCTGACCTCCATATTGTTCTGGTATACAGACCGCCAGGACAAAGAACGGAAGCGGACGATGTACTTATCCCTGAGGTAAAAGAGATCTGCCATAGCGAAAATGTCCTTATACTTGGAGATTTTAACGCTCCGAACATAGATTGGCATTAAATGCACAGCTCGTGATCAGAGAACTCACTCGAACAGAAACAACTTCACTTATTAAATGACGAATTTCTTACCCAGCATGTCACAATGGACACGCGGTTTCGAGGTGGCCAACCATCTAGGTGCCTGGATCTCGTCATTAGTAGAGACGAAAACTGTACCCTTGAATTGACTACTCAGACTCCTTTTGGCCGAAGTGATCACGGTGTTCTTGTCTGGGAGTACAGCTATTTCTAGGTACCCGTCGCTCTTGCAATTAGCAAGAGCAATGTATGTAAAGGAGATTATGAGAAAATGCAAGGACAACTTAACGTGACTGACTGGAGCCCTGCATACGTACCTGACCCGAACGATGCCTGATGCTTCTTTATGATCTTAGCTCAGGAACTAGTAAAGGACTGTTGCCCGCTTAAAAAAAGCTTGCGCATCGCCCGGCCGGAATGGGTGAAACCGAACACAAAAAGAAACTTCAAGAAGAAAAGAAGACTGCGGAAAAAATACGCCCAATATCAACAGCCCCAACACTTCTGAGAATTCAAAAAACAGCGAAATTCATGTCGAAGACAAATTTGAAAAGAAAGAATGGCCTTTGAAGCAGAACTAGTCAAGGGAATAGCCCATAACCTAAAAAAATTCCCTTCGTTTGTGAATAAGGCCAAACGGAATCGAGATCCCATCCCTTGTCTGAAAGATAATGAGGGAAACAAGTGAATGGATAACTCGGATAAGGCAAACCTCGTGTCCAATTGCTTTATATCTGTGTATACCTAGGTGCCGCCTTTTGACGAGAATGTACAGCAATATATAGTCTCAGCAGCGCAAACAATTAGCACGGTATTGCTCGCAACAGACACTTTAAGAAAAGCCTTGAGACAGTTAAAGCCCACTAAATTGCCTATTCCAGATGGATTATCTGCGAAACTTCTAAATGAGCTCACAGAACAACTGGCCTCCCCACTTTCCAAGATCTTTAAAAGTTCAATGGAAAAAGGAGCCCTGCCTACTGACTGGAAGCTGGCCAACATCACACCTATTTGTAAATGAGGAGAGAGAACTTCACCTTATAGCTTTAAACCAGTTAGGCTCACAAGCATTTGTTGCAAACTAATGGAGAAACTAATCAAAACGGAACTAATGAGACATATTGAGGAGAACAACTTGCTAAGGGCAGCGCAACACGGATTCCAAAGTGGCCACTCTTGTCTCAAAAACCTGCTAACATCCATGGAAAGCTGGACGAAATCTCTGAAAATGGGATCGTTGGTCGATGCGGTCTACATTGACTTCAGCAAGGCATTTGACAAGGTTCCACACAGACGACTAATATCAAAGCTGCATAAAATGGGTGTGACTGAAAATTTCCTCAAATGGTTAGCCGACTTCCTAACAGGCAGACGTCAGCGTGTTTGTATTGGAGACACCAAAACAGAATGGAAAACCGTATCCAGTGGGGTTCTGCAGGGAAGCGTTCTGGGTCCCATTCTATTTCTGGTATATGTGAACAACTGCCTTGACTGCCTCACTTGTGAGAAAGTCATGTTTGCAGACGATCTAAAGATCTGGAAGTCCATTGTAAGCTCAGAGGATGGACAGACTTTACAAAATGACTTGGATCACTTGCATCAGTGGTGTGAAAAATGGCAACTGCAGCTGAACTTCAACAAATGTCAAGTCATCAGTTTACGTTCTAGTCACAGAAAAGTGATACCATTCGAGTATGACTACTCGATCGGAGGTCATCAACTCAAGCTAGTGAACGAACTACGGGATCTAGGTGTACGCATGACGCCTGACCTCAAACCGTCAACTCACTGTGCTAAAACCACAAAGAAGGCTATGGCATCCTCAGAGCGATCAGAAGGTCCTTCCTCTATTTTAATGAGGATCTTTTTGGGCGAGTCTTCAGAACATTTGTTCGGCCAATTTTAGAGTACTGCTTCCAGGCGTGGTGCCCTTGGATGAAGAAAGATTACGCAATGCTCGAGAAAGTTCAAAGAAGGGCGACCAAGCTAGTCAGCAGCTTAGTAGGTCTCCCAAATGAAGGTCGTCTAGATAGGCTCAATATTTTCCTCTCTATAATAGGCAATACAGAGGTGATATGATCATGGTGTTTAAAATTGTCAGATGACCGACTTCTTTGAATTTTCACAAACAATGCATCAACGCGGTCATCCGTACAAACTGAAGAAATACCACGCTAAACTAGATCTGTTGGCCCACTTCTTCTCCCAGCGGGTCATTGATGAATGCAATAAACTTCCTTTCTCGGTTGTTCTTGCTGAAAGCGTCGACGCATTCAAAAGAAGGCTTGATCTTACTTTCCTTGCTGGTCATACATTTGGAAGACAACAACAATTTATATAGTTTATATATGACATTGAACAATATGCATGATCTGACTGCATCTATCTGTAAATAGGGTTTTCAAAGGCTCTGCCTCTCTTCCTTATATATACTAAATTATACTGAATTATATGTGGTTTTATATCACATTATTTCTCCCTGCTGGAAATAAAGTTACAATATTATCGCATGTATGTTATACCCATCCTAAAATACTGCTGTCCCATTTTTGGTCCAATAAATGCCTCTTACCATGGTAAGTTTGAAAATGTGCAAAGAGTGTTTACTCAAAAAATATTTGCTCTTCCTCGACCCATTTTTTCTTATACGGACAGACGTCAGTTAGCAAACATGACATTTTTGAGTTAAAAGACTTGAAGCGAGCCTCTGCTTCCTTTTTCGCGTTAACTTTAGTCCTAGTCTCCGACGGACTAACGCTCTTATTTCCGCAGATAGACCTTATGCCACTCATAATTCCTCCAGGATTATTGCACCTCCATTTCGCTCCACATCGAACCATTCTCGCTTCTTTGCCTCCAAATATGCTTTCCTCTGGAATACTATTCCCCTCGAAATTAGGCTGTCTTTTAACTTAGCAGATTTTTAAGTCAAATTACGTAAACACTTAAATTCGGAAGATATAAAGTCCTTGTTATCTGTCTCCTTCCCAAACACACAACTTTTGGACTTTGAAAAAGGTCCTCCTGGAGTTTGAGGTGGTTATGTTTATGTAACATTGTTTCCCATATATTTCTATTTCTTCCTCTTTTTAGTGATATTTTCAACGACGTTTCGTCCACTTCTCTGTCCAAACATCATTGCCGTTTCTCCATTTTCCGTTTTACAACCCTGACGATAGGCTTCATGGTCTTCACTCATGCTCATGGCGGTTCTGCTATTTTCGCCAGCTCGTCACTGGACACCGCAGTTTACAAGGTCGCATCTCCGGCGTTTCGTTGATGATCACGTGACCTCTGCCGTCCACTCTCTTGTCGATTCTTTTGTCCACGATGGCCTTCTCCGGTCTCACCTACTTGATGGTTGATCATGAAGCCAGTCGGGCGGTGTAACAGTGGTGAACGACAGTCTCTGCTGTTATATGATTTCTCCAATTACAAGAAGCGTTTCCCACCCTCATACGTTTTCATCAACAGTCCTGTCTCATTTGCACTGCAATCAATCCTCTCAACCAACCCCCTTAATTTTGTCGAAGCAGTTTTTTCTCCTACGTTTTGTTTTTTTAAGCAGGGGTTCGCTGAACTCTGCCCCGCCTTTAATGGTAAGAGTTATTTTCACTGCTTCCTTAGTTCACTATGCGTTTCAGATAGTGTTGACTAATAGTTAATAACAACGATATGTTTATGAATATGAATTTATCTGCCAGCACTACTAAACGCTCCCGTTGCCTATGTGGTTGTTTCACGGAGAGCCGAATTTATCAATTTTGTATTTATTTTTCCACAGCACTATGTTTGCAATAACGAGGCCCTCCGGGCCTAAAATATAGAATTTATTGATTTATTTAGTCAGAGTAAAGCATCATTTCCAAATGCTGCAAACTCTTCTCGGTTTCGCAACCTTTGCGATGGTCTTCGAGGTCGCTATTGCTGGTCATCGCCCGATCTTACGCTTTCGCTTACTTGTCGGTGGACTCTGGAGCCTGGTGGGTCAGATCTCGGTGATGTTGCCATGACATATTCTGTCTTCTCCTCGATGTGATCCTGTTGTCCCTGATGACCCCATCCTAACTCACCACTATATGATTTTGTTCCATAAAAAAAAGCATCTCAAACCCTCAACAGCAAGATCCCATCTAACTGCATCATGTCATACCATGCCACCTATTAAGGCAGTTTTTCTTCTAATTTTTTTGGATATCGGCGGCTCGCTGAACTCAGCCACCGATGTAGGAATGTTTACTGTCCAAACAGTTATTTTGTAGAGATTTCGTTGTTAATCGGATCTAACTTACTATATTACCACGCGTAACGTACTACTAAATCTTGTTGTCATGCAGTCGCTTACACGCAGCTGTGATTACCAATTTTGTATTTTTTTTCTTTTTGCGACAGCACGAAATTTGTAATGAAAGGCCCCCTTGGTCCTTAAAAATACAATTTCTTGCTTCATGACTACCAACAGCCAGCTTTGAAAGAATATTTCTGGCCCTAAAATCCTTTCATATTTTTTCGCACTGAACCGCGACAAATCATTTGAATTTGTTCTGTGCTTTTCTTCCAAATAAACTTTGTATTGTCTGTAAATATGTAATTTTTACTCTACACTTATGGGATTTTCAACAGTATTTCATGCGTTTTACCCTTTACATATTAATAAATATAAATAAAAGCGATGTAAACTCGCGCTCTGAGGGATCAAAGGCCAAAAATTTTGTAAGCAAATTCGTTTGACTTCGCTCGAATTAAAACAGCAGCGAGTGGTCATCACGTGTATGTAAGATAATTCCTAATCACCAAATGCGTTTTTAATGA
>JAYGXS010000001.1:66354094-66366997 GCA_036362985.1 Ligula intestinalis
ACGTCAGACCACATATATATCTCTCCCGACGAACGCCCTTTCTCCTTCTGAATTACCACCTGGGAATTGAATTTTCGCTTCTATTACCATTTATTCAGTTGTTCTTCGCAGGTCTCGCATCTCGCTAACTCACTGCACTTCATAAACGTCTTCCTTATTCTCTTTTCTTATTCTTCAGCCTTTCATCTTCTTAATTCCTTGGCTGCGCTGTTTACTAAACGTACATCAGGGGC
Source organism: Ligula intestinalis (assembly GCA_036362985.1). NCBI lineage: Eukaryota > Metazoa > Platyhelminthes > Cestoda > Diphyllobothriidea > Diphyllobothriidae > Ligula > Ligula intestinalis. The sequence continues at coordinate 66,354,328 of JAYGXS010000001.1, forward strand.
ATGACTATTCTGATGTTCCCATTTGCCTATTGCATTGGCATTTCTTGGGCATCACGCTGTATCTAAATCCTGACTTTTGCGTAGTCGAACTTTCGGGAGACACAAAAAGGGCACACTTGACTTCCCTTTAAGAGGATATTTTGGTAATTTTCAGCAAGTTTAACTGCAACTTACTGAATATATTTCGTTTTAATGTGAAAAATTAATAATATGCATACATAACATAAAGCAAAGCTTTACCGGGGTTTACACCACTGCCGGTTTTGAAACCACAATGAATAAGTTGTTGAGGTTTCAAAAAACGCAAATGAAGACAAATCATTTGTCAGGTAGGACAGCTGTGACACTCCAAGGGACAACTGATGCGGACTGAATAAACTTAAAGACTTTCAAGGGAGTTTGTTAGCTTGCGCAACGCAGAAACAGAAGTGATTCGCCATTTCTCACTGGCCATTTTGTAGAAGAATTCTGGTGCTTCATTGCGAAGCCGTTTTAAGAAGCAGAGGTCCTGGCCGTTTAAATTCTCAGTGTTTTCCCTACAGATAAAAAGATAAGGCAGAAAATGGAGAATTGGGTCGCTAGTTGGCAGGAAGCAATGAGGGAGCGAAACATACCGGGCGAAGGCGACTTTTACGCTAATCACCGCTCAACATGATTGAAACCTACTTATTATGTATAAAAATCCTCACAACAATACCACAAGTAAGTTTTCTAAAGAATACGGTCAGTAGAGGCATGTTTCGACAATTAGGTTCGCAACAATTGCCAGTTGTGTAAGGACGAGCCGTTGATCCACAGGGACCAGTTACCAAAGACAGAAGCCATCAGGCTAAAACGCATTTGCTTTGGAACTGAGCAGTTCAGCCTAGTCAATCGTTAAAGGGTGAAAGGCTCGGGAAAAGATGACACATTGCGAAGGGGACGCAAATTGCTACTTGATTCAAAGGTAAATTGAATGCGACGGGACGAGAGGGCGTACAACAAGGCAGATGGTGAGATATGCTGGAACTTCATGAACGCGTCTCTCTGAAGAATCAAAGACGGACTTCGAAATGTCAGGCAAATAAAAGTCTTGTCCCAGCGACCATACATCTTTCTTCTAAAATTCGTTAAGGTCAGGAGCTTGAAGCTTAATATTTAACCACTCACCACTCGTGCCACCTCATGTATGCCCATCGAAATTATACCCTGCTATTTCTGATACTTTTGATAACGGTGGCAGCACACAAATAAACGCTTACTGATATAAAATTTGGAACATGGTCTGCCATTTTAGCTTCGAGGAAGCACACTGGGTGTCAGAATGATTATTTTTGCAAGATTCGCAAATATTTAGCATAAAAATGGCCGGTAACATTATCATATGCGGAGGTACTGAGATATCGCTAGCCCCATCATTATGTCTTACAGGAGCGATAATAATAGGGATTTTATGGTTGGGTCTCATCACAGATAAATCAAACTATACTGAACCGCTAAGCGTATAAAAGTAGATAATAATAGGCAATAATTATTCAAATAACAAAAAAATTGCGCATGATGATTGAAATAAAAAGTGCACTCCATAGGAAAGAAGATCTACGCAAAAAGTGTTTGCAACAAGGCCGAATACCAAGATCGACTCCAAATACAAATTAAGCGAATAAAATCAAGCCATGAACTGTAAGCTTTTCCCCATTTTTAAACTTATAATAGCATTTTATGTATTTTGACAGATATTATAGTATGATCAGCCGACAAGCTAAAGTATTTTACGTTCAAAACTAAATTGAATTAAAAAAGAAAAAGATGAATTAAAAACTTAACTTAACCTCTGATAACTAAAAGTACCTGCAGGATGCCAAACATTTGCGACTTTTGGTGTAAAGTAATAAGCATAACGTCGCCTACTAAAGTGCATATGGTAGGTATATTAGTGTATATACATATACAGGAGAAGATAAGGCGATCTCGGGAACCATTGTTTTATCGTCCTGACGATTCAAAAGCGTACAGGCTTCCGTCATCAGAGGTGGTAATTGTACCACGCCTCACAGTATTTAAAGGTGTTGGCAGTCATAGTCAATAGGGTTTAACCAATACAGAGGAGGGGGGAGGGAGGAGGGGGTTAGACGGGATGTTCAATCATCGTGCCCTGTGAAGCGTAATAACCTCAGTCAAGGGGTCTCTCGTCAACTTCTGGTGTTCGCGTTTGTGCAGCCGTCATTGACCGGAGCTGTCTTCCCAGGCCAGGAATCCTCCTTATGCCCCTACGTCCATCCGGTTTCACACTTGCAGGCTGACCGGATGAGCTGGCTGAGCTGATGATTGCCACTTCCGGTTGTGGCTCAGCTATGGGTGTGTCCACCATCGGCTTCCGAGTTGTCATCGATCGAAGAATTCGTCCTAGGACGGTAATCCTATTTGCGCTCATGCGTCCATCCGGTTTCACACTCGCAGACTGACCGGATGAATTGGCTGAGCTGATGATTGCCACTTCCGGTTGTGGCCCAGCTATGGGTGTCCATCATCGGCTCGCGAGTATGCAGATTCGCGTTCCGTCTATGGTCTCGTTTGCTCTTTTCTTCATTAGGATGCGTTCGAAGGGCTTGGTAGGCCGTGGGAAGTATAACACAACGGTTGATTGAGGTTGTCCCCGTGTGCCAGGCCTCGATTGTCTCCCTGACCACGCGGCCATTTCCTCGACCCAGGATTTCGGCATTCTGGAAGGGGAATTTGTGTTTGGAATTCGCGCAGTGTTCCGCCACCAACGATCGATCGTCCATCCTGTTTACTGCCCTGTTGCGTCTGCAGTCACTTGCCCGTCCCTCCGACATAGTCGGCCGCACACGAATCGCATTTGATCCGGTAAACGATGTTGGTGGTTTCACCTCGGGGCAGGGGGTCCTTCGGGCGCATAACCAGTTGTCGTATTGTCGCCTCTGGTCGGTAGGCGATGCCGACACCCAGGGGTTTAAGTAGACGGGAGACTGCCTCTGACGCTCCATTAATGTAAGGCAGCGAACGCCATACTGTTGATTGATCGGCTGTTGGACTTCGGTTCGGTCGAGACTGCCTACCGCGCTCGATAAAGTTTCGGGGGTAACCGTTGGCCATGAAAAGGCGTTGGAGGTATTGCATTTCAGATTTCCGGTCATGTGGCTCGCTGCAGTGTGTTTCTGCCCGTTTGTACAGCGTTAACACACAACTGCGTTTGTGGCATGCTGGGTGCTTGCTATGGTAACTCAGGATTTGGCGCGTATTGGTGGCCTTCCTATACACCGTCGTTCTGAGATTCCCATTCGTTTTTCGCTGCACGAGTACGTCTAGAAACGGCAGTTGATGGTCGTTCTCGGTCTCTATCGTGAACTGGATGTCAGGATAAACAGAGTTCAGGAGATCATGGAATTCCCGGACCATGTTCCGCTCAATGATGACGAAGGTATCGTCCATATACCGAGTCCAAAAGTTTGACCTACAGTTTAGCCAGATTAAATGTAAAAACCTTACTGGAGGACCAGCAAGCTTACATCCCGTGTGACAACGCACCGATGAGGAAGCTGGTGCCTCAACTGGATAAGATGCTCACCAAAATGCAGACAAGCAATGCGATGAGCAGATCGGTGCACCTGGCCATTCAACCAACAGATGCCCCCGCAGCAAGGTTTTACGGACTGCCAAAGGTAAACAAAGCCGGTGTTCCCCTCCGGCTAATCGTGTCATTACGCGGGGCACCAACATTTAATCTGGCTAAATGGCTATTTCGAAATTTGAAGTCATTGACGTCGGACGCGGCCACGACGGTATGTTTGGCCACCCAATTCCTGGAACGTCTCAAGGGAGTTCAAATCACTGAAGACGAGGTCATGGTGTCATTCGACATCACCTCCCTCTTTACTTCGATCCCACAAGACCTGGCAGTCGACACGGTCCGCGAACTGCTCGAGAGCCAATACGACGAGGCGAGCAAGACGGTGAAATTGAGACATCTCCTTCAACTCCTAGAAATCTGCCTGAAGACGTTCTTCACCTTCGAGGGAGTGACATACGAACAGTGCAAGGGGACGCCAATCGGATCGCCGCTCTCAGGTTTCATCGAAGAGGCAGTGCTTCAAAAATTAGAAACTCTCGTGTTCGCAAACTGTAGGCCAAACTTTTGGACTCGGCATATTGACGATATCTTCGTCATCATTGAGCGGAACATGGTCCAGGAATTCCATGATCTCCTGAACTCTGTTTTTCCTGACATCCAGTTCACGATAGAGACCGAGAACGACCATCAACTGCCGTTTCTAGACGTACTCGTGCATCGAAAAACGAATGGGAATCTCAGAACGACGGTGTATAGGAAGGCCACCAATACGCGCCAAATCCTGAGTTACCATAGCAAGCACCCAGCATGCCACAAACGCAGTTGTGTGTGAACGCTGTACAAACGGGCAGAAACACACTGCAGCGAGCCACATGACCGAAAATCTGAAATGCAATACCTCCAACGCCTTTTCATGGCCAACGGTTACCCCCGAAACTTTATCGAGCGCGGTAGGCAGTCTCGACCGAACCGAAGTCCAACAGCCGATCAATCAACAGTATGGCGTTCGCTGCCTTACATTAATGGAGCGTCAGAGGCAGTCTCCCGTCTACTTAAACCCCTGGGTGTCGGCATCGCCTACCGACCGGAGGGACGGGCAAGTGACTGCAGACGCAACAGGGCAGTAAACAGGATGGACGATCGATCGTTGGTGGCGGAACACTGCGCGAATTCCAAACACAAATTCCCCTTCCAGAATGCCGAAATCCTGGGTCGAGGAAATGGCCGCGTGGTCAGGGAGACAATCGAGGCCTGGCACACGGGGACAACCTCAATCAACCGTTGTGTTATACTTCCCACGGCCTACCAAGCCCTTCGAACGCATCCTAATGAAGAAAAGAGCAAACGAGACCATAGACGGAACGCGAATCTGCATACTCACGAGCCGATGATGGACACCCATAGCTGGGCCACAACCGGAAGTGGCAATCATCAGCTCAGCCAATTCATCCGGTCAGTCTGCGAGTGTGAAACCGGATGGACGCATGAGCGCAAATAGGATTACCGTCCTAGGACGAATTCTTCGATCGATGACAACTCGGAAGCCGATGGTGGACACACCCATAGCTGAGCCACAACCGGAAGTGGCAATCATCAGCTCAGCCAGCTCATCCGGTCAGCCTGCAAGTGTGAAACCGGATGGACGTAGGGGCATAAGGAGGATTCCTGGCCTGGGAAGACAGCTCCGGTCAATGACGGCTGCACAAACGCGAACACCAGAAGTTGACGAGAGACCCCTTGACTGAGGTTATTACGCTTCACAGGGCACGATGATTGAACATCCCGTCTAACCCCCTCCTCCCTCCCCCCTCCTCTGTATTGGTTAAACCCTATTGACTATGACTGCCAACACCTTTAAATACTGTGAGGCGTGGTACAATTACCACCTCTGATGACGGAAGCCTGTACGCTTTTGAATCGTCAGGACGATAAAACAATGGTTCCCGAGATCGCCTTATCTTCTTATTTATGTCCGGGGACGCGCGTCTTTGCTTCTATTAACATATATAAATATATATAAATTCACTCAGGAATGTGTGAACACCGATCGAATAGGCTTCCGAACTAAACAAAGTTCATGTGGTGGTCAGAGGTCCCCAACGGGTGACCGCCTGCCAGGCCGATTCCGGCCAAGTCAAAATAGCAGTAAGGGGGTATGACAGCATTGGATGGTAACTTGATACAGAACTATTTCTGGCTGATTAGCCTTCATCAGCCAAGCATAACCCTGAACACCAGCTGGTCAGACAACACAAACAAACGCACTCACAGACGGCGCAGTTGGTCCACCACTGGTGTCTATCAGATGGGTCATAAGCCCTTCATCGAACCGCAGTTCATCAGCCCCTCGCCACCAGCCATTCGCTGTCACTGCTGATCAGGTCATATAAAATTCACACTACTTGTAGTGCTACTCGTTTGTAGAATGGACATTTCCGTGGTTATTTAGCGGCAGTTGATTGTCTTCGACGAAAATGTTCATCGAACTCTAGGGTCTGACCCTTAAAAGTCATGTCCCATCCACCTACTTCCATATCATGAACCTAATAATTTCCACGATTATTTCCTTGATTATTATCTGGAGGTCATATACTAGAAACCGCATAGAGAACGTTGGGGGCCTACTGAAGAGCCGAACTCCTCGTTGCTGTATCATGCAGTAGCAGAAACATCGGCGAAACAAATGTCTGGGCTTTTAGCTAGTATCTATGCGGAAGTATGGTATAACATTCACATATGAAATGGATCCGACAAAGCAAAGTAAGACTGAAATGGCCGTTTCTGGTTTATTAGCCGTCATCAGCCATTCATACCTAATCTCAAGTGTTGGAACCCCGAGATTTGAACCCGGGACCTTTACTCATTGACTTCAATATTCTATAATTGGTCTATTGGCTCCTTGCCTTGCGAAAGTACAATCGGTTGGCCCAAATTCGCAAAACATCAATTCAGGATGGTACATCCTCAGAGACAGATCGATGTAATGTATAGATGCCACTATATATATGGAATAAGAATGTAAGGCAATCTCTGGGGAGGATGGTATATTTATCGTCTGACGTATCAAACTCATTCTCTAGTGTTTTCACCTATATCAATGTATATGTTAGTGCTTAGGTCCTTATTTAAACCGCAAAACTCAGACTGCTCCTATCTAGGAGCCCTTGGAGCATGGTTTAAAATTATCAAATGCAGCGAGATCGGTTAATTCGTATAAAACGAAATTCAAGGTTCACCACGCCAGCCCAGATTTTTGACGCAGCTACTCCTATGAAAAATAATGTGTATTTAAGCCTTAGGAGTTTTTAATACTTCGTTCTCAGTTAGCTTTTGTTTCGTAATATTCAGCCATAATTGTAAATTAGCAAATAGCCGGCGGACAAAAATGCTCTGCTTATCAGAATGCGTTTGCATTCTGCTATATATGTGACCGTTCATACAAAGCACTAATGAGCACATTGCGATTTATTTCTGCAATTACAACTTTTTTCCATCGTGCCTTCTGGCTGCTTAATATATATATAAAAAAATTCTTGTCATCGTTATTAAATGTGCAAAATAGAAAGGTTCTATTTGCTTCACGAACCAGTTGATCTTGTGATCGTTCATCCATTCCTTGACCTTAGTGGCGTTCCAGCTGGAGATTCCCATGTCACCCCGCAGAATTTGCTCATCCAGGGATAAACTGTCGTTGCAGCCCTCCTTTGATTCAGTAGGGGCACTGTAAAGCTGGAAGGAATGATTTATTCTGGAGTCAGCCTGTAAAAGGATGCTGCCTCACTGAGATTGATCGGAGTTATCTGTAAATTTCAAACTACTCGAGACCGTGTGTGCGCATCTATCTTTTCAGAAAGGATTCAAAGTCTTACGGTATACGGCCTACACACATGACAGTTTGCACCACCGAAATATATTTACCTTGTTAGGTGAATGTGAGCCAAAAAACTGAACTGGAAATCTAAAAATTGGGTGAATTTAATGAGAGATATTGTTGTCGTATTATCGTTGGATGAAAGTGCCTACTACTACATTATTCCACCTGAAATGGCCTGTAGTATCGTATTAAATCCACCACAACACCGCTGAACTAAAATCTACAGGCCTTCTTCGAAGGGTAGCATTTTATGTGTCTGTAAATTTGTGCAGTCTAGAACGCTCCCATGCTGTAGAGGTGTGGACAAAAAAATATCCTCACATCCTCCAAGTCCGATGAAAAAACCCTTAAGGATCACCAATTAGGAGGATGAGAACATACCTGCGCTGTGGATCTGGCAACAGCGTGGTTCCGGTGTAGTTTATATTGCTTAAAATTTCAAAATTTTAAGGTTTAGTCGTAAGAACTGCGTACCTCAACGTGGATTTGGCGCGAGACAGCTTCAGTTTTTACGGCATTTATACTTGAGCCAACCATATGGGCTCCTTCCTACCCCCAAAACGGCGCTTTTTCTGCTCTACGTAGTTTTCTGCTACTGGAGCGATTACTTCAACACAGTCTTTGTTGAGCTCGTAGCGTCCAGGTGCAATAGGGGGGGGGGGGTGATTGCAGATGTCATTTGAAACTCCAGCTGCACATATTTTGTAGTAGGGTGCGTATTTGGATGTATCCCGACCGACAGCCTAAGACATCGTGATATTTCACTATGCCTAGCTGCGAGCACCGTTGGGTTGCAAGAGGCCATCGTTACGACAATAAGTTCGGCTAGTAAGCCGTTCCTTTCGGCCGCCAGGCCCAAGCAGAGGAACTGCACACTGATATGCGTATCCCCTACCCTACCTATAAGCTTACGTCAAAGTTCACGTTGGACAGCTCCTCAAGCTCTGGCCCTACCAGTGACGCTCATAGTCTCAGTCCTTACCCTCCTATATCTAGGCCTTGCCCTCGCAATTTGTTTATGGTAAGAAAATCTTGACATAAAGCATAGAAGATAAAAATAAAAAACAGATAACGATGAGTTCTAAAAACTATATAAATGGGAACCACGATCAGGCAGTGCTCTTGGATAGTCACACGTGTTTGATCTGGCAATGTTGATCTTGTAGATTTGTTGTAGATTAGCTGGGTGTGGCCACATACTGCCCGTGCAAATAAACGTTCATAGTTAAAATATTTTTTCTGGCGCCTAATTTACGTATCCTTGTTTTCCAAGTGATGATTTGGCTTTTAAATATCAGGTGAATATGACCAAAATTTTAAACTAGGGTACTGCAGAACGCTAGCAGGATTTTTCACCGTCCTCGCAAAGCTATTTGTTGCATCGTCTGTTATGGGCTACTTATTCGCCTAGGATTAAGAAAAACAGTTAAGAGAGTCTATAAGGAAAACATTGAGAGGAATAGTTAAGGATGAAGATGCTTATCCGTATTCATCAGATTATTTTCTTACTGATGACAGCCTATCAGTCTCGAGATTTTAATTTCAATCGCTAATGCTACTGGGAGCGCAGCCTCTACTAGAGAGCAGATTCTACTAATGTAGAGTAGAAATTGACTGCTGGATTACCATGACAATACTTCTAGAAGTGCAGTCATCCTTCATTTTTCGCAAGAACTCAGCACGATGACCCTCCATTTTGCGCCTGACATCTTCAAAAGTGGGATCACTAATGTGCTTTGAAGAGAACTCGAAGGTAATTGCCTCGGCAGTCTTCATCATGTCCTTTAGCCAACCGTTGGGGGAGTAGTTTTTCTGCGCACGGCAGAAGACGAAGGGCTTTCCGAGGCGACTGGCATACTTGGCCTCTAGAAGAAAAGAGGTGAAATGTAGGATGCACTTGAGTTGGGCCGTAACTGATTACATTTATTATCAGCTAAAATCCTTATTCCTCCTCATGGCTGAACAGGAACCTCCTGAAGTGGGGACAAATTCGTAAATAATACAGCAAAAAAATACTGTACTTAGAGGAAAGGGCGCCTATATCAAAACTAGGGCAACGGCGAATTGGCCAGATATTTTTTTATGCCACCTGAACAAAATGTTTGGGCAATAATGTGAAGAGAGAATGATCTTTCGTCCAACTTGCCATATACGCTACCCGTTTTCACTGTTTATCTTCTGTCCATTGTCCATAAAAGCATGCCCGGATCCGAACCTGAACTCTACTACTAACTTTCTTACTTCTAAATCTAACGATAACCCCAATCCTAAGCTCCTGTGAACTTGTCCTAGGCTCACTTACAACACTAACATGTTTCTAATTGTGCCCTAGCCACCTAACTTCATAACAAGTTTAGACATACCAAGAAACTCAGGCTGTCATTGTAATGTAAGGATATGGTAGTCGGCAATTCCTCCAGCATTCTCCGTCGCTTGCGCGTCCGTCGCCAAATAATATGAAGCGGGCTCCTCGGCCGACAGAAACTAAAACACACTACTGGGTAAACTGGCAGACGACAAGTGGTTGTGAACTTCGAATGATGGTGAACAAGTCAATATTAAAATGGTTATGCCATTCCCATTTCCCACGACGATTTTGAGGACTCACTCTTCAGCCTAACCTTCAACGAAAGCTATATAGACAGCATTGGCATTCGTCATTCTGTAAAAGATAATATCAGTTTTACCATCCTTACTAGGTGTTTGACCCACGAATTTGATTAACCACTTAGCTTTGGCTCAGCTGAGCACCAACCGATCGATATCTTCCCGACGCCCATAAAACTATGATTATTATTATTATTTTTGTATATCTGCTATATTTCAACAATATTTGCTCGTACAATATGTTACCGTGCACAATCCATAGCCTGCGCTTTCTCATTATAATACTGATGCAAATGTTTTCGTGATATTTCCTATTTGATCTTCTGCGAACGGCAACGATACCGCCAGCCGTAGTCTACGTGGCACCTTGTGCTACCCGCAAGGGACCATTGAATATCGTGGGGGATAATTCTGTATTTGCCTCCTTGTCGGTGAGTAATGCCATCGGCAAGGGAGAATCTGGCCACTTCTTCCGTACTTCGGTAATGATTTTCGTGATCTCTATGGTATCCTCACCGTTTTAACCCGAACGTACTGATGATACCCGAGATGGGATAACTGGTGGTAGCTTCTGCAGCTCATCGTTATGTACTGGTGAAAGTTGGCCTCTGTCCTTACATGAGCGTTGCGAATCATCACGCAACTTAATCGACATGGCGATTATATTACAATTATATCTTCCTCTCATATGCGACAATGTTTATTTATAAAAACGGTAGGAGTACATCGTAAGGCCGCCTGGGGAGCGTGCGAAGCGCGCTCGCCAGCCTTACGGCCTCCTGATTTTAGGGGAGAGCATGGGCGGTGCATGTCAGGGAATAAATACGACCACAATAATTATGTAAAATAAAACAATTACGAAGGTATGTTGGGGTGCGTACTCAAACCTCGGGCGGGGACAATGGAGAATGCTTTAATAGCATAATTAACCCCACACTGGATTAACGGCGAGCGTATGTACGTCGGGGGAGTGTGTCCAAACCTCGGACTAGGTCACTGAGATACATTTTCTAGTATTTCCACTAAGTCCAAACAGAATAAAAGCTTAAGAGTGCAGAAGTTGGAAGATTGTGAAAATGCACCCTTCTTAAAATTTGCAAGTAGGTGATTATTTCCGCGGTAAATTTGAAGAGCCGTTTTGCTTAGTATACTGCTTCAAGCGGTTATTATATTTGGTGGCTTTCAGAAGACCTCTCTGCAGTTCAACGCCATCATCCAATCCCAACTGGAATGATTGCCTGTTGGTAGAGAACTGGAAGATTGAGAAGTCAAGATTGGCAAACATGTTTTCAGCAAATCATAGTCAGGCCAGGTTGTCGATTTACGGGATAACTTGTTTCTCAGGGAGACCCTTTGGAAAACGGGCTGCCTGACAGCCAGACTGGCAACTAGAGTTAGAAACTGCATTTGAGAGCCTCTTTAGCCAGACTGCTGACCTAAAATCTACCAAGCCTAGCGAAGTTGATTATCTCAAGTCGACGCTGGTGAACTGCTGCCAGCAGTATTTGAGAAAGGTCCCAACGAACAAAGGCCCCTTAACAAAGGCTCATCTGGACTGCCTAAGAGAACTCCGAAGAAACGAAGACATCGTGCTGACAAGACCAGACAAAGGGTTCGGAATAGTACTGATGAATAAGAATGATTATGTTACGAAACAAGAAGCCATCCTGGCAGATCGTACGAAGTTTACAAAATCAGAGCAGGATAAGGATCGTACGGAGGCCGTCGAGGGTCAGTTAACTGCAATTCTCAAAGACCTTCACATGGAAGGTCTTTTGTCTGACAAATAGCTTGAACGACTGAGACCTGTAGGCACGACAGTACCCAGAATGTATGGCCTGCCGAAAATCCATAAACAAGGGTTACCCTTGCGTCCTATCCTGGATATGAGGAACTCCCCTTATCACGCCATTGCCAAATGGCTGGTAGAAAAGCTGAAACCACTTGGCAGTGACCTATACCCTCGAAGTTTGAAAGACACGTTTGAGTTTGTTGAGGCCATAAAGGGTATGAATGTTGGGAAAAGTAAGATGCTCTCATTGGATGTATCGCCACTTTTTACCAACTTACCCGTGGTGGAAACCATTGACTACCTCTGTGACGTGATAAGGGACACGAACTACCGGATAGGTATACCCATGAAAACCCTGAAAGAACTACTTACGAGATGCACGCAAAATGTGCAATTTCTCTGCAATGGTCGATTTTACAGACAAATAGATGGTGTGGCAATGGGCTCACCACTTGGCCCGTTTCTCGCAAATGTCTTTATGGGCAAGATCGAGAAAACGTGTCTAAGGGACACTATCAATGACCTTGCGTTTTACGGTCGATATGTTGATGACATCTTCTGCTTGACCGACTATAACGTGGACACTGACGCTCTGGTCGCGAAGTTTAACAACGCGCACCCATCTCTCAAATTTACTGCAGAGACAGAGAAAAACGATGTAATTTTGTTTCTTGATATCCTTCTGCGAAGGCAAGATGATGGATCGAACCTGCGTAGAGTCTTTCGAAAGAAAACCTGGACGGGACACTACACCAACTTTAACAGTTTTGTCCTCCTACATATAAAACGAAATCTAGTCCAGGGACTAGCAGCTAGAGTACGAAAG
>JAYGXS010000001.1:66376256-66432376 GCA_036362985.1 Ligula intestinalis
GTGAACGCATAATTATAAGTGAGTTAGCACACCATAAGCCAGTGGCACCATTCTTAAATATTATTTTGTTCAAATATTTTTTATGTTATTTGAACTGCTGCACGAGTAACTGCTACATAATACCTGTGGGACAGAAACGTAAGAAGGTGGAGTTAATTTAGTTGCATCTCTAACAATGTACTGAAATCCCTTTTTGCATATACAAGGCTTTTTCTTGTTTCTTAATTGCCACCTTTAATCAAAATAATTACTCCGGAAATAAGGTCAATGTATTTTTGATTATATCAAGCACGACACAGGCATCTAAGTGTACAAATTTGCCAATTGCAGGTTTGTGCGCGAGTATTTTACTTAATGATAAAAATCGAATCTAACAACTTTCCAGGTAATGTGAGAACGTAGACAAACGTTATTAAAGGATGGTGTCCTAAATGTCTAGCTGACACACAATTGGCAATTTGATGTTCTAAGCCACTTTGAGGTCACACCATATTTGTGTCCCAAGTTACGTTTTGTCCAAAAAAACGTGGTAAAGCCGTCGTATTTGAGATATTATTCTAAAACATTGACATTCCACATGTTGATTTCTGGCAATGTTAAATGTTATATTTTTGAATTGTAATGAGGTTACATGACATATTAGGTGGCAGATAAAATTATACGATATTTCCTATAGTAATCGCCTTTTATGGAAGGTTTTTGCTGAAAATTTCTGATCTCTTCGATCATACTCAACTCAAAAACCTGTTAATGTTTTACACATGCCTTATCTATTTTAAATAAAAAAGTTGGTAATATGTGTTGCAGATAAGAGTAGCAGAGAGGATCAATAAGTGATCATCGGCTACAATTAAAACTTAAATATGAAGCAGAAAACAAAATATGCTACTTATTCCTAAAGAAAAATTCCAGAAAGCTTAGACTTTAAACAAATTGTTCTGCAAATAATTATCCTCCACTACATCTAGTTTGACTGTTTAAACTTTTAAAATAACATTGTTGTTACTTAGTTTTGAAACATGAAAATGCTGCAATTGCAAACATTGAAAGCGAACTTAGAAAAATTGCACATGCATATATGTATTTCTGGTGGAAATATTTACTTCATATATCGGCCTGGTAGTCCACTTATCCCGTAATCCTATATTTCAAAAACAAGACTTGATTTATTCAAAGGGACTCTTACAGGCACCTAGTTGACAGTAAGTTCACCCTTAGTTTAATAAATCTTCCACTTAGAAAGTGTGACAAATTTTCTTAAATTATTATTCATAGGCTCGAATCTCAGCCCGTGACTCGCCTAACCGGAACTCTGTTTTTGTGAATATTTTGCAGGTAAGCAGTGTAGATTCATTAAACTGGAGGTTAAAAGTCATCTTAACTGAATACAAAAGGAAATTATAGTAAAAAGTCTCATTTGGCTTAAAATATCAGTTAATCATATACAGGCGTGCATATTTGCAAAACTGTTTGAAAATACAAATCGGAAAATATACGTTTACTGTCCAAAATTAAATGCTCACTTTGATATCGGTTCTGCTACTGTCCTTATATTTAAGCACTTCATGCTGAAAACCTTTTTCCTTTAAAATAACCCGAGCTTCGTCTCCACAGAATTTTAGCAAGTTGTGGGTACATGTCAATGTGCACTTCAAGAAATGCAAAATAGACTATTGTTGAATTGGTCACATTAAAAATTTAATTGATTGCCTGATTCACCGGCAGATTCGCATCAGCTACGCAAACGCCGTGCAAAATAAGTTTGCTCGATTGAATATAGTTTTTATCCTTCATCAGATTTCGTGCAAGCTTTGCTGAACACTCAGAATAATTAAGAAGCGCCGCCTGGAGGAAAACGGCAGATTTGTACGCACTAACACGCAATGTGTTGTACGTTATGGGATTTGCTTGACGTTTCACTTCTTCAATTAATACCCGCAGGGCTTTTCCAAATGTTTTTGCGATACCTTTCTTGCAAAGGATTGAGTCGGCCACTTTCTGACGGTAAATCATCATATGTTCCTCATTCTTCGTGTAATAAAAACTTTCAAGAAATTTCTTTGAAATATTAATGTAATCGGGACTAATAATGAACTCAGGTGTTGCCATTTTCATTTCTTCTACTATGAGGGCAACCTGGTTTGTAAAAGTATGTGCTTGCTCCATCAAAACGAAAACCACTTATCGCAAATCAGCACATTTCATATTGGCGGTATACGTATCTTGTATATTTTATTGCCGCTCAGATTCTTAAGAAACATAAAATTCCAGGTCTCAAAGGTAGAATAAAACTACAAACTCTTGACATCGCAGTGCGTTATTAGAAAAATATTTCGCTAAAGTTCACGTATTTTTCCGAACTACAACGCCTAAGATAAATGTAGAAACGAGCGAGGGGAGAACTGCACAATAACCGGAACAAATCTCGTAAACTGTCGTCATTTAAAATCATTAACACAGCAAATTCTGAGTTCTCGAGCCCAAAGGTGGACTCATTGGTCCTTGAATTGTATACTGTAGTTTTGTTCAGCAAAAGTTAATGCAAAGCAGGGCTAGGCTGGTTATCAAAGTTCTCATAATGTACAACTACGAGCTTGAAATTAAGGGGGAACGTGAACATCTAGAAAGAACAATCACCGAAATCTAATTGAAACACAAATGGCAGCTAGGAAAAACGAAACTTTTTTTCAAACAGTTCCTTTACATTTACCCATCCGTAACAGAAAACAAAAAGGATGATGCTGTATTATAGGGGTATTCATTTATATAGACACCTGTATGCATCTATATAGATCCCTGTATGCATTTATATTGTAACGTAGGCGGAACCTCCCCTGCAGTCAAGATCGATGGTGAAAAGTACAGGCCACCTGGGTGATACACGTAGTCAAGCCGCCCCCGCTGGTTCGCGCCCGTATTCAAGCTGCCCACGTCGTGTTTCGAACAAACCTGAAGGCCGCCCACACAGCCGGGGTAGTGGCCGCAAACCAGGAGCTTCCAGAATGGCCGCCCGGGCACCATACGCCAGGAACATCCTGGAAAGGTGGCAGCCCTATAAATACGCCGGACTCGAGAAGGTAAAAAAGCCCGCAAACCTCACTGTCCTTGTGACTTGCTGAATAAAGCCATCTTACCCTTAGAAATGCCACGAGCCCAAAGGAATACGATTAAAAAACCTGATTTCTCAGATGAGGCAAAATATTGAACAAGAAATCCCTCTGAAGAGGATAGGCGAGACACTCAATTTTTATTAGTCGACAGTCAAAAGAATTGCAAAATACCTGAGCAAGAATGAAAATTACGAGCGAGAGTTCAAAACCACTTATGAAAAGAGAAGGCCGAAACAAACATCGGAAATAACTAAGCAGCTTGTTGCTGAGATGGTCAATGCTCAAAACGAGATGACCGAGAGAAAAATCGTTCAGGAATTGGGGATCCTGCAGGTTCCGACGTCACATTCCACCGTTTCAAGAATCATAAAAAATCTATTACTCGAGAAAGCGGTCGTCGTTGGTGCCTGTAGAAAAAAATGCACCCACACTTATAAACATCTGGAGAATTTATGCGAATGCAATTGCCTTGGTGCCCGACGAAAATATTATAATGCATACAGGGGTCTATATAAATGCATACAGGGGTCTATATAAATGCATACAGGGATATATATCAATGAATACTCCTGTAAAAAATGAACAATACATTTAATAAGCAGAGGCTAAATTCTTGTAAACCGTTTATCAGGTTCTTCTACAGACTTACGGGTCATGTACAAGAACAGGTTACTATTAAACTATGCATAAAAATGATCATATGGTTGAACAAAACTTATGACATGCGCATGAGAACCTCAAATTTGCCTACATAAATTGGCATCCAGGCGAAGTCCACCTGTGCCCACTGTTCTTCATCGTTCAGACGGTGACCGCGTACTTGACAAAACCGTCCCCAGGATAACTCGGGTATTTGCACCATCATCTCAGCTGAGGATGATGAAGTCCATTAATTCATATTCTTATCTGACATGTTTATTGCAAATATAAATCAATAAAACTACTAAATTTTATATTTTAGGCCCGGTGGGCCTCGTATTGCAAACTTAGTGCGGTGGAAATATATATACAAAGTTGATAAATGCTGCTCTCTGTGAAACAACCACATAGGTAGCGGGAGCGTTTAGTAGAGTTGGTAGATTAATTCATATTCACCAACATGCCTTCATTTTAAAATAGAAGTAAACGCTCTCTGAAACGCATCGTGAACTAAGGAGGAAGCAGTGAAAATAACTCGTACCATTGAAGTTGGGGCAGAGTTCAGCGAACCCCCGCTTGAAAAAACAAAACGTAGGAGAAAAAAACTGCTTCAACAAAATAAAGGGGCTTGGTTGAGAGGATTGATTGAAGTGCAAACGAGACAGGACTGTTGATGAGAACGTATGAGGGGTGGAATCGCTTCTTGTAATTGGAGAAATCATATAACAGCAGAAGCTGTCGTTCACCACTGTAACACCGCCCGACTGGCTTCATGCTCAACCATCAGGGAGGTGAGACCGGAGGAGGCCATCGCGGACAACAGGGTCGACAAGAGAGTAAACGGCAGAGGTCATGTGATCATCAAAGAAACGCCGGAGATGCGACCGTGTAGAATGCGGTGTCCAGCGACGGGCTGACGAAAAAGCAGAACAGACATGAGCATGACTGAAGACCATGAAGCCTATCGTCAGGGTTGTAAAACGGAGAATGGAGTAACGGCAATGATGATTGGACAGAAAAGTGGACAAAACATTGGTCCTAATATCACTCAAAAGAGGAAGAAATAGAAATGTATTGGAAACAATGTTACACAAACATAACCATCTCAGATACCAGGGGGACACTTTTCAATGTCCAAAAGTTGTGTGTTTGGGAAGGAGACGGATAACAAGGACTTTATATCTTCCAAAGTTAAGTGTTTACGTAATTTGACTTAAAAATCTGCTAAGTTAGACGACAGCCTAATTTATAGTGTAATATTATTCCAGAGGAAGGCATATTTGGAGGCAAAGAATCAAGAATGGTTCGAAGTGGAGCTAAAGTGGGTGCAATTATCCTGGACGAATTACGAGTGGCATAAGGTCTATCTGCGGGAATGAGAGCGTTGATTCTTGGAAGGTTAGGGGTAGAGTTAACGCGGAAGAGGAAACAGAGGCCCGCTTCGAGTCTTCTGACCCAAAGAAATTTCATGTTCGCTAACTGACATCTCTCCGTATAAGAAATAGTGGATCGAGAAAGAGCGAATATTTTGCGAGTAAATACTCTCTGTACATTTTCAACCTTACCGCGGTCAGAAGAATTTATTAGACCAAAGAGGGGACAGCCGTATTCAAGGATGGGTATAACATACATGCGATAAAGTTTTAACTTTATTTCCAGCAGGCAGAAATTATGTTGTATAAATCCACATATCTGTGCAGCCTTCGCAGATATTCGATCCGCAGGAGGCGACAATTCTAGTTTATTTGTGTAGCTTAGACCTAAGTCTTTTATTGTGGATGGTTCTAAAAGTGGAGTATTTTGAAAGACTATGGGACGGAGAAGCTTGGCGGGGCCGAAGCACATGAAACTACACTTGGATGGAGAGAATTCCATCTGCCAGGTAGCACTCCAACGTGAGAGTGTAAGTAGGTCCACATTTATTTTATCAACGCATATACTTGCCATGTTCTTAGAAAGTGGGTATATGCATTTAAGGTCATCTGCATAGATGAGATTGTGTGAAATTTTTAGAACAGTCGAAATTTTGTTGATGTATAGAATGGAGAGTAAAGGACCCAAGACAGTGCCTTGAAAAACGCCACTCGTGATCAGCTGAGCAGTGGTGTAACTATTACCTACTATGACCTTCAGGCTGCAGTTCGACAAGTGAGAACCGATGAAGTCGAGGAGAGGGGGACGGATGCCAATGGCTTCCAATTTTACCAGAAGCCGTCTGTGTGGTACCTTTTCGAAGGCTTTGTTCAGGTCAAAGTATATAACAACCATGGATTGCCGCTCGTTACGGAGGGAAGTTACGTGGTTTAGAAAAGCTAAGTGGCACGTCTCGCATGATCTTCCGGGTAGAAAACCATGCTGCGAGTCGCTTAAAAGCTTATTTTTCAAGCAAAAATCGAGAATTTGATTAGAAATTATCTTCTCCAGAAGTTAAGCTAGGGTCGGGGTTTATGAACACCTCTGCAGTTATTTATGTCCGAACGAGATCCTGATTTAAAGACTGGAAGAATTATGGATGTCTTCCAAGTGTCAGGAAAGAAGCCATTTGAGAGATAGACTGAAAATATATGGCTTAGTAATTTTGGAAATGTCGACACTCTTTTGATAACCGAATTGGGGATACCATCAGTTCCCGAAAAGTGCGAGATTTTTAGAGGAATTAAATGCTTAAGAATTAATTCTATGGAGAAATCAATTTTAACGAGAGTATTGTCTGAGTATGACGACGGGACCGGTTCGGATTCTGTCGTAAAATGTTTCGCAAAGAAAGCATTGAACAATATAGGATGCATGTCGTATTACTAAGTTATTGATACCGTTATAGGAAATAATAAGTTGCCATGCTTACTTGATTTTGGAGCAAAATGCTCTCTCAGTACATAGGAGATGTTCTTTAATCTCCAAGCTATGGTTAGATACTGTCAATAAATAAATAAGGTTTATTTGTAAAGGTTTATTTTTACTAAGCCCAAAGTTAGCCTGGCACTTCCTCGTGACATAAAGGCAAGTTATGAGTTCAACTTTTATTTAATAACGTTGCTTTAGCCCATTGGTTTATTATTAGCCTCGATATAGTTTGGAACTTCATACTTAGGGCCGATCTCCTACATGAATTTAGGTGTTCGACAACAGAATCCGTTTCTGTTACTGAAGTACCCTTTTGAACTGAGTTGCAGGATAGACAGCTGGAGGTTAACGTATTCAAGTAAGACGATGTTTAAAGAAGCAAGTTGCATCGTCTCTAGATATGGATAGCTCAACAAAACTATACGATCTGATCCAAGAGTTTAGAAATATTGTCTGACTGGGACGGTGATACTCTCGGTCGAAACATTTTTGCGCAATATGAAATAGATAAGGGTAAGCCTCAACCAATTAAGTTTCCGCCTCGAAGTCTACCTGCGTTCTCCCAAACACAGCAAAGGCGATGATAAATGGTATGCTCGATCAAAAAATTATTTTCTTTTACTATTTTTTACAGGTATAAGTAAGTATGGTTACTAGTATTAGCACCTATAGCATTGGCATATTATTTCTGTCCGCAATCTTCTGGTCTTTGTATTCTTCTTTTATTTTTAATATCGATATTATTATCTGTAGTGCTACTAGCCTTATTAACATTTGTTTTATTACTTTTACTAGCAGCATTTATAATTCTGGCAGTCGTAGAATCATACAAGCTTTGGCCTACGTCCGATCCCATCACATTGCTTTAATCTGTCTTGACACCAAATTCAGGCGGTTTAGGACAGAGAGGGCGCGCTAAATATGACCTTTTGCCCTTGTCTACTGTTTCTTAACATCCTGGTCAAGTGAAGGCTGTGGTTAGGTTGTGTATTATCAGATGCGCGACGTATAGTCTTGACGCAGGGAGTTAAGTAAGTTAAACTCTATCAACTGCGATCTCCACACAAATTTTACTTAGTGGAGAAGAAGTCGGTGGAGGCCAAAATAATCGGAATAGTTTATTCTGTACACAGAGGAACGTAGAAGAAGTAAGAAGAAGTTCAGCTTCGGAGCGCACGACCAGCTAGGAGTCTAACCGGATCCTAAGTGAGGGTTGGGCCGCAGTCGTCCCAGCGGCCAGCGTGAGTGGTCATTTTGTAGTTCGACCTTAAAGGCTTTTTGGCCAGACAGACTGCGTCGGCCGAGGCGTGTGGGCGTGTTATTCGTTGTCAGGCCACCTTTGCGGAATCTGTGATTGGCTGTTGCCAGAAATCGAGAACAGTGGCAGTGAGCTTTGACTAAGTTCGCTTCCATATGAGCTTTTCACAACATCTGCTCCCTTTTCAGACCAGAGTAAGGATACTGAAAGAATCCGAACAAATAAAGACTAGTTATATTTAGTAAGAGAGTTTCTTACCAAGGTATGATTGCAAATAGCGTGGGTGGCTGTCACTGGTATGAATGAGCCAGGTTGTTGGGCGGCTGAGGAAAGCCGTTGGTTCAGTAAAATTTCAACAGCAAATAAATATGCCGCGTCAGCATGATTTAAACCGAGAGGTATCATTGGCAGTAAAGAGAGGTCAGAGACTGGAAAGGAGATCTGGGTGCTGGCACTCATAAAAAGACATTTCTGTCACTACCCCGTCAGCCGTCCTTACAACCTAAGAAATTGCACACTTATTATATCAACTCCTGCATTCTTCTCATTTAAACGCTCTTTATTCTTTGCTTCCAAATATAGCTTTCTTTGGAATAACTAACCATTTGAAATAGGTCGTAAACAACTCTACCTTCCTTCAAGCGAAAACTGTACATTTATCTTAATACTGATTCTATAAACTTTTTGTTCCCTTTATCTTTTACGAGCAGCTTACCCCATGATTCCCAGAATGGACCATCGGGAATTAGGGAAATCCCATTTAAATTATTTTTCACTGTTTCGTGTCCTCCGGGAACCTTAATGTCTCCATAAATGGCCAATCATTTAAACGGTAGAAGCTATATGGACGTACTCAGTCTTAACTATTCCCGTTTCGTTGACTTCTAACCATCATCATAATTCCATCTTCGCCGCTGTGATGTCGGGGCTTACGTACACTGACGCTTCTTCGCGTTACTTTATGTTCTGCATATTAGTGACCATGAGCGAATTATACACGCATATCATTATCCCACTCTGAACGGCTATTGTAGTATAAGCCTACTCTACGTATCGATCCCATTTTCCTGAGCAGTTTTGTTCCTCCTACACGTTTTTTTGAAAATGGAGGCATGTTAAACTCTGCCCTCAATTTCATTATGGAAGTTTTTTAATTGCTTTTTTTCCTAGATCACCATTTATTGCAAAATATCGCCAAAAATTGCCTTAATAGGACAATTTATGCTGACATTATTACAAATTTGTACATTTTAGCTGAGCACATCGCCAGAAGTTTTTACGAAACTCATTTTTTTATAAATAGTGCCTTCCTGGCGCTTACAAAATTATTTTCAAAATTGCAGATTGGGAAAGGACCATAGACGGCTGGATGGGCTGTGAGCGCTTGAAAATCGGTACCTAGCTTCACTATAGAATGTGGGCCCTTCGCCTCACCTGTACGTTTTTGTTTAAATTAACACAATTTTTGGTTTGACCGCAAGACTTGAAATATACACGTACGCTTTCCACATCACGTGGAGTCTTCTAAGCATTTTCTGCTTACACTATTGCACATCTCACAGTATTCCAACCTCACCGGCCGCTGTTATCTTCGCCCGTCAACGACCCTATTCTCTGGTGATCATCCGCGGACTCAGGATAAATCAACGGTGATTTGAACGTGGGTTCTTCCTTGCTACCATTCAAACTTTGAACAGATGAGCGTAGCTCTCAACGCTATAAATCAATCCCTAAGCAAGTCAATCTCCTTACTGCTGCACTCAAGGATCGTGGAGATCTAGTGAGTCGTATCGTTTATTTACATTATCACTTTTATACACTTTTTCACCTTTTTCCACTAGCGTAGTGTGATAATTTAGTTACTGCAAGTTAGCCCTACACTAGGAAATTTTCGCTGCGCCTCTGTTAATACGTGTTTCATGCATTTTTAGACTTTGCCACTACAAGAATGTCCGTGTAGAAAGTCTGCATATCGCGGTTACATCAGATGACACAGGAAAATTTCAATTGAAGACGATGGAGGATTGAAAATGATAGAGCTCAACCAGATCAGAAAGCATGAGTGCAGATCACCAAATACGCAGGAAAACGTCGGACAGTCACAAAATACGCAGGGACAGCAGGCCACACCAGAAGTTGCGAGTTCATATCACGTCGGGCGGTCACTAATGTCGCAGAGGGTTGAGTAAGGTAAAACCTAGCTGACCATGGTTCCTTTGGAGAGAAGAATTCGGTGGAGGCCAGAATAGTGGGAATAGTTTACTGTGTATACAGAGGAATGGAGAGTAAGAAAGAAGTTTGGTTTCGTAGGGCGCACCCAGATAGAAGGCTAGCCGGGTCCTATGTGAAGGTTAGGCCGCAGGCATCCCAGTGGCCAGCGTGAGCGGTCATTGTCTGGGTCGACCTTGAAGGCTTTTTGGCCAGACAGACTGCGTCAGCCGAGGCGTGCGGGTGTGTTATTCGTTGTCAGGCCAGGGGCCATCTTTGTGGTTTACGTGATTGGCTGTTGCCAGAAGTTGAGAACAGCGACAGTGAGCTTTGACAAATTTTGTTTCGATGCGAGCTATTCACGACATTCTTAATCTATGAGAGCTGGCATACGAGATGCTGCCACTATCCTCTTGTTGTTTTTTTAATTGCAGTCAAGTGTAGGCTGTGATTAAGTAAAGTATTTGGAATTTTTAATTTATATTTTTAGCGCCAAGAAGGCAATTTTCATACCATGTATGAGGGAGTGCGTGACAGAGACGCTCGGGCTGTGGTGTCCCGCACGCATTGAGGGGTGAGGGAAAGTGTGGTAGATTCGGCGCACAGTCTACTATCACTTAGGAGAAAATCGTGCACATTGTTCTCACCTGCTTTGGGGAAAACGGTCTTACACAAGATCTCATTCGGCCTTTTAGACGCTTTCCTAATACTTGCTTCAGGTGGGTGGAAATAGGGAGTGTGGTAAAGGCTTTGCAGGTCCACATTCACTGAAAACTCATTTATGCGCACGTCAATGTCCCCGCACCATTTTTTCTGACTCAGTAATTTGTAAGGTAGGAAAACATTGGCAAAGGCTTTTTACTTTTCTAGGTTAATATGCCTGGATCGGGTTACCTGCTGTTGTCTGTGAGCAACTTGAGTTATTTTTATATAGTCGTCACCGACTAGATCGCCTCGAGCAATGCTCCTTCGCGCCGTCCGGATACTCATTTTTCTGCGGTGACTCAACAGAGCACAGACAACGAAGCCCAATCACCGTCCTTGACTGGTGAGCTAAACTATAGAAAATTATTATATATTATTATATTCTCCATACTAAATCAAACAAAAAGGCTTATTATGTGGATTAAATCTACTTCAGAAAGTCGGTCAGGATCAATATGATCGTCTCCCAGTAAACAAAAGTCGTGACCCATTTAGGAATTTCATATTTCATATTTGCCTGGGATGCTACACAGTGCTATTTTTGGATAGCACTACGTACACCCGCTGGTGTGGGGACAAATGGGGGCCCTAAATTATTGCGGCAAGGACTCATCGTCGGCCCGCCAGCCATGGCGCTTGGGCAAAAATAAGGTGCTTAAGAAACTTTAAAACAACAAACCGTGCACCCATTAACTTGCCTTTTTACGGAATGCCTTAGTGACATTTTTCATGATCTCAACTTTAAACATTTTATCCTCTTGAAATACTCCGGTGTGAAACCATCTTGAGTGGAGATCAAAGAAGTGGATACGTACTTGCTCGCGTCAGTCACATCTGCTAGCCTTTATCTTAGTTCGGAGACGTGACTATTCTGACGAGTTGATGAATTAACTGTCCTGCGATGCTGGCTGCTAGCTGGAGCAGCACCTTATCTTCTATACGATGACGCTCCAGCCGCAATTCTGCAGGTGACCACAAGGTCGTTAATCATCAAGCTAGGTTAATGCTTCAATAGTTGAGAGGGTTTAATGCGGACGGAATATCAGCAGCTGAATGCTGCATCCTTATTCAAGGTGTGTTAAGCCAACTGTCAATGTTTATATAAGCTATCAACTCATTCCTTGAGGAGGACGACAATCTAAGTGCTACTATCCACATAAACAATTGTTAAGCAAAGAGAATAAGTCCTCCACATTCTGACCCTTTTGCCACTCAGTACAGAGCAACCTTGGGAAAACACCGGACGCGACGTAATTTCAGACAAACTCTACAAGTGCAGCATCCCACTACTCATAGAAACGCTTGCTTCGATATTCCATAGTGTGGCAACAAAGCCACATATGCAAAGAATCTCACAGAGTCCAAAGAATTCACACCTGCAGAATAAACGAAACTAGGCAGCTATACGATAAAAACAGAAGCATCTCCATCCTTAACTGACTGACGGACTAACTGACTTTACATCACAGAAACGGTTGTGTATTTTTTCCAGCTCTATCGCTGTAACAGACGTTTGGATTAGATAATATGTAAACAGAATGCGGATTTAAAAAGCATTGGAGGCCACAGAGCTGAACGGTTTAGGCTTTTAACTGTAATAAATATGCCAGGAACGGGATGCCAACTTCTAATTCCTCTTCCTGGATCTGAAAAGGGCCTCCAACTAAGTGACCTGCACTGACCAACGGAAGATCACGTTCAAATGTGAATGTCCTGAGTAAATTACTCAGTTTGTAGGACACCTTCGCGACGGGTAAGTGGCTTGCGTCAAGGAAGACGGGTCACAACTAGGTCAAAGGAATTTCTTAAAATTTGCCAAATCCTTCTTTTAGTTAATTTTGCCTGGTTTTCTTCTGTTGGATCCTGAATTGCTTGTCTGCGAAATCCTGTTGGAGCAGTCAGTCCCCTTCATCAGAATTTGTGGCTTCCATTCGTTGCAGTAGTGTAAGTTGATCCGACTAAAATATGAAAGAGGCTAGAGTAGTAAAACACGTCCTAACTCAAATTAAGCAAAACAAGTTTTCTACACCCAGTACGATTCTTGAACGGATATTTTAGGAACTATCAACGATACTGACAAAACCTCTTTCAAGTCCGTTTGAGTTGTCAGTGAGGACAAGTAGACTGCTGATGGAAGGTAGTCAACCTTGTTCCCTTACATAAGGGATGAAGCCCGATGACAGCAAGCAGCTTCAAACCTAGAAGCTTGACTTGTACCTTAGAAGTCAGTTTTTTCACTTAAAACAAACTCCTTATTGCACAAACTTTTGACCTAGCAAAAGACCAAAACAAATGCAATAGTCACTGCGAAAGAAGGGCTTCGGGTTAGGTTTTTTTCCTGCTTTCCGGGGTTTTTGACGGCGCCAAAGATGTGCTTTACAAATATACCTTAGTATTATTAGTAAGGCAATATATACCCTAGTTATAATTCAATATATATAAGGGATATAGACAGAGCCTTTGAAAACCTTATTTACAGATAGATGCTGTCAGATCATTTATGTGTTTCAAAGCCATATATACATTATATAAATATTTGCTATCTACCAAATGTATGGCCAGCAAGTAAAGTAATAAAGAGTCTTCTTTTAAATGCGTCGACACTTTCAGCAAGAACAACTGAGGAAGGAAGCTTATCTTAATCTTCAATGACTCGGTGGGAGAAGAAGTTGACCCGCACTTCTGGTTAACAATGCTGTACAATAACTTTGGGAAGAAAAGAACATCTCAAATTTTCTATCTTATCTGGAGGTCTAGGCTAAAAGGTTTAAAATAGGGTTACGAGGTCAACTTTGAGTACATCAGCTTCCGCAAATAATTCGATACTGTTCCCCCTAGCGTCTTATGCATTCACTAATCACCTCGGCAGTAGGGGAATTTTTGTTAACCGAACACAGCACGTTTGTATCAGAGAGGACACTTCAGACTGGGTGAATGTGTTTTGTGCTTTGCCTCAAAGTTCCGTAATTGGACCCTTAATTTTCATACCTAATGCGAATAACAGCTCTCAGAAACTCGACTGTGGTAACATACTATTTTTCTACCATCAACCCTTCACCTTACAATATTAACATTTACCCTAGCCCAACCTTAAAACATTAGAATTAACCCCAACTCTTAGATCGCTAGCCCCTGGGTGAAAAGCTTATGCTCTAAACCTGGGCTTAAGCTTAAAGTTCGATTAAATTTAACATTTAGAATTGAATTTTATCTTTAAGACTATTCCTAGCGACTTATATTATGGATATCATAGCAGTTTTTGAGAAATGGTCATCAGTGGTTATAGTTATATCAAATGCAAGTTCCTCTTACCGTATATTACCTTCTGCAACCTGTTGTCGGACAACTGTAACGAAGCACACCTACTTAAGCAAAATAAATAGGCAAGTTTTACGAAGAACGACATTCTTACTAATTGTGACAGTATACATGGACTGCTCGGCGCTACCATCTGGTCAGGATTGAAGTGGACTGACTGGACAGATTTCCCGTCCGTACCGGTCTTTGAGATGATATAGATACTATGTCCAGCCCACAGACTTACTCCATGAATTTTGAGAACACTGCGAGCATTCTTGCTTTGAGAAGCTTTGTCATTTCTATTCTGTTTATTCGGTGGCAATCGCACCCTAAGTTATTTTGAAGACTTCATCGAGTTGGCATAGTTTCTAGATAAAATAACCGAAGTGGTATTTTCGGTCACCCGCGACATCCTGGTCTCTACATCACCAAAGTTTGACACTGGCAGAACGATATCATCGGCATAGATGAACTCAGTCATCAGGCACCAAGGTTCAAAGTAAACACCATCAAAACCCTGTGGAGTCCCTCCTAGAATCCCGATATTCTCATAGCTGAAACGAATTGGTAACAGAATATCACCTTATTGAGCACAAGATCGAATATCGATCGTCTGGAGGAACGTATTGTGGATCATAATTCCTGTATATATTAACTGATAGTAGAAAGTGGTGATGGCTATGGAATTTGTCGGCATAACAGCTAGTTCAAGCATCCGTCACGAAGACTCCTGATGGGCAGAACCGAAGACTTTGGAAGAGGTCAACGGAGCAAATGATCTTCGGCTTCCAGTAACCATGGCTGAAGTAAAAATGACACTACACTTTAATATCTGGCATACGCCTAGATAGGAATCCCATCTGGAATTTGTTTCGCTTGAGAATAACAAGGGCGAAGATTTTTGCAGCAACACCAATGAGGTGTGCGCCATAATGCTGTTCCTGTATTGTTTTTACCTCCCTGCTGGAAAACAGGTACAAGAAAGTCATAAGTCTAGTCCTCAGAAACACTGACTAAGTCGCCGTATGGAGCCGCAGCCCCAGATTATATACACACCACCTTTATATTTCAGTAACCATACGGATATCTTTGCATGTGTCGTTTTTTATGCAGCCTCCGCATTGCATCGTCGATTTCGCCCTGTGAGGAGGTCACCGGACGCTGCATAAGATGTAACGAGATAAAAGTCTGACGCAACTAAAAGAGAGACCGTCATGGCTTGTTAGTGGACGTTAAGGCTCTCCAAGTTCGCGCCCAATCTCACCAATTTCGACCAAGTTGTTAGACAGAAGATCGTCCGTTACATCACGAACAGATTCACACAATCTATAGGGTTTACCACTGCTTTGGTGGAAACATTGGAAGAATATTTGAGTGTCAGAAAGGGCTGAGGCCTGCTAAATAAAGTTCATTATTTCAGTCTTGTATAATTCCCAGCCATCTCTACCTCACTATAGATTCAGCTTCCGGAGTTGATGGAAGGATGGCGTACCAGCGTGCCGTGCTCGAAGCTTCCTTGTTCCTTAGCTTATTTACGTTCTGCCTACTAGCATCATTTGAGTAGCCCTGTTTTGTTTATTTGTTTCACTTGCTTAGGTTGGGTTATATCGATGCTTAGTTCCCGTTCACCCAGGTGTTGGACTAAAATGAGTGTGTCTCCTTTGCGGGTCACTTGCGATGCCAGTCCTTTCGTTTACTTTGATGTTTCACTAGACTGCGACGGTCTTCTTATATTTATCAGGCCCAAAGATCGGCCAAATCCTGCCCCTTTGCGGTTCCTTATTCGGTTACTCGGCCTCCTTGACATTGATCAAAAATTAAATAATCTAGATGTTCTCAACGTGTTTTATTACGTCTTCTTACTCTGATCTAGAGGATTGTATGCCGGCTGCTGGCGCCTGGCAAATTTGCGGGCGGTGTGATGGCGGCGGTGGCTATCACGTCCTCGTCTGTGTAGTCGCAAGGGCCACCCGGCCAGTCACTCTCTGCTTAGCTTGCATTTTTCCTATTCTGTGATTGGTGGCACGCTGATGGGGGGGGGCCTCAGCTGCATCAGCCACCTGCGCCCTCCCCCACCTCCCCTCTTCTCGACTTTTGTCTTGACATCGGGTACAGGTGTGGGAATGGTGAGAAAGTGGAGTAGATCCGGTGAGTCTTATTTTACTGTAATGCAGCTACACTCCGCGTCTGCCTTCAGCTTGCTGAAGCCCCTGGTGGACACCGT
The DNA here is from genome assembly GCA_036362985.1 of Ligula intestinalis. Classification (NCBI taxonomy): domain Eukaryota; kingdom Metazoa; phylum Platyhelminthes; class Cestoda; order Diphyllobothriidea; family Diphyllobothriidae; genus Ligula; species Ligula intestinalis. Next base: position 66,392,545 of record JAYGXS010000001.1, read on the forward strand.
CGAAAATAACGGTCGAACTATCATTGCACTGCATAAATAAATCTTTAGTCAAAGGCAAAATATTTAGCCGCAATGGAGGAGAATAGAACCCAATAAATCGTTCGATTTCCCCATGTTTTGCTCCAGCTTTGGCAAGCAGACCATACGTCCTTTTCTGCATCCTAATTGATTTTAGTTCTGTTCAACATTTTTTGGACATTATAATTATCCTTACCGTGCCACATCCTTGCTTCCCTATCAGCACACGGCCCCGGCCTAGGCAGGGCCAGGCGGGGCTATCCGGGGCCAATGGTGAACTAAATTTATTGTTCACAGTTTTTAAATCTATATTTTTGTCAAAAACGTGTCAATAACCATCGGATTGCGTCTTTTTCTTTTATAAAACAGTGAAATCGGAGTTCGAAATGGGAAATGGGGCGAACGCTGCGAAAATATTTTCTGTAGGTGGGGCTTACTGGGTCGAAATCCCTGTTTTCTGGCCCCGTCGAATTCAGCAGCACGTGGACTCAATTCGACAGGGACAGAAGACGGGGATTTCGACCCATTAAGCCCCGCCTACAGAAAATATTTTCGCATCTTGCGCCCCGTTTCCCATTTCAAACTCCGATTTCACTGTTTTGTCAAAGCAAAGGCGCAAGCCAATGGTTATTGATATTTTTTGACAAAAATATAGATTTCAAAAAATGTGTACAATAAATTTAGTTCACCATTGGCCCCGGATAGCCCCGGGTTGTCCCACCGGGCCTTGTCCCCATCCCCGCCTAGGCAGGGGCCGTGTGCTGGCAGGGAGGGTTGTCTTGATTTATCTGACTTCGGATATATTTTTGAAAAAGTAAACTTTTTCATCGGGAATTTCTACATAATCCCATTGTATCATATTGCTGATATTTATAAAATAAAAATTAACTTTCCGGGCCAAAGTCTTACCTAATTCTAATTTATTTGATTTCTGATGTACTTTTTGGACTCAAACAATAACTCAGCAGTGCTAATTCGCTACCTAATTGCAATTTATTGTGTTTTGGCTCTACTTATTTCGGGATAAAAATTAACTTATTCCGTCCTACACTCCTACGTAATCTTAACTCAGCTGAAAATTAACTTTTCCATGCTAAAACCTCAAACATTTACGCTGTTGTGGTGAAATCACGACTTCTCCCAGAACATGTCATTAACGGCTGCTGTTGATCGTCTTCCATCGTGTTCACTACATAGCCTTTTTGCGCTTTATGTCTGACAGTCCCTCGCGCGTTCTCACTGGCTATTTGGCCTACAAAAAGTTCTACCTCCGTTGTCAGTCCTGGCCTGACGCTTCCGTAGTTTCCGCTAAGATACTTCCGCACATTTTCTTGTCATTTTTATCAACAGTTCCCTTTCCAGGGCTCTTTAAAGTGGCTAAAACAAGAAACGATATTTATGTCTGGTTTGCGTTATCTTTGCGTTACGTTAGTTATGTTATGCATTTTCCATGTTGTACTTCGACCGTCGTTCTCGACAGTGTCCACCACGAGCTGATAGCAGATGCGGAGACTGTAGCTAGAGTATAGTGAAAGTAGACTCACCGAATTTACCCCGCTCACCCGCCACTCCCACATCTGTATCCCATTTCAAGACAAGAGTCGAGAAGATCGGAGAGGGTGCAGGCAACTGGCGCGGCTAACACTTCAATACGCGTACCAAAGGCACACCTTGCTGGGTGGGCTTCCACGGCGCGAGAGGGCCATAAAGGCCGCCTTAGGAAGGAGCCATTGCAGTCCGATTCTCAGCCCGCCCGCCAGCCACTCCACACAACAAGACACACACTGGGCTGACTGCAGCGTCCGAGTTATCCCGTCAGTTGGCAACCCTCCAAGCCGCAGCTTTTAGTGCACCATGATAGCTTGAAGCGCGTTAGATCGATTATAGTGAGGAAGAAATGTGCTGAGTTTCGACCTCACTCTCTTCCGCACAGCCAGCAAAAAGCCACCGCCTAGCTGATCAGTCGCCTGAGATGGGATGGACGTGGAGGCTGACAGAGCCTGCGGAAACGTCTGCGCGTGCCACAGTACGGTCTGGCCTTCATAACTCACACACACCAGAATTCACATAACCAGGAGATGGACAGGAGCCTGCGCCCCCTGGCTCACTCATCAGCCAATTCACACACACACAGCACACATTGGTCTGATGGTCTGTCCGGTAATTCGTCAGTTGGCAATAGTTCAGAGTTGCTCAGCAGTTTCCACGCACTCCATCCGTGAAACATCCATTCCCAGCTTCCCCGTCTTACACGGAGCATTGGCTACCGCGCCAGGATTAGCGTTGCGTACTGTTACCTTGCCGAATGAAGGAACAATGGTGGATTGGAGCTCACTAATCGATAACGGCACTCACTTTTTCTCGTTCTGCCTTATGGCTCACTGTCGAGTATAGCGGCTAATATAATAACCACATGAACATTGTCGGCAAAGACGAGACTCAAATGACCATTTCTGGCTTATTAGCCGTCATCAGCCAGTCATACCCAACCCCAGGTAGTGCACCACTCGAGGTTCCAACTCACGACCTGCTGAGCAGAAGTTATGCACTTGTTGTCTTGTTCAAAGGAATAGTGACTGACTCGAACAGTATTGACAAACAATTGAAAAGTTGTCAATAGAAAAAGGTGGGCACGCTTGATGTTGCAGTACAGGTGAGGGTGTGTTTTCTGTTCATGAGGGGCCCGATGAGGCCGAAATGCTTGCGATAAGTGGCATTCACGTGAGCCGCAAGCTGCTTGAATCATGACTTACAGGCTCCCAGTCTTTTAACAAGTGCAATGACCTGCTCAAACCGTATTCATTGTTGAGGCTATTTTGGCGAAAGCCAATCTGAGAGTGCGTAGACGAACCCTATGTCCAACTTTATTGTGGTGAGTAAGATGGTCGAATAATAATTACGTCAACATCAAACACGACTGATAAAACATCAGCAATTAACGAATCAAATGCCAACCATCAAATGATTATTGCAATTGTACCTGATGAAAGGGAAGTTGTTGTCATGGTAGAACAGCGACTGCTTCGTTTAATTACTACTATTTAATTGAGTGTTAATTACCCTTACCTTATGTTGTCCCTGATGATGCGTGCGAGCATGAATCCGAAGCATCGGCCGAATAAAGTACTTGTTCCAGTGACCGCGTCTAAATCTCAACTGCTTCTATCTACGACTTTCTAGTTTAAGGTGTGGTTTTAGGAAGAAATTTTCATTTTGCCTACTGCCTCACGGATGTAAAGATGTGTCAGAGTCAGAAAGAAACACAGGCCGGCAGGCGGGGCACGCCCATGACTTGGCCGACATGTATGAAATTTCTGTATACCAAGAATAGTCTGTGCCGGCGCAGCAAACCAAAAACCGCACAGTGGGATTGGGTAAGCAGTTAACTTTAATATGAACAACCTAGGCCCGAAATAATTTGCTAATGACCCCTACCCTATGTCTAAGATGCTGCTTATAAAGAAATCCCAGCAGAGACAAGGGTCACTTTCTGGCATGGACGGTGAATGTTATGAGCCGGGGTCTAAATGTTATTTAGAAAGAACATGCAAAAAGTGGTCGATGTCTGGAACGTGACTATGTGAGTTATGGAAAAGGTCGTTACAACTGCGGATCCTAAGTGCTCAAATATATCTGTAGAACCCAAGGAGTTAAGCTCAGGGTTCATCTAAGGCTCCAGCAAACCCCGTCGATTACTGCCCTTCTTAAAGACCGAACCGGTCTTACTGCTATTTTCAAGCACAGAGGATGAGTACAATACGTTACTACCCTGTAGTGCCAGATCTATTCACAGAAGGTACATTTGTTTAAAGCCTTAGGGTATCTTTCGGCCGCCTAACCGCATCGATTAAACATGAGTGGTGATAGAAGCGTACCAGCGAGTACCAGAAAGCAGTTCAGCAGGAGATAAGATCGGTGGGGCAAGGTAAGTGCCCGGGCATTTTGGATTCTAGTTTGTTTTTAGCAGCAAAACTATGCTTCGGAGACTGAGCCTGTAATTTAAATCAAAGGATCTCAGGTCCGGGGAAGCGAAGACAATCAGGCCTACACAGTGAAATGAACATATTAAGATGTCGAATAAGCACTCAAGGCCCAAGTCCGAACAGTGGATATCTCCAAAAGTAGCTAAGATGCCCCACACTGAAACAGCACTGTAACACTGCGGTACAGTACACGACACCACACGGACGTATTATAAGACTTATTTGACGTGCACACACAATACTTGTACTTGTTACGGCTGTGATCATGCCTGATCTAGTCGGCCTCAATGATGTCACGAACGGTACCTCTCCATGCATGGTGATTGGCGGCAGCAGATCTCACAAGCTCCACCCAGTCCCTTCTCCAGCGACGGAGGCCGAAGATAGAAGGTCCAAGAACTGCTTCCATGCCTTGACGGACGGTGTCTAGCCAAGTCTTCAGTTGCCCTTCTCTTCGACGTTTCCAGGTGGGCTGCGGAGCCGGGTCGAGGGCAGCATAGGTAAGCTCGTGGGGCGGACGACGGAGAACGTGTCCAAACCACCTCAGCCACCTTTCTTGAATGGCCTGAGATATCCTCGTGATACGATCGCAGCGGATGCAGACGGTCTCATTTGAGATGAAGTCGCTATACTTAACTCGCAGGATCGTCCTCAGGCATCGGTGGTCAAAGACCTCCAGTATTCGCTCATCTTCAGCGCGCACAGACCAGCATTCATATCCATATAGGAGGACTGACCGGATGGATGCACGGTATACACGAATCTTCATGGCGATGGAGATGTCACGTCGGATCCATAGGCATTTTCGAAGGGTTGAGAAAACCCAGCGAACAGCATCGATACAGGAGACAATGTCGTCCTTGCTCTGCCTATTCGGTAGCAGTCTCGCCCCGAGGTATTTAAAGCTGTCTACTTCTTCAATTCGATAGCCATTAATCTCCAGGGGTGCCTTTTCCTGGTCAGGACTGCAGCTCGAGGACAACTTCATCTTTCCGGAATTTATGGACATGCCAACCGAAATAGCGATCTCATTTAACCGTGACACTACCGACTATAGACCACCAAAATTTGAGGTGAACAGCGCAAAATCATCAGCCTAGTTGAGATCAGTTAACCGGCCTTAACACCGTCTTCTTAATGTAGGGCCTTCCTGAGAATCCAGTCAATAACATAGTTAAAAAGAATGGGCGAAATGATGCAGCCCTGTCGGACACCAGACCGGATATCGAACGATTGTTGTGGACCAAGACTCGTGCGGTGGTAGACCGATAGTAGGCCTTAATCATGGCAATGAGTTTGGTCGGCACACCATCCAGTTCCAGTAGTCGCCACAGGGACTCACGATGGATGGAATCGAATGCGGCGGCAAAGTCGACAGAGCAAACGGCCGTCGGTTGCTGGTAGCTATGGCGGAATTCTAGAGTGCGCCTCAGTGTGAATATCTGATCAGCACATCCACGCCCAGCTCGGAATCCGGCTTGGGTGGGTCGTGTCCAGGAGTCACGTGCAGGCAGTGCGATCTTTCGGCCGGCGCAGGACACTGGCACTACTGGTCTTGCAGAAGTATTGCGATCTTTGCATGCACCTAATTATAATTAGGAAACTTACAACGTCGAATTCAGCCTCTCCTCCCACGCACACCTCATTTGCGAGTCGAGACAGTGCTAGGAAGATTGTGAATTAAGTCAAAGGGTCAAGGCCAACCTGACGATAAGCCTCCAGCCAAGTGTTTCACATGCCGCCGGCTGAACCACAACACACGCCCCCCCCCCCCCCACCGAGTTGAAAAGCACGGTCTGCTCTCACTTGGTTTTTTTCCTCATCTCAATCCCCTAACTTTGCATTAGGCAGAGTGAAGGAGAATTGTGTAACAAGTAGGGTTCGATTGTCAATCTACCAAGCTTCCTACGCGGTTCATGTATAATTCACTGCCCCTGATACCTACTTGACGACTTTTCCCCTCCTCTACCTCAGTTGATCTGGAGGATGTCTAATATGATTTTGCTCGAGAGAACACTCAAACTACTATGGGAGTGGACGACAACAGCCGTAAACACAACGACTGTATACGTAATGCCGACGAACCAGAAAATAAGTTGGCTTATAGACAGAACTTTACAGCGGAGAAGGACTAAGTGCAAGAGGTCAGCATCTAGGTTGAAAATAGACGGACCATTTCTACCTTTAAGTGTGTTTCGGCCAAATTTAAGGGCCAAAATGATGACGCCAAGTACTCCTGTGGTAACATTTTTTCATTTATTGTTCAAAGGAGTTACCACTCTAAAAAATGGAGTTTATAAGAAGACAGGAAGGAAGAACAACATGAAAAGTGATAGGAAAAGGTAGGTAGAAATCAAACTGCAAAACTAAAATCCAACAACCGGTGAAAAGTGAATTGTAAAACGAGGTGATGGTTAAAAAAACTCGCAGCCAAGTAAGGAACAGATACACGCATTGCATGATTAGGCGATGGTGTTTGGATGTATCCGTTCCCGCGGGTCTCTCGAGAGGTCGAGGTGAGAACTGGGGGGGACCGCAACCGAAATCTACCTTGGTAGCAAGATCGCACCTCAGCGCATACATACAAGCTCAGAGGGGAAAATCTTTGAGGCTACATGATAATCTGAGGCTCTGAAACGCAATCCTTGATCTGCTTGTGGGGCAGTACCCGGCCACCGTTAACGTAGAGCTCATCAGACACTTCGACATCTTCGCCCAGCACTGAAACATTTTCCATGCGAACCTACAACGGAAAAACCATTAGCATCGTCATTGACATCACTATTAACAGACTAGAAGCAAAAGCTTTAGTAGTGGACATGGACAATAATCACAAAATTGTACGACAAAACTCTAAGAGGACTATGACCCATCCTTGTGGCCTTATGCGAAGCGCCGCGCACACCTTCAAGTTACTTGCGGAGTAACTTACTCCCAGCGGCCGCGGGAAGCAACTTCGACTACATTTTTTTCACTTGACACTCACGTCTAAAAAGTTCCTTTTCTGCCTTTCCTATTTCCCCACCCCGAAAAACTCTATAAGCACCATTTTTGTAGGACAAGGTGCTGGGGCTAGGGGTATACGAGTGGGCTTACATAAGCTACTTTTGCCAGGGAACCTTTATCTTCATAATTTAGGGAACCCTTATGGATACAAATATATTTGGTAGAGAACATGCTCCAAAACATCCTTTTTGCGCTCCTTTAGTAGGATGTCATGTCGCCCTCAGATTTTACGCTGGAAGAGTTTTTGAAACAATTTCAATTCCAGAATAATTTTGGATCTGACCTGCCGTCGAATTTTTGAGCAAAGGTTACAGTAAAATAAGCCGCGAACTTTCCAGAAATGCATTATTTTATGTTATAGATATCTTGGTGTTACTCTGTCATCTAACCTTACATTTGCTCTTCATATAGAAGGCTGTTTTATTAAAATCCGTAAACTTTTATATGATACCCGCCGCTTGCGTTCATATCGCACACCGCAAACCTTAATCTGGCGATTTAAAGACGCCTGCATTGTCCCCTCATTCTTTACTGCTTTTCAGTGATTTTTCCAGCTTTGCTTTAAAAACACCGGGCCATTTTTAAAAGTATCCGCCGAATGCTTTTTTAGCTGCCGGTGTTTCCTGTTTTTCGAGTTGACAGGCCTCGCTGGCTGAATCTATCCTTAAAAACCTAAGTTAACATGAAGGGAAAGCTGTTTAAAAAGTACCAAATTAATAGGTACAAAATGCAGAGGAACCGGGTCAAACGTCTTATTGTCAGAACTCGACAGCAGTTCGAAGAGGATCTGTTAAACCGAGCCATGGTTGACCCCAAAGGTCAAAGGTCTAGGAACATTGCCCTATAAAAGCAGACTGTCCATTCTCGAACTATTTTCCCTTTCCTACAGAAAACTCCGAGGGGACCTCATATTAACCTTCCGTATTATGAATAACCTGCATTGTTGCTTTGTTCCTGGTTATTTCTTTGCCCAGACTAACACGCCAAATTTGCGCGGGCATTTCTTTAAACTACGCCCGGGCAAAGCAAGGATCGACGGAAGAAAACTTTCCTTACCAACAGAGTAGTTTCAGCGTGGAACTCTCTTCCAGAAGAGATAGCCCTCTCCACTTGTGTCAATGCATTGAAGAGTAGACTGGACATGTACGAAGCGCAAACGTAATGAAGATAAAAACTCCGTCATCAGATTACAATGAATCACTTTACAAGGAATCACATTTCTTATCACATACACTGCATCAAATTATACTACTCACGATTCGCAAGTAGCCATCTATTTTTCTGTCATATTTTTGTGAAGATTGTCTTCCCGGAACATGTAACTGTCGTACATTTTAAATTTTTCTTTGTATCAACTTATTTCCTATCATCCTGTTACCAACAGGGGTTTCAAAGGCATTCGCCCATCTTTTCCTCAATAAACTGATACTGATACTAATACAGCGACATCTTAAAACGGTCAAGCAATTTGCTGATCGCATTCTTAGTGAGGTCGCACACCCTCTCCACTCTGAACTAACAGCTGCGAAGTCTTCCCGTACTATGCGCCGAGGCTTCCGGCCTATGTTTTGCATATCAGCACTCTGTGCTCCCATTCTTAGCACGCTACCCTCATGAGTGAAGAAGCGGATATTGCGAAGTTGAAAGCCGAACTGTCTCCATAATAGATGTGGATATCGTTTCAACCTATAATTTTGAGTGCTCTAGGACCTTTTATCTCGGACATTTTACCATGACCCCTTACTTACCTTATCCCTTGTTCTCTATTAATGGAGCCATTTTTGTTGAAAATTTTGGATATTCCCTTCAAAATAAAGCATGTTCCCTCCCTTATTATGGACATACTATACAACTTTGCAATGAATGTTAACTATGTTGTATACTTTATAAGGGACATTAATAAACGGACACATGCGGAAGTATTTAAATTTGCACTTCAGTCTTTAAAAAACCTCATAACTAAAAACTTAATTATACCGTTTCTTCGAAGATAAAATCTCAAGAAGACGTGACTTGTTACCAAAGGAGCACAAAAGGAAGTCTTGAACATGTTGTCCGTAACATACATTTGAATATGTAAAGAAATCGAAAATCATAAGCAAAAATATAATAAATAAGTAATTATTTTGTTGGGAGTGCCTCTATTCCCGCGTTGAGCCATCGCACATAAAGACGCCTGTGTGAGCTACTTAACTGCAATGAGAGCGCGCATCTTGTCTATGACTATCGATCTTTTGCCAGCTCTGATTGGTCCCTGTTCCCCACACTTTCAAATCAAGCGGATCAATAAATGCATGCAGCCTTTCTGTAAGAATGACTTCCTTTTTGTTAATAAAACTCTCCATGTGGTCGACTGCCTTTGCTTCCCTTCCCGTGCTGGCTTTAGAAACGGTCGGGCAAGCTCACGGTTTGTTTTAATTACAGATATTAGGCGCGGGTAATAACACGGAGCCACTTGATTGGCCAGATAGCACCTCCCCTATCCAATATTATTCGACTGCGAGAGAGCCGACGGCCGGAGTTAAACAAACGCGCAACAACCGACAAGGCCGACCCATTGCCTACGCATACTGTACACGTCTCAGTCCTATATTTATATGGAAGCTACACCCAAATGAACTGGTCTGTAGTTTTCTTCTTAAAAAGAACTGTGTTAATGGCATAGTAAGAATTTACTATAGCAGTCGGATCATCGATCTTGATGATAGTTTTATCCGTTTCGATGACAACCTACTTAGCACGCAGCTGTAGTTTTAAGCGCGTCGAATTGCTGGATAAGGCGATTATAACAGATCTGACTCTGAGCAACTTCACCCCATGTACCAAGAGTAAGTTTAAATCAGAAGGGGAAGCGGGTCGCAGTGCCTGACGCAGGAAAAGGCGTACGCTAAAGGCGTGTAACATGCGAGTATTCACAAGTGCGAGCATTTGTACAAAATTCTATGAGTGACGAGTGATTATTTAGTGCTTTTATTGATGCATACGAATATGACCAACCAGGTCAATCTATGATATTCACCTGCGGCCTCAGTGAGAATAGGTTGACAATGTTTCAGCACACTTGGCTGTTGTAATAGCGCTCTCGAATTGAGGGCTGTAATGGTAAACACGAATGACGCCGAGCCAGTCGAAATCCAACGCCCACAGAAACAAGCAGAAGCGCTATCATCACGGCTGGGCATATTTGCAAGTGATAGGGCTACTTTTAATATAGAATGTAGATCAGGGTGCCATGAAGTCGTTTTACTGCTGCCACTATAACAGCCATGTGAGATCCAATACCTCTTCAGTAAACACTACGTTGTGAGGAGACATCGGTCGCACACTAGGTACACGCAAACACGGTTTCAGTCACTGGGTTCACAACTATCCTCAGTTATCATGATTCTGTCCGGCCACTGTAATATGCTGTGCGGGAACAGAAAATAAGGTTAATGTGGTGCAAGTCTGCTTCGCTATCAGCAAACTCGCATGTCCACTAGCACGTCTTTGCTTCTTGCAACGGGTAGTCCTGTACAGCGTGGGATGGAGAACATCCAAAAGTCTGACTGTTTTGATGCGGCTGCCAAGCAGAAGTAAATAATCGCGGTGAGGAAATAAAACCGAACTGGACAACGAGCACAGGCCCAGGAGTGGAATTGTGGCGGTCAAAGAAATGAAACTGGTAGCAGTTTGGGTCCAAGTGTGGCAGGGTAGACAACGCAAGCGCTGCACTGACATCACAAACACTGCGGGGTAGGCAAACCACGGTCAGGTATGTGGGACTACGACGAGTACAGTGGTTCTTCCAGTTACCGCAACGGAGTTACAGTTGTCTATCTAGACAAGGTTAGGTGTCTAACTCGTCACCGAGGAAAAATGCCACAGACCGCTGGCACTCTGATGGTTCCAGTTTATCAGGAAGTTCTCGAGGCTTCGTGTGCTACAAAATTTTTGAAAAGCCAGAAGACCATAGAATTCAATTACACTATAAGTTAGGACAACTGTCCTCGCAGAAAAAACTCGAACTGCGCCACGATTAAAGTGTTTATATATCGCTGTAAGTTTAATGGGCCACAAACGTGCGAAGCAAGGCTTTCTTTTTCATCCGCAAGATTACAGCGCCATTTTCTTCGAGGAAACGGTTGAAGTACGTTTGCAAACAAATTCCTTATTGTGCATAAACACGCAACTGACGCAAGGCTGTTAAGAAAGATAAAATGTCCTCAAATCATGGGAATTGACAGCAGCAAACTCATTTTCAAAGTGTGAGTGTGGATTGAAGGAATTCAGGTATGGACGACTTGTATGGCCCCTAAAAAGGAGATGAGAACAGGAACCACCCATAATACAGGTGTCTGCGTAAAACTCTAGAGATGGTAGGGTTAGGATTAAGTTTGGGGTACGGCTAAGATTGCGGTTACGGTTTACGTTAACGTCAGAACTAGCGTTAGGATTCGAGAATGTCTACTCTTCCTGAAATTATGTACCGGGTGTCTTTTGTCCTCTTGGCGGGGCGTTTCTCTTCCGGCGTGCTGTTTATGGGGCTATATATTTAATTCTAACCATCCAAACAGCTGCAACCTCTAAAAACGACATCTATTACGGATTCCCTCATCTACCTTGCCTAACGGATCACTTTGTAACTATCTGAATCGTAAGCAATAAGTGTGATTCTGCAGTCATTATAAATACTGGTATTTAATGGTTTTTATAGGCACTATAGTCACTATATACTAAGTTTAGGCGGTGTTTACGGCTGCGGTCTACACCCTCTCCCTGTGCGGTCATCTCGACTTTGTCTTGTCACCGTTTAAATGCAGTTGAGAGGGTTTAGAGTGGGGTAGATGGCGGCGCGTCTACTTTCACTATACCTGACCACAGTCACCGTCCCTGCCTTTGGGCAAATGGTGGACATCTTCACTTGCGATTGTCGAACTAACACATAGGACAATACTGAAAGAATTGTTATTTTCATTGACAGAGGCCTGGAATTTTCGATAAAATTGGAGATCTAATACTCAAAACTCTTCTACGTGATCACTAAAAGTTGTAACGAGATTCCTTCCCAGAACGCGGTTCACAGGGGGGGGGGGGGCAATTAAAGAAGCGTATGGCACAAGGATATAGCCACAGCAGTTATGTGGCTTTGGGTAGCCCTACAGAACGTTGATATTTTTTCTTCCATAACCGAACATAAATGCGTAAGTTGTCTTCAACCTAGAGTCTTCAACTCTACGCATAAATTACCGTAGGTTAGACAGCTTTCCACAATGTAATTTGCGGACTATTACGAGTGCAGTTAAGACACGACATTATGAGTCTCTTGTATTCTCCTGAACACACACCGTGTAGAGCCTCCAAAACTAAGAGCAATCTGGACGCAAAAGGTTGCCAGGTGGCGAGGAAGTGCAATGGATACACAGAGCACTAAACGTTTCATTTTCATACAGGCAAAAGATGGACTCGGTGCGAATACTCTTCAATTAGTCTCGCAAGGAATTAAGAACTAAATCGTTCGTTTTATAATATTCTCGAAGTCGCTTATACGAGAAGCACTAATAGCAATCAACCAGACAGGTAGCTGACGATGAGGATTATTATCATTTCTAAACCTACTGTCATTCGCAAGTGATGGCAGTCGGTTCCTGGGTGGAAGACTCCTTTACATTATCTGTCTGTGCTGAAGTTAGTTGGGTCATCGTGCGAGGAACCGGAGATGGTTTACATTTTTGTATAATTATTACCGCTTGAAATAAATTGAGAGCGCAAACATTTACACTCAACGCTAATCTACTCAGATAAATTTGGTAGGCACACAAAATCGGAACAAGCTCGGCTCATGCCTTGTGGGAAATAGGCAGAATATTATGCAGGTCAGACTCTCGGTTCACAGAACAGCCATCTCCAAAGGAAGACGATAAAGAGCCGAGTATATATGATCGACTTACCCACTTTCCAACGGTGCAGTCCCAACCCACAATACAACAACTGAGCCAGGAGTGGGCATGGACCCGGGAGCCACGAAGGAGGGTGGAAGATCGGATCCGAACACCGTCTTCGACAATCACATCAGCTCCAATCACCACATTCGGACCGATTAGGCAGCTGGGCGACACTTTAGCGGATGGATGCTGTAAAAGGAGATGAGTAGGATGCCGGTGTTGTCAGTTAGAACCAAAGGAAATCCGCTTTAAACCAATAGCAATAACCGGGGACGTGGCAAAAGTATGCACGGAATGGCCAGTAAAAATAGACTTATTAAAGTTGCAGTGGCTCTCTTTTCGCGGCTATTCAAAATAGGCACCTACCGAATTGTCAGTTTTGAAGTCGAGCCACATTTGTTTAAAGAAATATTTGATCAACAAAACCAAACGTGGCTACCCTTCGGTGTTAACAATCTGTATGTGACAGTCACAAAATGGCACCGAGCTGGTAAAGTGAAGTAATCAACGCACTACAGGTCTTTAATGGCGCGCGCGCATTTTGGGAGTAAATGCGTTGGCACGACTGACAAAACCGGCCGCTTTGTTGGCAGAAGTGATTGATAAAAAGACGAGTAGCGTTGGCTGTCCGATAGCCACACAATATTTGACTAAAGATGTTCATTGATGGAAGTCATAGCCCTGAACAACAATCATTAGATCGCCTTCGCTGTCGACTATTGTGTGCCTATAGATCACAGAATAAATCGCCGGCTCAGTAAGTTGAAACGACGCGAATGGATCCTTGGCTGGCCTGTTAGTCTCGACTTACTGACGAAGGGGTCAAAAAGGTGACTAGGCTAGTTTCAGCAGTCGGCCACGCCCAAAGAAAAACCTTCTTAAGTGAAAAGCGAATACCTTGAAATTTGAGCCGGAATGTGAAATAGTACGAAAAAGGAAGATGACTAAAAACTACTGCACGCAAGACCAAAAATGCAGGAGCAAAAACGAAAAGATTCGGAACGAACATGATACCGAAAGAAGGACGATTCGCTAAGAGATTTAAAGAGGAAACAAAGTAGTGGAACACAGAGGCAAAGTCAAATTAATTCATTGATGCACGAATGTGCGTAGGACTTTGCAGGGCAACGTAAGGTTCGATGGGCTTGAAGTAGATTTTAGGTATATGTCGGAATCTACAACCAATAGTGGGAATAACAATGACTTGCAAGGCATCATATCCAATCGCACTAAGCAATGCAGAGATAGTGGAAGATAAAATATGTTCTAGGTTAATATTTTCGTCTCCTGGACCTATAGGGGTTTCTGTTTTTGAATGAAACCGGCAGGAATCGAAAGTATCATCTGGCAGCCTGAACATCTACATTTAATCCTCTTCGTGTGGTGTTGTGTTGTGGGCGAACATAACACACCACGACACTTTTAAGGTACCCCAGGCCTAGCTACCTGACTGAACAAAAAGTGCAGAGCTGTCGATTGACAACGTGGCGGTACACTGCTTTTGAATAGTGTGATCACGTCAGCTAAACCGAGAAGCCAAAAACGCCGCCTAAGGACCAAATTACTGATTCAACGTGATATTATATCTTTTTTAGATACGCTCGTCATAGCCGAATGAGGTTGTCGCAGAGTTGGTGATTGATCTGTCTTCCTGATGATAATAATATCACTTCAAGGTTCGTTGATCACATAGTAGCATAGGTGGGGAAAGGAAACAGTGTCGCACGTTACAAAGTAAAACAGTTTAAAGTGGGCCGTGGCAAGAAATCCCAATTTGCGTGCTGCAATCGACCATGCCCATCTGCACCAGACTATGTTTGTGTCTTGAGTGGTCTGCGCCGGTGGTCACTGTTACGATGTACACAGGAGAATGCCATGTGCTCAACGCAACGCCTAAATTTGTGCTATCAATTGAAGGCAGGACAGGTTGCTGTTTTATGTGTTGATATGGCATAATTGGCTTTAGAAGAAGTGTAGGTTGCCTCGGTGTCGAAAAAACGCTTAACTGGGACAATCAGGACCGCGACGCGTAATGACAACGCGGTCTGTGTGGGAGAAAAGAGAAGGAGGATAACATGGGCAGTGTTCAAAGACACCGGCTCACAGTTAGACTCTGACTTCGAATATGTTGTACATAACTAAGCAGAGCTTGAGAAAAGGGTCAAAAACTTCGGTCATGGGCAACGTAACTTCTGTTGACTCGTTTTGATTCTGTTGCTCCTCTTCGGCCCCCAATACTCTGGTAGGCTGAAACTTCCGCTTGCACTGTTGATCGTCATGCTTGTTGATAATGTATAGACATCTCACAGGGACCGTGGTTGCCTAGACAGTTGAGCGACTTAAACAGGATCTACTTACAGCGCTGATTTTGTACTGCACCCTTCTCGGTGGAAACCCGATGCGAATGTATTGCCAAGATGTGGCCGTCTCAGAAAAAAGTGCGTCAGTTTTAGCACATAAAGACGCTCTGAACGACAGACCATTCAAAGGCCAAGACTTCAAGGAACAGTAGTTGTCACTTAACGTACGAGATTGAGTAACACAAAAACGGTAACTTTGAATGTGAACACCGTATTGGAATGGGCTAATTTTTTATGCTAAATTCATGGCTGTGTTAGGTCCTGCGCCACTAGTATTGCGCCTTCAAGACCTATAAATCAAAGTGGGCTGGGGAGTTACCTATCGCAACCAGTTGGAGTTAACTATCGGGCCACCTCCGTGATCACATAGCTAAAACTACCGGATAAATGGGCGAGAGGACACGAATATCATCTTAACAACGGAAGAGTAGCAGTTACAGAAGGGCGAGTAATATATAATCAGCAGCAACAACAGCAGCGAAAAAAGTACGTTGAAACGAGCGAAACTCACAATTATCACATTTCCTACAATGTTAGGACCCTTGGCCATGCTTTCGGGTTCAATGGTGGCGAGGTGGGTGAGGAAGAGACCAGTTCCGGTGATAAAGTCTTTTGGCTGTCCAACATCCATCCAGAATCCTAGAAATCGAAATATATGTTGGCTTAACAATTTTTCTTCAAAAAAAACGAAAGGCGGTGGTGGCTGTGGCATCGAGTAGCAAATAACGACCCAACAGAGAGAGAGCAAATGGCAAGTCACACCACCGTTCTACTGGTCAAATAAAAGGCTGAATAAACATTATACGGCGAGATCAAAAGAGTTTGACAATGTTTACAAACAAAAGGCCGTCTACAGCAGGATTTTCGAAGACATAACTACCGAGTGACAGCCTCTACACACCGCAAGTGACAAAGACCATTCCTGTTGGAATAGGATGTAACGAAGCAAAGTACACTAGCAAAGCAGACAAGTCGCCCTCTATTTCTACACACATCCTTTTTGAAATATATATATATATATATAAAGTAGGAATGAGAGTGATTGAGCGTTTAGTGTCCAAAGAGAACACATTCTCGTTTGCGCGTGCCACATAGGTGCCAGCGCCTATTCTTACAAGAACCATTGTTTTATGAGGTGGCCTCGTATCTCACATCTGAGAGTGAAGTTAACGTCACAGTTCGGAGCTACGACAACCCGATCTTCAATTTAAAGGAGGACTGAGTTGAATTGATGATCTTCCACGTCACGGTGGTTGGCACTTTCCACGTGTATTAAAATTAAAATAGTGACGAAGCTAAGAGTTAAATCAGCACTCCATCGGCATCACTATTTCTGCCTTTTGTCGTCGTGCAACAGTGACAGACATGACAGTTGATGACAGCGATGAAAAATGCGGACAGAGGCCGGCGTGACCTAAAGACCCCGCGTCTATGGCGTGCGGCTTTAATTTGTTAAGGTACAGACCGCTTTGCACGTGTGGCAACTGATCGCAGACCGTTTTGGGGCGCCCTTTTGCACAATGCGTTCAGCACTGAATACCAACGAAATGGACGGTAACGCAGCCCAATGTTGATCCGTGTGAATGCGTTTGGTCGGAACTCGATGACAGAGTGTCATTGTAGTCTGCCTCTCGGTCCTGAGAAGGACCGACTCATCCCGTCAGTTGGCAACCTGCCAATTGTGAGAACTGTGCTCAAGAGGATGGATTCCACAACATCGGCTTCACTTCCTTTTCCCCCTCCCGTGCCAACTGATGGGGCACAGTGGTTGACAGACACAGCATGAAAGCCTACGTCTAGACGTATCTGCACGACCCTCTCCTCCCATGTGCTGCAGTATCTATGGATACGCGCAGTCCAACACGCGCAATGAGCCAAAATGACCTTCTTTTTGGCCTAGCCGCTGTAAAGGCCGACTCTAGGCAGAACACAGCCAAGCGGCAGAACCGGTTCCAATGCGCCTTATCCAGACAATATCATCCACCTTAAAAAAGTGGTCAACTATGGACAATAGGCTCTCTGTGCAAACGTTACATTGAACACTTATAACTTTCGATGACAGTTTATTTAGCTTGCGATAGGCCTTACTTACGTTAACACCTGGAAACAAGTAAGACATGCAGTCGAGGAAATAGTGAAAAAAGGAAGAAGGAGTGCAACATTTTTAAGTCATCTGCTTAGTGTGAAAGGCTAAACTGGTGCTCGGCAGGAAGCAACTTATTTATGCTCTAGATGAAAAAGGAAAGCAGATAACTGACGGCAGAAGAGCACAAAGGAAACTGGACGCATGACTTTGTGTCAAAAGGAAAAGCATCGTTGACTGAGCGCCAGAGATATTAGATCAGAATGAAGTTTTCTGCCTCTTATCCCTGGATAAATTCCGAAACAGCTGAAAGAGATCAGATGGGTACCCGATTAGGCAGACTGCATCTCCTTTTCGCACCAAGAACGCAATCACGTCTTGAAACTTTGGATTTTAATCCCTTTACAATAATGATTCGATCGACTGACTGAAAAGGACCATCGAAGTTGTACTTTATGCGAAACAATGGTAGTTCGGTGGTCCATGAGAATGGCATACTTTTTACATTTGCCACAGTTGAGGACTGCAAGTGCACTGGACTGAAATGAATGAACAGTAGTACTTTCCGGTTACGAATGGTGATCGGCAGAGACTTTTGATCAGAAGTCCGACACCACACCTATTGTTACTCACCTTGAATTGGCATACAGTATAGTACGCCCTCTTCAACGAGGACAGGGAAGATTTCCTTCTCGATAGACGTCGGTCTCAACTACATTGGAAGGACAAATAAATTGAGTTAGTTGAAGAAAAAAGATGCACTCAATGGCCTACGGAGAGTAAAGCTGCCAATAGAAATTCAAATAGAGGGAACAAAGTTAACACCTTATTTTAACATGAGCTGAGTCCAAATGGCGCAAGAAATCTAGACGTCTGAACAAGAAAACTAAAAACGGTGAACCTTAAAGCCTACAAAATCTTCGGAACCGGGTGAAATGGTGTGGTTCAAAACCTACACTTAACATTTGGGTCTCCCACCGACGAGATATTACGTTAACACATGCCGGCAATGGAACTCTATGGAATTTCGCCCCATAGTTTTCTGAAAAATTACTGTTATATTTGAAAAATCACCAAGAATTCAAGGGTTGGTTAGAGAGACCAAATGACCCTAACATTGCGCGTATTTAAAGACAGGAGTGAATAAAATACGAAGACAGATAACTTAAAGCTGGGTTGCTTTTCATGCTGTGAAGGAAGACGTCGATATCCCACAGGCTCTTTACAAAAGCTGAACTTAACTTTAAAATTATAAACAAAGGATGTCACCAACTTAATTCCGTGCTTAGACGTCCACTATGACCTTACGTAAAGGTCTTAAGCGAAGGCCTGCAACCTTGGCACGGAAATTGGGTAAAAAAAACACGCACTGAGTTGTATGTAGGAACGATCAGATAGGCCGTGGCGAACTGTGACACTGGAGAAAAGCCCCTTCAATTAGGGAACTGGATCAGAAGTTTCCAAACTTCCGATGTTTTTTTCTTTTTAGGATATAACACTTTCAAGCGCTCGTCATAAAAACGGAGAAGCAGATGGATCTTAATGCTTTAAATCAAACTGTCACTAGTAATGTGATTATTTGTTGAAGGTAAGCAAAACGGTCGAATAAAATGAGTGATTAAAATAACTCGGAAACATAAAAACTACGTAAATAGGCGAAAAGACAACAGTAGGAAGCTTTCACAAGGGAAGAAATGGCACCACTACGTGGACTTACTGGAATGCGTGAGACTATGCTGGGATTAAGAAGGTATATGCCAGCGTTGATTTTGTTGCCCACAAAGTCCTGGGGCTTTTCTACGAAGCGCTTTACTTGGCCCGTTGCTTCGTCGTAAAGGACAACGCCGAACTTGGAAGGTTCCTCTACTTTGGTCAGCTGTGGGAAAAGTGGGTATGTAACAAGGCAGCAGGAAAACAACTTTCGTAACTGCTCTACCATCTTCTCAAAATGCAGAAAAATTGAGTAGTCCAGGTTTCTATAGCGAGAATGGTGTGATTGTAAACCGGCATCTGTCACTTTTAAACCCTACGCTAAATTAGATTAAGAGCTGCTTTTAATCCTACATTATTTAAGCCGCGCTTTCGATAAAATGTGAAAATGCAACTCCCTTTCAATTCTCAGCAAGATTTACAAGTTGTTATAGCAGAATGGTACTTCAGTTGAATGTATGGGTCTAATAGAGGAGCTTGCAACGCATGCCATCTAAAATGACTCCGGAAAATATATTCTCATCAGCCTACCGCGATTGTTGCCTCACACTTGTTCTGCTTGTGCTTCTCCAGCAGCTCGCGGAAGGGGAACACACAGATGACGTCACTGTTCAACACAAAGAAGGGTTCATCACTGTCAGTGAGCCATTTTTCGGCCAAAGCGAGTGGACCCGCTGTCGGAAATAGGAAGAAGGGGAAAACTGCGTCAGTAGGGGGTCTACAAGTTTACTAGTGACAAGACTAGGCCACCATTGAAAGCAAAATGTAGGAAATTCGCGGTAAAAGAAAAGAACTCTGGAAAGTTCGCAGTGCGCGATAATAACTTCAAAGGACAATAGTGCAGGTTCAACAATAATTTTGCCAAACTATTATGTTCAAAAATAAGTTGAACAGACGATGGTGAAAGAACATCGAACAACGCTCAGACCCAGCAATTATGGCAAGGTCTGACAAACTAGATACCCTCTCAACCTATTGCTTACAGTGCAAAATATGTTGGTTTGCATACGATGCTCAGCACTAATGGTTGTCAGGAGCATCAACTTTACAACAATTCACCCGGAACATAGACGGTGATCCTACGAAACTAGACGCACTACTGATAGCCAATGCAAACATCAGTCTGAGGCTGACTTGTACTTTTTTCTTGTTGGACGTCAATCACCAAGGGACTAAATTGGATTGCCTTGAAGTGCCAATCATGTCAGTAGGCGTCCATAACAATAATGTACGCACAAATGCTATTAATAACAACGCCTTTCTATTAAGCAGTACTCTGTCTACTTCGTCAACTGTCAGTGGCCGAAGTAAATTATCTATCAACCCGTCATTCAATTTATCACCGACCAGATCAACGACCTAAACTGTCGATGTTGTGGTTAACTGAGCGGTCACATAGCAGTTACGTGTTTCGAGGACCTCTTGCCGTAAGAACATATGAGCGCGCAACTGAGGCTCCATTTATAAAGCGACAATTTGGCTAGTGGTCGAACAGCCACACCTCTAGTAGATGTCATGTCAAGTCATCATCTCCGCTGTTCATAGATTCCATTGCACGCCAGTGTTTACTACAGCACTGTTTCGGCGATACGTATGTCGCCAGGATGCTGGCACTAAACATAAGAGGCAACACAGCCGGCATTTTAGGGCTGGACCTTTCGGCCAAATACAAAAGCCAGATATGTATATAGGAATTAATCCAAATAGAACAAATGTGCCAAAGCATGCATAATTCACTGTTATGCGGTCTTAAGCACGCCTCGCAATGCCTCTCAGTGACCTTTCCCCCCCCCCCCCCCCACCCCGCACCATGTCCACCCACATGTTTGATCAACACTCCCCGCCGTCAATTTATCTATTCAGTTTGATTGCTCTAAGCGGTTTTCTTATTGAACCGTTGGTTTTATAATTAGAAAGGGAGGACTTTTGGCAGGCTTTAGTAATTCAGAAGACCATTACCAACAAAGACAAGGGAGACTGCAATGACCATTTCTGGCTTACTAGTTGTCACTAGCTATTCATGCCTAATCCCAAATAGTGCCCCACGCGAGACTCGAACCCGGAGGCACCGGAGGTCGCTACCTCTGGGGTTGGGTATGGTTGACTGATGACAGCCGGAAGTGGACGTTCCGGTGTCCTTTCTCTGTGTGGGTAATTTCACCCTGCTTATATCATTAGCCGCGGTGTGGCTGTTAGCGGGGCTCAAAAGAGAACTCCAAGGCACAACGGGACGAGTCAGTCCCGGTGAGTGCCTACCTACCACTGTAATAATTTCTTTGACCTAATGATGAAAATCTCGAGAGCCATAGTGGGATTCAAAATTATGACAACAAGGAGAAGCTTTTATTACAGCCAACGCTCTAACCACGGCCCCTTATTAATTAAGAGCGACTGGTAGTCATTTTGGTGGATTCTATATTGATTGCTCAGGAAATCCTGCCTGGAAAATCAGGTTATTCAATCAGAATTGGCGGACTCCATACGTTGCAGTAGGCCTGGCAAGTAACATGACTTAAGTGTGATTAAACTTATGACTCCCGGTGAGGCCTCGTACAACAGGTAGTTAGAGAGTCGGTTGTATTGAAACCCTTCGTTTGCTAGCCTCGGCTCGAATCTCATCTAGGGCACCGACTTTTTTACAAAAGAGTCAAATGAATTTTACAAATATGCAATGGCCGTGAACAAATAAAGAAGAGATCAGGAAATTTATGGCTCTTATTAAATTTTGCATGTTTCACAACCTCTACCTTATTAAAATTATGTGTTTAGCCAAAGCAGTGAGAATAGTGACTAAGCAAATCGTCACTAGACTGAAGGCGACGAAGACATGGATTCCTTGGCGGTGATTCACAAAGAACCAGTCTTGCCTTCACCCTCAACGTGTTATGCTGTCTAAGTTTTGGGAGATGTGGTGGTACTGTTACTCCTAATTCAGAACAGTTGAAAGCAGTGTCCCGATCCAGTTAAGAAGGCACTTTTAATGTTCCGATTTTTGCGGTTCCAGATGCCGATATTAATAGAACGCTAGAATGTCAGCCAATCGGCTCGTTTAAGTTGTGTGCGTAGAACCCATGGCGATTCATACGACATTTGCCGGTGACCCCACGGGATTGAGAATGTTAACTATCTACAGCCAGTTAAAAAAGGTTCGCCTTTGGAGTAATAGATAGCTACGAGTCTCATTTTGTAGATAACGTTAATCTTCCGATCAAAGGGATGCAATATTTTATCAAATTTAGTCTCGATCTTTGATTGTAGCCTCAATTATTAAAATAGCTTAAAGGCAATTTCAGTGAAAAGAAGAGTAATGTTTGGGTCAAATCGCAGGGAAAGTTGTGGACATTACGCAACAACACGGAATGTGCGACTCTCCAGATAGTGATGAAGAACAGTTTTAGAACCTGCTGAAGAAGTCTGTAAAGAGCTGAAGCAGACTTCACGTGTCGGCAGACTGAAAACGGATATGGTGAAAGTCAGAGAAACTAGTCTTTGTAGGATGTGAACCTGTCTTTTGACCCCAGCAAGTAGGTAATACCCTTATAATGACCACTAGAGCAGCCGCAGAAGCATTTAGTGCTTAGCTCGTTCAACACTTTCGGTTATGTCTATGCATACATGCAAGCGAAAGAGATCGAAAACCAAACACTGACAAACAAAAAATGGTCGTTTGATGAGAAGGCCTTCCCGTTGCAGTTGCTATTCAGTCGAGCATAAAATCAGGGATACGGCATCGCAGTAAGGGATTAAATCGGATGCTAAGATGCAATCTATGGTGGAAATGTCTACCTTCAAAAGAGGCTCAGATGTGCCAGCCTAACGAAACAAGACCCAGGCACAAGGATAGACGCGTTTACCGCAATTAATGCTAGCACTGGTATGAGTAAAAATAGACTCAATTTTGGCGACTTCTTTTGCTAATCTCCTCAGGTGGCCCGAAAAAGAACACGAAAGCCCGAATTTATGAATATTATTTTTCGGTGTGTGACACTTCTCGTGACCTGAATCTGAGCCCGCAACGGGAATTATCAAGAACCGCTGTAATGTGTGTTCTAGGTGAAAAGTGGGCGTAAGCAAAACATGCAGAAACTGGAGATGTAGTACTGGTGTAGTACTGAGGAAGTTGATTGTAAATTGTTCGTAGGAGCAATTTAAATGTAAATTATCTAATCTAGAGTACTTTGAACTTCAGATATGTAGATTGTGCATAAAAGGTACAAAAGTTGGGTCAAGGTAAGCCGAGAATAGGGATCAAGAAATTTTAACTGGTTTAAGGACTAAGAACATGTGGCAAGCATTGTGAGAAGTTGAAAACAGTCCAGTTTTGAAAGTAATAGGATCATACCGAACCTCACCTGTGCCCAGTGGTTCTGTTTCATAGGAAAAGCGAATCGTGATACCCAACTGAAAAATTAATAAAACAGTTTAGGGAGTGGGAGAAATAAAATGTTCACACTTTAACAGAACAAAACTTAGGACAGAAAAGGACAGCGGAAAAACGGTACGCATGAAGAAAAGGGTTCCAAAAGACGGAGACAAGGCGACAGTTCAATTTTCGCAGGCGAAAAAGTAAAGCTCAGTACCAGGAGGTGCGCCGAACTCCAGTGACTTGGGCATGTGTTTATGTAGTGGGGCAGATTTTTCTGCATCTATATTATTATTCCTTGCATCGTTCACTCAGTTCCGTTCAGGGCGAATGGAGGCGGACGTGGACTGTGTGCTTACGCGCACCATACGCGACTTGATTTGCACATTTTTGACAGTGTAATAAAGGTCATATTTAGGAACCATTGCTGCTTGACTCGTAACCATGAGAATAACCGGAGTATCCTGTCAGTTTGAAACCATCCCAGGCATGACTGCTAGAGCGTCGGAGTGGATTCAAGGACGTCAGGTGTATTAAAGGGATGAATGTGCTGATTTGCCGTGCGGATTAATTTTTGAATGTCGGTCTCTCTCTCTATCTCTTTCTCTTTCATCCTCCATGCACTAGAAGACTGACGCAACTTTACGGCCTGTGTCTAGCCCACACTCACATTCAGGCATGCTTGATGTTGTTGAGGACAAAGGAGTAAAAGTTGCAGTTCAGTCCGAACGTCAGCTAAGCACTTAGCAGCGAACCCACAAACGTAAAGATTACCGCTGGCGACCAACATAGAATAATGTTGGAGGGCTTTCTGGATGCTGGTCGCGACGAGTTGGGTTGTATAAACCAGTGACTGGTAAACCAGCCATTCCAAAAACATAAACGCCTGTTGTCTGAGTATATGATCTGAAATGGACAAAATGTGCCACAAGAGCAACGATGTATCGATTCTTCCACTTTATGCATACATACAATCGGGAATTTTTCAATATGGACATAAACAATACCACGAAAATATCAGAAAATACCTCGGGGTGGTCAAACATGAAAGTTGCATAGCATTACTTACTCGGACCTCATGCTTCCGAACCTCGCCCTCCAGAAGGTCGCACCGATCAGCGCACTTACTCACAGCCAGAATTATTTCTGTCACGCCGGCCTGAAGTGGGAAGAACAGAACAATTAGAAGAAAATCAACATAACTCATGAGATATGACACATAGAACAGAACAATGGTACCTTTCAGGAGTTCGGATTGGCATAAAACTTTTTTCCGCCGGTGGTAGTTAAGCATGCTGTGACATTCATCACGGCAATGTCATATTCGGATTTTACTTGCTACCAACTGTGTTTTAGGATTTGGCCCACTTGGCCGGATCATGTGCCTTTAAGCCTGCTTAGTCCTCTACTGATGGTCCATGTCCTTTGTTTTATCCTGCCCACGTGCCTTGTCGCATGTTCTGACACCTTGACCTCGTTGACCACCTTTCCACCCGCTAACCCACTGTGAGCTTTATTCCCGTGTGCTTATTCACCATCCCCCACACTCTTTGTTCCTTGCGACGTGTTCTTATTCGCCCCCTGGGTCGTGGACTCCTGGCCCATGTAATTATTCCCTTATAAACTGGCAGCAACGCGTCTGCGTCATTCACGACTGCTCGTCTAAGCACTTTGAATTTATGTCCACCCTTCTTTTGATTTCTACCTCGCATGTTTTACCTATCGTACACTGTTAGCCTTACTGTTCATTTCTATAGAATCACATAAAGAATAATTGAGTTATCTGACTGTCCTTTGACATAACTTCTGACCTCGGGTGCGTATATTCAGGTGACGAAAACCAGTACTGCATAGGAAAAGGCCACATTAACAACAGTTATTCGAGCTGTAAAACGGAAAGTCAAGCATTATTTGCATAACACGAGAAGCTCTTCAGCTAGTTCTTACACATACAGAGAAGTTGCTTTCAGAATAAAATTTCCAAATGTTGTATAATTTAAATCAAATATGTCAAAATAGTACGCAGCAGTCCGAAGACGACAGGAAAAAGAATTTTGAACCAACAAGAACTCCTCATAGGAAATAATGCAGCTTTTGACCCTTTTCATTTTAATTTTACTGGCCTAAATGACTGACTTCGGTCAACTAAAAGGCCAAGTATTATACTTGAATGTATCTGGTTATCCCGAATGTCAATTTAAGGGTGAGGCCTCTCAAATGCCACTTTTTTTGAAACAAAAATAGTGATTGTCTGGCATCTTATAGTCTGCATAACTGGACTATAAGCAGCTCGAGCAGAATATCGAGCACGGTTGGCTACAGCCCTGCAAATATTAGTTTCATCAGTACTATCATAGCTAATAGAATTGAGACACCACATGACTTCCTTCAATGCTTACTTTTACAAAGGCCTGTCTTGCGAACGTTAGAAAAATGTTCTCTATCAAACTTTTTATATTTTGGTGTGAAATAAATGTAGCCCGAAGTCCAAATAAGAAATCTTATCCAACAACAACAGGATAAACCACTTTTTGGACTGTTTTTACATAAAACAAAAAACAAAAAGAATAATGCGAACTCGATAAAGCCCTTGAGAGCTATCATCAATACAGGCAAGACAGACCAGTTACCTTTACTAACGCTTCAATTTGATGAAGCAACACGGGTTTGTTGCAAAATTCGACAATTGGCTTCGGGTAAGTTAGTGTAAGGGGCCGCAGTCTGGTACCGTAACCGCCGACCAAAATGAGAGCCTTCATAACCGTGTCTTTGGTAATAATTCTAAAGAGAATACAGAATCCATGTAGAAAAATTACAATCCTGTTTGTACTTCACCTTTCAATACATTAAGAGGGTATGTGCACATGAATAAGGTTAATCTACATTTAGAGTCAAGGCATGTCAGGCATCTATGCAAAAAGGTTCCGTCAAAACGACAAACACTGATTGTTGATGACTATAAAGGTTCCCATTACTGAAAACAAATATATCATAAATGACCTGTTTGGGCCTCTACTCATTCATCAAAGCCAATTATCGACCCTGACATCTATATTGCTTTAAACAGCCTTTGCATTTAATTTCTGAGATTCAAAACTGAATAAAATTTCTACAAGTTTTCGCATGATAAATAGCAACTTTGAGTGCTTCGAAATTAAATGCGTACTCTGCAGTCGTCATTTAAATCTAATTTGTTCCCTCTAGTTTTCGAATTATAATTTACGAATTTATAAAGCTACCTTTCCTTTGATATTGTTATTCTGTATACCGGCCTTGAAAGAAGCAAAGCTGTTTTTTGTTTCTCATTTTGGCATATTATAAAAGCTTGTAACAGCACTTATTATCCTCCGGAATCGATAATCACGATCACGTTAAAATGGGCTTTACGAGAGCATGAAATGGCAAGCCAACTTAACGGCATTCAAAGTATTATTTGATCAACTATTAGCTATATGTAGCAGTTGAGTTTGTAGAGTTTGCGATAACTAAAGTAATTAATTCAGCCTTTGGGTGCATGATTAACGGATGGCCGTAGTTGGATGCACCTTAAAGTTTAAAAGTGCTCTTTCCAAGGAAAACGTCGCAAGGTTCGGCTAATGTATTTGAGAACTGGTAGAGTGAATTTCGAGGAAATCAAACCAGTTTGACGAATATTCAGGAAGGGGGTTTCATGAAAACTGGACATACCGTATATGAAAAACAAAAACTGACCCCGAATTTTAAAATGATGGCACATGTAGATAACCAAGGCAAATTTCTGCACCTTAGGGAATGGTATAATATTAGACTATATAGCCAGCGATCTCTTGAAATTTAAAAATTGAATAAAAGTTGCAGTTCAGCTAGGAGCATTCGATTTTACAGAAGCAGACGCAAGCGGGAAAACCGGTATTTCAAAGTGATTAAGAAGCAATAATAAAAATATAAACAACCAAGCTTAGAAGATTTGTGCCACCTTTGCAGCGAGAACTGACGTACAAGTGAAACAATCAAACACGGCGGGTCCGTCTTTCGCACTGTGATTGGATAGCTAGTGCACACTAAATAGGTGGAAGGATTGTCCACATTTCAGGATTTCGAGAAGGAAAATAATTT
The DNA here is from genome assembly GCA_036362985.1 of Ligula intestinalis. Lineage (NCBI taxonomy): Eukaryota > Metazoa > Platyhelminthes > Cestoda > Diphyllobothriidea > Diphyllobothriidae > Ligula > Ligula intestinalis. The sequence continues at coordinate 66,420,087 of JAYGXS010000001.1, forward strand.
ATTCGAAAGGCAAAATTAGACATCCAAAATTCATAAAAATGTTTTCGTTTGCAGCGAGAACCAGTCAATACGTAATCCGAAAGTTAACGGTTGAGGAATTCAGCATTACGGTAGAAGGAATTATATGTATATTTGAAGGGTTACTGGCAAGGAATGCCCTTGAGGACGCTCTTAGTGTACAGAAAACCGTATCATTGTTACAGTCAACCTGAATTTGTAGAAAGATTTACTTACATGACACACATTCCAATGAGTTGTCGTGGAACAGTGCGAAACAGTATGAAAACAGACTAAACCCAGAAAATTTATTTACAGTGCTGGATATTTGATTGTATTTTTGCATAAGCCCTGGAAGACAGCTTGTTAATTCAATGATATTTGGCTTGCAGCAAATCTTTGCCTAGAAATTTGCTACATCTTGCATGTTTTTAGTCAACTTCGTCTTATCCATTCGTAAAATGCCTTCAGCTGTATAAACTAGTCTTGCCGGTAGCTGAAAGCGTATAGGCCCTGTCGGCAGAACAAAATATACATTTTCGATAGAAGAAAATGATGCAGTTCACATTGTTTTTTAGTCACAGGCTATTGCTTCCTTTGCTTATGATAAAAGGGCACCGTCGGTATGTATCTGTTATGCCGGTCATTATAGAAGTGTTTGAAGAATTGTGCTTGCTAGGCGTTTAGTCGTTGTATTGTTCACGGACTTACACATGGCGTATTCTGGGTATTTATAACCAGAAACTGTTTTCTTCTTCGTTGACAACTAAAATATCCTAGCTGAGTCAAGCACGTAAATATAGGTAGCGGTCGCCTTTTAACAATAACCCAGGGACCTTGTTGTCAGCTTCTAATTAGGTACTACAGTAGTCACCGGTTATTAAGATCACTGTTAATAGGCCCAGCCGCCTATTAAGCCCAAATCAGCTTGGGACGGAATTTTCTAAACTAAAATCGGCCGGCTAATAAGCCCAGTCGCCGGCTACAAAGCCCAGTTTTTTTGTTTTTGTTATTGCTTAAAATACGGCCAAACCGTATTATTTTCTTGTATATAACCAAGCTCTTCACATTATACAGTACGTATGTAATGTAAAGTGCATATCTTGTGTTTGCTCATCAAGAACTAGGACTCTTTGCTCAGTGCGCCCGCCGCTTTTTAAGCCCAATTTGGTCTGGGCCCGAGGTGGACTTAATAGCTGGCGACTACTGTATTTCTCTATTCTTTTCAGATACTTTACTATGAATGCTGCAGACATGACAGCTGGGTCTACTGCATAAAACGACTGTGAGGAGGTTGGTTAATCAGTCAGTCAATGAGCATGTTCTGCGTACTTTCCGATAAGAAGTGTAATTTAGAATTTATTGATTTGCTTAGTTTCTTCAAAAATAAACCCTAACCTGGAGTCAATCATTCTTTGCAATAATTCTTCACAATTAAGGCCGAGTCTCGGCAACTCGACCAATAATAAAGGTGATCGAGGCGAGATTGAGTGAATCCAAGCACCTGACGATGATGTACACACATTTACTGAGTCTATTCAGCGAATTGGAGGAACGGAAACTGACTATAAACCATCTGCAACCCGACATGATAGCGTTAATTGAAACATGGTTAAATGAGCAGATAGCATATTCAGAAGTCAGGCTGGAAGGATTTCAGCTTATCTGCACAGACAGAAACGGACGTAGGGGTGAAGGAATCGCAATGCTCATGCGAGATTGCATCGACGACGTCCCAGGTATTTCGTCATCTCGCAGGAAAAATTCCTACGAAATAATGACGTGTAAACTAAGAGTAACAAACTAACCTGACCTGCATACTGCTCTAGTCACTTTAAGTCACTGCATTAAGGGAAGAAAGCTTTCGCCCTCGAGCTCCCTATTCATGACCAAAAATCGCATGATAGGTCCACCGTAACAGTAGTACATAATACAAATGTAAAAATGTAGGCATAACATCAGCAATAAGTGTGAGCCAGTTGCACGGTGCTGCTACTGACACTTTGTTCAGTATATTTGCCACAGTTTCTCAGCAAATGAGAATCAAGTTTATGTTTAAAAATGTCAACAGTATCTGAGAGGACCACATCTTCCGGGAGTCCGTTCCACGCTCCAATGACCCCCTGATAAAGAGACCCCGAGGATAAAGGATGGACGCGAGCAATGCACTCATCACTGAGGTAAGAACACAAATGTTCTTATACTTGGAGATTTTGACTTTCCAGAAATTTATTTGGAATCAATGCACAGCTCGCTATCAGAGAACTCACTCGAACAAAAATTACTTCAGGTGGTATATTACGAATTTTCATCGTGATATTTTCACAAGTGACCATGCCTTAATTCAATGTTGTTTTCCAGTCTCTATTTCTAAAAAGCCCGATGTAAAATGCAATAACCTCGACTTTGGTAACGTGAACCAATAATAAGCAAATGATTTCGTAGGTACCCTAGATTGGCATAGCATATTTTCAACTAACGAGCCCTACTTCTTCCAGGAGCTATTGCAAAACCTTACAGAAAATGTTCAGGCTCTTATCCCACTTAAGATTTTTACATCTTATTCAGCTTCTTCTATTGTGCCACATTTTTTCCAAAATTTACTTAAGAAATTACAAAAACAACTTAAGGATAGGTCTCATAGCTCTTTATCAGTTCACTTAAGAATAGCGCAAATATTTGAATTAGCGCTTAAAATAAGGCTTGCACGAGATAGGCGTAGGGAGGCAACAGCATTAAGTGATACGAATTCTTCCGGATCAGTTGCTCAATTCTTCCGTCTTCGGTCGTCGGCTAAGCTTCAGAAAGTCATTCCACCCTAACTCAATGGCAAAGATCATTTTTTCACAGAGGATTTGGAGCAAGCAGCATTGCTAAATTCATTTTTCGCCAAGTTCTTTACCATCGAAACTAGCCCCTCGCCTGTAATCCCCCTGCTGTGTGCTTCAAATCACAGTACCCTTACTTTCTCACCCGCTTGCATTCAAAAAGAAATAAGTCGTCTTAAAAATTCACATTCGGTAGGAACTGATAACATTCCAAACTCACTCATCAAACAATTAAGAGATTTCCCACCCTTACTGAGTAAGTTATTTTCAGTGTTCCTTGAAAATGGCTTTTTTCCGGACTACTGGAAAACTTCTATTATAATTCCCGTATTTAAATCTGGTTCCCGATCAGATATTCACAATTATCGCGGTGTTCATAAAACGCCCTCTCTGGCTAAACTCTTTAAAAAACTAATTGCCAAAAAATAACAGATTTCTGCATAAACAATGACATTCTCAGCTCCTCACAGCATGGCTTTTTACCGGACCGATCTTGTGAAACATGCCACATGTCTTTTCTGAATCTGCTTACTTCTCTTCGTAATGATCATCTATCTGTGGTAGTTATCTATTTTGACCTTAGTAAAGCATTTGATAAAGTTCCTCACAGGAGGCTTCTAGCCAAACTAGAGGATATATGATTTCGTAGTCCTCTTACTGACTTCATCAGATCTTATCTTTCAAATCGACCACAAAAGGTTTTAGTGGGATCCTCATACTCTTCTCCTACCGCAATTTTGAGTCATGTCCTTCAAGGTACCGTGCTAGGTCCTCTGCTCTTTTTGCTTTGCATAAATGATATCTCATTGAGTGTTAAACACTCCCAATCTTACATTTATGCAGATGATCTCAAGTGTGTTTACTCCTTCTCTAACACTACGGCCGAGAGATGCCTAGAACAAATTCATTCTGATCTGCACGCTCTTTCGGCGTGGAGCTCAACATGGCAGATGGAGTTCTCACCTTCTAAGTGCCGATACATGTGCTCTGGGTCTGAAAGGCTGCCACAACCTGTTATTTTTCAAGGTTACCCAATGACTGAATGTTCCAGTATCAAGGACCTAGAATAAAGCTCTATCAATAAATTAGACATTTCTCTTCACGCCGATAGAATTACAACCAAAGCCGCACAGATTTGCGGCTTTATCTCTTATAATTTCTATCTTCCTGAAATAAAATTTAGACTTTATCGTATGTTCGTGCTCCCCATCTTAGAATATGGTTGCCCCTTTTTCGGTCTCATGAATGAAGTTAGCCGTTCAATAATTGAACAAATTCAAAAAAAATTTCACACGAAAACTGCTGTATCCAATAGCTTCTAATACTTGCTACACAAATAGATGTCAATTAACAAAAACTAAGGTTCCTTTGGGTCAGGAGATTTGAAGCAGGCTTTTGTCTCCTTTTTCGGCTTAATAATAGCACAAATTAACCCAGGACTTCTGTCATTACCCCCGTCAGCCGTCCCTACAACCTCAGAAACTAGGCCCTTGTTATACGCCCTCCTGCATCTTCCTCACGTAAACGCTCTTTGTTTTTTGCTTCCAGATATAGCTTTCTTTGGAATAACTTGTCAATCGAAATTAGGTCGTTAACTAGACTGTCTGCTTTCAAACAGAGACTGCACATTTATCTTAACACTGATTCTATTAACCTTCTATACTCCTCATCTTTTCCGAGCAGCTTTCTCCATGACCCCGAGAAAGGACCATTGGGAATTTAGGAGATCCGCTTGAAACTATTCTCTCTGCCTCGTGTCCCCCGAGAACCCAGATGTTTCCATTAACCATCGCTGAATCAAACGAAGCCACGCGGAAGTACTTAGTTTAAAATGCTGCAGTTTCGTTGACTACTCACCTTAATCAGACCACCCACTCCTTATTCTGCTCTACTACTATCTTCCTAAGCAGTTTTTTTTCTCTTGCACACTTTTTGAACATGGAGGCCCGTTGAACAATGTCTCCATTTTCACTGTAAGCGTTTTTTAACTGCCATAAGTTTTCGTTTTAAGTTCAAAATTACCTACAAAACATTGCTAAATGTTGCCCCAAAAGGACAATTTCTGCTGACATTATTACGACTTTCTACGTCTACTTGCACATATTGTCAAATTATTTTTTGATTTTTTATTTTTTCGAAATTAACTTCGTATAGATAGTGCCGTACCGGCGCTGAAAAATATAAATTCCAAATTTCTTACCCAGTATGTCACAATAGACACGCGGTTCCGAAGTGGCCAACGGTCTAAATGACTAAATCTCGTCATTAGTAGAGATGAAAACTGTATCTTTGGATTGAATACTCAGGTTCCTTTTGGTCGAAGTATCAGTATCAGTATATTGAGGGATATGTAGGAAAAATTCCTTTGAGTGCCCTATTTTTACATATGTGCAAGTGTAGCAGAATATTTGTTTCTCAGACTGTTGGCGAGGCCAGTTGTCCTGTGTCATAGGATGAAAATAGGAGCACACAATGAAAAACTCCTCAGGGATTTTCAGGAGAAAAACTGTGTGGGGCTCTTGTGGGGCTAATGCCTGAGATTAAGGAGATAAATAGGGGGTTCCAGAGGGGGCATTGCAAAGGTTTCCAGGATCATCACCGTGTGAAAGCCGCGTCCTGATTCTTCCTTGCTGATTGCAGAGTCCGCCAGCGGAACTGGAAAAACAGAGGCATCCGTCCAGATCGTCGACAGTCCGCTTTGGGTCGAACCAAGGGTGAATGTTTAGGCCGTCAGGTCTGGCTGATAAGATCGCTAGCGGGGTAATCACGGTACGTAGATAGCCAAGTAGGTTAGACCGCGGAGACCTTCGCATGAGGCTATGCGTGGGTGGGCGTTATAAATAGATAACTTGAATGGATATAAAACTAATACTACTGAGAAATGGAAAGCAGTATTATTGATATAAATTGTCAGTTCCGATCCATCGTGCACTGCTATATCGATCCAGTTTTCGCTTTAAACCCTTCAGCGATTCCGACATAACGACGTCCTGAGGAAGCGCATTCCACGCTCCGACCACCCTTTTTGAGAAGAAGTGTTTCCGAGCGTCCAGCCTGGCCCCTGTCACCTTTAATTTGAAAAGATGACTCCTCTGATTCGTGGTCGTTGCTAATTCGAAAAAAACCCTAATATAAGATAGCAGTCTTGAAGACGTTATGCGCGGAATCCTAAAATCAGGTCCCCCGAAGCTGCCTGTAGCGCAATGGGAAGAGGTTGAGATTCGACAATCGTGTTTCAGAAGGCTGCGAGCCCTGCCATATAACAAGTTTGGTTGCGCGCCGTTGTACCTTTTCCAGGATGTTGATGTCTTTCGTGGCCCAGGATCTCCAAGCTTGGATAGTGGATTCTAGAAGCGGTCGCACGAAGGTTCTGAAGACTTTTCTGAAGCACTCTTCATTGAAGGTAGAAAAAGCTCGTCTCACAAGGTATAGGATCGACATCGCAGACTTGGCTATCTTTTTGCAATGCAGGGAAGATTTAAGCTAGGGCGTTTTCCAGACTCCCAAGTCTTTCTGGGCGTTCACTTCCTTCAATGTTATGTCATTAAGTCGGTAAGACGTGCCGTTTGAAGAACCGGATTTGCCGACTCGAATGGTGGTGCACTTGCTCTCATTGAACGGTAAGAGCCAGTCCGCCGACCATTTTTGAAGTCTATTTAAATTTTCCTTTAAGTGCACTTCGTCAGCCGCAGTTCGAATTACGCTCCAAACTTTTATATCATCGGCGAACATGGCGATACCGCAATCCAGTTCGCGGACACAGTCGTTGATGTAGATAACAAACAAGATATGGCCGAGAACGGAGCCTTGGGGAACACCACTCTCAAGCTCAACCTCACTGTGTTCTTGTCTGGGAGTACTGTCATTTCTCGGCACCCATCGCTTGTGCAATAAGCGAGGGAAATGTATGGTGCGGTCTGACAACGTGCGCTTCACTTGCAACTTTCTTGCTAGCAACTCTCCACAGTTCAAGTTCTCTCCTCACCTGCCGCTGTTTTCTTAGCCCTTCAATGACACCTTTCGCTGGTGATCATTCACGGGCTCAGGAGAATCCAACAGCAATTTACAAACGAGATTTTTCTCAAATCGCACGATCGCTATCCAACGAACTTTGATCATGTTCTTCGAGAATTCATCCTTTGGCAAGTCAATTTCTTGACTCTAGCTGGTAAGGATCGTGAAGGATCTAATGGGATAAATCCTTCGCTTGAACAATCTAACTGGACCGCGGATTATACCACGCTCTGGAAGTTATCCCTACGATCAGCACAAGTCTAGAAAGTCACTCGCACCTAAGATAAACATCGTTGCTTCTGAATCTGATTGTTACAGTGCAAAGAACTCCTTACAACAAAAGCTGAGTCGTTCACATTACAAATTTTGACGGTTGAAATTAATTGCACAAGCAAATTTTTTCGCTATCTATATTAGCATGGCCGGTTATTAGCAGAATTTGAACAAATGCACTCTTATCTAGTTTCCAAAAGCATAGGTAACGCTAACATGCATGATCCATCTCTGCTAGCTGAAAATAAATGTTCGTCGACGGCTGGATTTGAACCCCGGACATTATTTTATAATGTCGGACGCTTTACTGGCTTCACCACCAGCTCACACCCTGAAGGCCAAGTTGCTTAGCTATACTCTAACGGGTGTAATCAGGTTAACTTATGTAAGCCGCCTCTTAAAACCTTTGACAAGGTACTCCCAGAAAGAGCCGAAGTGCTTTAAATAACGCGTATGAAAACTCAGACCACCCACTATGCAAAAACGCATCTTCTTTCACCACCCGTCTTAGAACCGAACGCCACCCAGCCAAATAAGCCTGCGCGTGCAGATTGCGATGGATGTCTTAACTTAGCCACGCGCGTTATGTGTTTAGATGGACGCCTTGAATTTTACGCGGAGATACTAGCAGTGCTCATAAAACACAATAAGATAACACCACCGGATGCGGCGCATTCAAAGAACAGGAAACCACGAGGCCAGCAGGGCCAAACGCAGGTGCATACACCAGCAGAAGGCGGATGCAGAACGGCCTGCTAAAGACCAACCAAAGCCCTCAGTTTTATTGCGAGACAGAACTTGGAGCACGCCATGTGAACAAAAAGCAAGACAAACACTCCAAGAAGAGACTTCTGAAGAAAAGGAAGTTGAATTGGACCAAAGGGCAAAAGATTACTGAGAAGAAAATGCTACCAGCAAAATGCCCATAGAATCTTTCACAGATCTGGACTTCGAAACCCCTGCTGCTACTCTACTTCAGTGCGCTGTGACCACGGCCCAAGCTCGAGCCAACCGTAAGCAACATATTGTGATACAGGGTGTACCAGAATCAAAGGCTGCAGTTGCTTGGGATAAGGTGGGGCACGATCGAGGTCTCGGCCGGCAGTACGCTTTATCACTGCTAAGGGGCACTGAGTCTGTAAAAATTCTCAAAAAAATTAGAATACGCAAGAATCAGCCGCCGAATTGTTCAAGCTCTCGGCCACGACCATTAAAGGGCATTTGGGACACCGAAGTGCAGGCACAGCTTATGCTAGAAAGAAAGTCGTCTCTGCGGACCATGCATGCTGGAGTTTTTTTCAGCCCGATTATGAACCAAAGTAACGCAGGAAATGCGACTTTTGAAAAACTATCTAAACGACCTAAAGACCAAAGGCGAAACCGGCCTACAAATAAGAGGAGGAGAAATACTCCACATTGAACGAATTTTTTTGGCCGGAAGTTGTCAGGCGGAAAACTTAAACAAGGTCAACCGGCCGGTTCTATAAGATACCACAAGCAATAGTGGCCGCTGTCTCGAGATCTATTATAACAATTAACAGAGTCTCTTCAATTAACTTGAAGAACTCAAAACAATAGTATTAGAGCAGAAACCGCATATAATTGCCTTAACAGAGACTTGGCTTATCGAAGCAGTAGGGATCAGCGAAGTCAGCATTGAAGGGTATCAACTGCTCGGCTGCGACAGATCTCAACGTAGGGGTGGAGGAATCGCACTGTATGTAGCCGATGAAATTTCCTGTTGTCAGAGGGAAATCGCAGACATAGCCCTACGATGATATGAAATACGTTCAGGCAAAATTAAGATTAGGCAACATCCGGCACTCAATATATGCGTTGTTTATCGGCCTCCCGGCTCCAGCGAAAGTGACGACGTATAACTGCTTAGTTCACTAACAGTTATCTGTTAACAGGAAAACCTATAACTCCCGGGTGATTTCAACGCTCCTAGCATCGATTGGATGAGGCCTGGAGTAAAGGCCGCAGCAGCGCCTTTCAATTATCAACTACTTCAGTTTTCGTTGGACATATATCTCATTCAACACATAGACTTCACAACACGACTGCGAGAAGGCCAGCGATAAAACTGTCTAGATCTCGCTTTTAGTAAAGAAGAGGGGATTATAAGGGAAGTGAACTCACAACCACCACTTGGGTTGAGCGACCACGTCGCTTTTACCTGCGTATGTTACCTATTGTCTCCAAAATCGCAAATAAAGAGGCGCAGAAATATTCGGAAAGCCGATTTTGAAGAAATGAGATGAACCGCTTCCGCAGAAAACTGGTTACCCAGTACGAACGATTCAAATGAATTATGGCAGCATATCCAAGGGACTGTAGAGCGCTTAATTGAAGTCCATTGCCCAATAAAAGTAATAAGACCACTTTCCAGAACTCCATATGTCAACCAGCCGATAAAAAGGGCTATGAAGAAAAAACAAAGTTTGTGGACAAAGTAGGAGCACCTTCAAGATTCAACATAACTTGCCGAATATAAAGCGCAACGAACTATATGCCGTAAGGAAATACGAAATTCTATAACTGCCTTTGAGCGTCAACTTACAACAAAAGCCACAATATCCAAAGAAGTTTTATGGATACATTCGCAGTCAAAAAAAGCACCGGGACGACATTGCAGCTCTACGGGATAACCTCGGGAATTTAGTAACGGAGGGACCGCGGAAAGTAGAGTTGTTGTCAGAGTTTTTCAGATCAGCGTTTTTGATGGAATCCCCCAACGACAATTCGGGAGTGGAAGTGGGCGAAGGTACAGCCGTTATTGAAACTGTTACCTTTTCTGTCGCAGACGTAAGACAGGTCCTCAGCCACATCAAACCAGACAAGGCTCCTGGACCGGACGGGATACCTGGACTGATACTTAAAGAACTGTCAAACGAGCTATCGGTGCCTCTTTCAATTCTGTTCGTGCTTTCCATGCAAACAGGGGACTTGCCTTTGCAGTGGAAGACGGCAAACATCATACCGTTACATAAGGGAGGTAGCAAGATGTCTGCAAACAGCTTTCGGCCCATATGCTTGACTTTCCTTTCCTGCAAAATGATGGAGGCCTTGTGAAGCAGGCCATACTAAGAGTTTGCGATGAAAGTGACATCATACAAAATTTCCAACATGGCTTTCGGCGAGGGTGCTCCTGCATTTCAAATTTACTTACTTCAATTGAGGCCTGGACGAGTGCTTAAGGAGAGGGCTTTGAAGTGGACGTATTGTACGTCGATTTCCGCAAAGCCTTTAACAGCGTGCCTCATCAACGCCCTTTACATAAACTGAGCGTTCTTTGCATCAAGGGGAAAATTTTGGACTGGATCAGGTCATTTTAGTCGGTCGAAAACAATGCGTTTGCATCGGGGAGGATGAGTCAGACTGGGTTGACGTAGTTAGTGGGGTTCCTCAAGGCTCCGTTCTCGGTCCTCTACTCTTCATTCTCGATGTAAATGACAGCCTTCAAGAACTGGACGGCGGTAAAATCATGTTCTCCGATGAATTTAAGCTCTGGCAGGTCATTAAGTGCCCAAGCGACCGAGATGCTCTGCAAAATAATCTTTGCAGACTGCAGACGTGGTCCGAGAGATGGCTGCTGGATTTTAATGTGCAAAAGTGTGCCGTCCTCCACCTGCGTCCAACAAACTACCCTATCCCCAGAGCAGCAGGACATATCACCTGAAAAACATCCAAATTCCCGTAGTACCTACGCGAAAAGACCTCGGCATTTGGATACAGACTAATCTGAAGCCCCCAGTATAATCTGTCAAAGCTGCAAATAAAGCCACGGAAGTGCTGCACGCTATCAAAAGGGCGTTTCTAGCCTTCAATGAAGATCTCTTTGGCAGAGTGTACGGCACATTTGTTCAACCACACCTAGAGTATGGCATACAGGCATGGCGGTCATGGCTAGCAAAGGACACAGCATAATAATAATAAAGGTTATTTGTAAAGCACATCTTTGTCACCGTCAAAAACCCCGGAAGGCAGGAAAAAACCTCACGCAAACCCCTTCTTTCGCAGAGAATATTGCATTGGTTTTGGTCTTTTGCTAGGTCAATAGTGTGCGAAATAAGGAGTTACTTTTAAGTAAAAAAACATGACTTCTAAGGTAAAATACTAGAAAAACATGAAATAAAATAACTATACATTGTATGTGTTACGGTTTTATAGTAAGAATACTTGGGGTCTGGAAAAACTGTCATGTCCTTTAACTGAGATGGAGTTGGCCGCGGTCAGTTTGAAGGTGAAACATAATCAGCTGAGGACATCGCATGTCTGGAGAAAGTGCAGCGTTGGGCAACAAACCTAGTAAGAGGTCTAAAGAACCACTCTTACATAGATAGACTGGCATGCCTAAATTTATTTCCTCTGCATTACAGGCAACAAAGAGGGGATCTTATCCTAGTTTACAAGATAAAAAACGGTCTTGAGAAAGGATTACGCTTTGAAGACATGTTTTAGTGGCACCTCTCGCCTCATCTCCGTGGGCACACAATGAAGCTGCGCACGAAGATGCCCAAGCTAAACCTCCGCTCTGAACTATTCACGCAACGTGTCATACAACAGTGGAACAACCTTCCTAGTCAGTCGTGGAGGCAACTTCCCTTCAGATGTACAAACAACACTTGGATAATTACATGCTTCCCCTCTCCTCCCTCCAACTCTGAACTCTAAAAACCAGACATATATTATGAAAAACAATGCTTCTCTCCTCCCTCCAAGTTTGATCTCTAAAAATCAGACATATATTGTAAAAAACAATGCTACTCACTGTTTTCAAATAACATGTTAGTAGTGGTAAATTTAACAGGTGCTTGTACACGTTCTAAATAGGGTTTTCAAAGGCATTGCCAATTATCCTCACCAAATAAACTGAAAAAATAAACCATAAACTGAAAGGGCGTTATATCAAAATGAAAGGGCTACTTAACGTGACTGACTGGAGCCCTGCATATGTATTTGAAGCAAAACAGAATAGCAGAATTTATTCACGCGAATAAATTTTCGGAGCGCTTTTCAGCTGCTTCCGCTCCGTGCATGAACAACGAAATATTACGAGAACACATCAATTTGAATTTACACAAAATCGACAAAAGCAAGGTCGTATCAACGTGGCAAGTGGCCAAAAGTTATATCAACTGTTAAACTTTGGACCAAAGAAATGGGGGGGGGGGG
>JAYGXS010000001.1:66432476-66446138 GCA_036362985.1 Ligula intestinalis
GGGGGGGGGGAAAAATTTAATAAAATAAAGGTGTGGTATGTATTTACCACGGCAGTTGAAGATTGACTACATGGTCTAGTTGCTTACATAGGTCGGGTTTCTCCCGCCGTATGTAGGATGCTTCCATCTAGCGTAAGGTCCGGTTTGTTCGTGCTCGAACAAGAACGCGGAAGGATTTGTTAGTGTCAACCGAATGACCACTGTCTAGTAGGTGTTTTGTAATAGATGAACGTGGTACTTTGTTCTCCTGTTTTAAAAGCCAAGTAGGCAAATGCTCAGCAGCCCTGGTTGCCAATTGCCTTTGCGTACGGCCAATGTACTTGCATCCGCAAGTGCAGGTAAATTCGTATATACAGTTTGAGGTGGCGTGCAAAGGCAAGGCATCCTTTGGCCGGTTAATTGGGAGCCTTTTTGTTGAATTGTGGAAAATAAGTTCGGTTGCATAGTAAGTTCTTTGAATAGAACACCGTAGTCTTCGCTTGATTGAATTCACGATGTTGTCTCCTTTAAATGGTAAGGATATAAAAACGGGCTTTCTCGGAACCGACTGGTCCGTGGATTTTGGCCGTAAAGTGCAACTGTATTTTTGGATGAAACGCAAGGGGTAGCCACGCTTGAGTAAGGCCTCTTTTATGTAGGCAAACTCTGTTAGTAGGGTCTCGCTGGAGCAGATATTCCTGGCTCTCTGGAAAAGGTTAAGTACCAAATTTCGTTTCCACTGCATAGGCACAAAACTAGTAAAATGTAGGTATTGGCCTTTCCATATAGTCTTGTGGAAAACGGTGCGCCTTATTGATCCATCATCCTCTCTGAACAGGAGGACGTCAAGGAAAGCTAATTGGTTGTTCTGCTCCATTTCTATCGTGAACTTAATCTTTTGATGCAATGTATTCAGCAAAGTTAGAAAATTTGACCCGAACAACGCCTGGTTCTTTAGGAATTTAAGTCAGCAATTAGTAGAGAACTGTTGCCCACTTAAGAAAAGCTTGTGCGTCTCCCGGCCGGAATGTGCGAGAACGATCATAAGAAGGAGCTTCAAGAAGAAAAAAAGACTATGGAAAACATATGCCAGATATCAACAACCCGAGCACTTCTCCAAATTTAAGAAACAGTGAGATATACGTCGAAAACTACTACGAAAATAATGATAAACCTTTGAGACAGAACAAGTCAAGGGAAGAGACAACAACCCAAATAGATTGTTTTCTTACGCGAATAATAATAATATGTTTATTATGCCAGTTTAAAGGCCATTGTAAAGAGTTGGTAATGCACCTCTTGGGTGACTTCCAACACCTCGAACACCGGAAAAAGCCTAAAACAAACTCCCTATGTTGCAGCCAGTATTGGTTTTGTTTCAGGTTTTTTGTTTTGTCAATAGTGGGCGAGATAGGGAGTTTGTTTCAAGTGAAAAAAACCTGCCTTCAAAGGTATGATACAAACGGAATAAATGTACAGTTGTAAGCTGAGTTGACTCATCAGCAGGAGAACTGTTTCATGTCATTTAAAAACATTAGTTCCAGACGGAGAGGGTTGGCACAAGAACGCAGTGTTCTCAGTCTTCCTTCAATTGTTGTCGGCAAAAGTTGCGCGCTATCAGCTGAAGGGTTAGCAGACTGCGGGCTGCTTCTTCAGCAGCATTATCTTCAGCATGAAGCCTGGCGGGGTTCAAAGTCCACGAACGCCATCAGAGTGAAAGAGAGATTGCACCGAGTCAGCACCCAAAATTCGTGAAAGTTGTCCTGAATGTAGAAAACTAGTTATAGCTCTCTTAAACATAAGGTAGTTTTGCTGGGTTTTAATACTTTTGGGCAGCTTATTCCAGATTGATATGGCATTTACTGAAAAGAATTGCCGGTGCTTAACTGTACGTGCCATAGGAAGAAATAAAAATACGTATCAATGACTGGCGCGTCGAGAGTGGTTAAGCTGCCTTATTGTACTAAGAGGATTAAAGGTTTGACCATTCAAAAGTTTAAACAGTAAAAAAGACCCTTCTGCAATCGACGAAGCCATAGGGGATCCAGCTTTATAAGTTCGCACCTTTGTTGGTAGGTTAAGTTACGGTGTTCTGTATTGAAAACTCTTCTAGTGAAGAAGTTCTGCACTGATTCTATTTTCTTCCGTTCACTAGTGCGCAGAAGACTGAATAGGGCGAGCAGTATTCCAGACTAGGTCTCACGTTCATATAATAAAGGCTAGTTCTAACCTTGATAGTCTTAAAATTTCTAAGGATAAATCCGGTAGTTCGGCGTGCTTTCGAGACTATCAGGGCACAGTGCTCTGACAAATTGAGACAATTAGAGTAGGATATACCCAAATCCTTGATAACTCCTGGGACATTTAGTTCGTGGCCGTCAATGCTTAATTCCGGTTGATGATCGTCGCCAACAACCATAACGGAACATTTGTGCCATGAAAGGGTGAGGCGCCATGTTCAACACCACTGCACGAAGGCCTGAAGATCCTTTTTTGTCAGCTCGAGCACGATGTTCCGATCTGCCGGTTTATATCGATAAGCGACTTTTAAATCTTCAGGGTCTGCCATACTGAAAACAATCTGAAACGTCGTTGACAAACAGGCAAAATAGGAGCGGACCCAGTACACTATCCTGTATAATTCCACTCCTCACATGCGTGGGGTTGGAGATAACATTGGGAATTTTTACTCGTTGTGTGCGAGCACCAAAATAGGAAGATATGAAATTCAGAGGCTTGCTACCTATGCCGAAGAAGGCTAGCTTCAGAAGGAGGAGGTTATGATCGACCCAATCAAAGGCCTTAGTAAAATCAAAATAGACGCTATAAGTGGCAAAACCGCTGTCTCTAGATTGCAGCACATAATCAAAGAAAGAGAACTGACAGGTGTCACAAGATCGTTCCTCGAGAAAGCCATGTTGAGCTGCATTGAGCAGGTTGTTCTCTGTCAAGTGACGCATCATCTTTTCTTTGATTAAGGTCTCCAAGATCTTCGAAGCTGCGGGAAGTGTATTTATTGGCCTAAAGTTGTCGAATGACGTCGATCGGCCATGCTGTGCGATTCCTTCCACAACGAAGGAAAGGTTTCGCTCTCAAGAGCAAGATTAAATACCTTACAAAGAATAGACGGAAAGATATCATTCGCTTCAGCTTTTATAAGGCTAACTGGGACGCCATCTGGTCCTGGACTTTAGGATTGACGATAACGACAAATGGCTACAGTCACATCCCAGACGGTAAAACTTATGGTTTCGAGTATGGCACCCGTCCAAGCCTGGATAACCGGAGGTGCAACGAACGAGCTTTCACTAAACGTTTTGGATAGGAACGCATTGAAGCTATCGGTGGTCTACTTAGCGTCAGCTATGGGGTTTCCTAAAGCATCCTGAAGTATGGGCTGTTGCATTTGCCTCTGTGCTTTTACTGTACGCGAAAAGAGTTTCGCAACATTAAGGGAAGGATTTTCAGCGAAGTGAGCCTCATCGGCTACCTGCTTTTCTTCGGAGAGCTTTTTAGCCTGTTCAAAGATCAGTGTGATCAAGGGCAGAACGGAAATTTCGTTCTGCCGATGCAAACGACGAGTTTACGCAGCCTACGACGGAAAGACAAGGAAGGTACACTTCATCCTTGACATGTATTACTTTCTTACGGGGGACAAAGTGGAGGATGAGTGGATCCAACACTTCGTACAGTGCATCGGTACAAACATTTACATCCAAACATTGGAAAAATTCAGACCAGTCGAGAGCGTCTAGATGTGCCAGTAGGTCAGCCGTGTTTGCTGATCGGAAGTCATGAAAAAGACTATACTTTTGGGAAAATGTTTTATCCGCCTCTAGTTCTAGTTTACTAACAACTGTAAGATGGTCTGAATTCCCAAGTGCGTCTAAGGATGACACTGAAAGTGGTTCGCATCCCCTACAAAAAATTAGGTCGAGTATGTTTGCTCGTCGAGTGGGAAAATCGACTACCTGATCCCACATGCCGATATCTATTGCCTCAAGTAAGTTCTCGAACTTTGAAGGACTGGATGGTGGAAACCATTGCACGTCAGGAAGGTTAAAATTGCCTGCAATCAAGCAATACTTAAGATTTAAGTCAGCTGCGGCATGAAATGCCTGCGAGAGACAAAGATCGTAGTCTGCATTGGCATTAGGTGGGCGATAAACACAGCCAACAAGTAAGGAGTATTGGTTTTTAAGAACAACTCGTAGCCAGCAGCTCTCCTCCACCGCTGTGAATTGTGGATAGTCCAACGGGAGAAATGCAAGTGGCTGCTTTATATAAATGCAGCTTCCTCCGCCACGGCCATTGTTTCGATCGTTCCGAACGCATGAATAGCCTAGAACAGAGAGTGCTGAGTCAGCTACAGAGGCCGATGCCCATGTCTCAGTTACCATAACAATGTCTGGGCCGTTGACGAAAAGCATAGTCTGGAGCAGAGGCATTTTATTAATCAGTGATCTGGCATTTAAAACGACCAATTTAAGAGGGCATGTCTGAAGTTTCGGTGGCGGGACAGCTAGGCGGTCACTGTTACCGGCTTCGACCAGAGTGATGTCCTTTTGACCTGAACTATTTGTCCCTCTCTTATTTTGAGATTTGTCTCGCCATTGGTTTTCCGTTTTTCCAGCTCTATTATTAGCTGTCTCATCTTTCTCCGCTCTTTCAACTCGTAATCCGGCTGAAAAAATAAGGCAAAACGCAATCAAGATCCTATTCCTTGTCTTAAAGATAACCAGAGAAAAGAGTTTACGGCTAACTCAGATAAGGCGAACCTCTTGTCCAAATTCTCTATATCTGTGTATACCGAAGAGCCGCCTTTTAACGAGGATGTACAGCGTTATCTTGTCCCAAAAGCGCATACAATTAGCACGGTATCGTTCGCAACAGACATGGTAAGAAAAGCCTTGAGACAGTTAAAGCCCACTAAATCGCCTGGTCCGGATGGCTTGTCAGCGAAACTTCTGACTGAGCTCGCAGAACAACTGGCCTCCCCACTTTCCAAGATTTTCGAAAGTTTGATGGAGATGAGTGCTCTGTCTACTGACTGGACAACAGGGTCGACAAGAGAGTGAACGGCACGGGTCATTTGATCATCAACGAAACGCCAGACATGTGACCTTGTAGACTGCGGAGTTAAGCGACGAGCTGGCGAAAACAGCAGAACCGCCACGAGCATGACTAAAGACCACGAAGCCTATCGTCAGGGTTGTAAAATGGAGAATGGAGAAAACGGCAATGATGACTGGACAGAGAAGTGGACGAACCATCGTTGCAAATATCACTCAAAGGAGGAAGAAAAAGACATGTATGGAAAAAATTTCATATAAACATAACCACCTCAGATACCAGGGGGACACTTTTAAAAGTCCAAAAGTTGTGTGTTTGGGAAGGAGACGGATAACAAGGACTTTATATCTTCCGAAGTTAAGTATTTGCGCAATTTGACTTTAAAAACTGTTAAGTTCGACGACAGCCTAATTTAGAGGGGAATATTATTCCAGAGGAAGGCATATTTGGAGGCAAAGAAGTGAGAATGGTTCGAAGTGGAGCTTAAGGGGGGTGCAATTATCCTGGAGGAATTACGAGTGGCATCAGGTGTATCTGCGGGAATGAGAGCGTTGATTCGTGGGAGGTTAGGGGTAGAATTAACGCGAAAGAGGAAACAGAGGCCCGCTTCGAGTCTTCTGACCCAAAGAAATGTCATGTACGCTAACTGACATCGCTCCGTATAAGAAAGAGTGGATCGAGGAAGAGCAAATATTTTTCGGGTAAATACCCTCTGTACATTTTCAATCTTACTGCGGTCAGAAGCATTCATTAGACCAAAGAGGGGACAACAGTATTCTAGGATGGGTAGAACATACATGCGATAAAGTTTTAACTTTATTTACAGCAGGCAGAAATTATGATATATAAATCCACATATCTGTGCAGCCTTCGCAGATATTCGATCCGCATGAGGCGACAATGCTAGTTTATTTGTGTAGCTTAGACCTAAGTCTTTTATAGTGGATTGTTCTCAAAGTGGAGTATTTTGAAAGACTAGGGGACGAGGAAGCTTGGCGGGACGGAAACACATGAAACTACACTTGGATGGAGAGAATTCTGTCTGCCAGGTAGCACTCCAACGTGAGAGTGTAAGTAGGTCCGCATTTATTTTATCAACGCATATACTTGCCGTGTCCTTAGAAAATGAGTATATGCATTTGAGGTCGTCTGCATAAATGAGATTCTGTGAATTTTTTAGAACAGTCGAAATTTCGTTTATGTATAGAATGAAGAGTAAAGCACCGAAGACAGTGCCTTGAAAAACACCACTCGTGATCACCTACTAGGACCTTCTGGCTGCGGTTAGACAAGTAGGAACCGATGAAGTCGAGGAGAGGGGGACGGAAGCCAATGGCCTCCAATTTTACCAGAAGCCGTTTGTGCGGTACCTTGTCGAAGGCTTTGCTCAGGTCAAAGTAGATAACAACCACGGATTGCTGCTCGTTACGGAGGGAAGTGACGTGGTTAAGAAAAGCTAAGTGACACGTCTCGCATGATTTTCCGGGTAGAAAACCATGCTGCGAGTCACTTAAAAGCTTATTTTTTAGGCAAAAATCGAGCAATTGATTAAAAACTATCTTCTCCAGAAGTCAACACACAACGTCACAGTCACAAAGGCAAATTTAAAATTTTGAATTTAATCGTCTCGTTTACAACTAAAATGGACGTAGAAACTATTGCTCTCGATAATTCTACAAAACAGCCAGCGGGGCTGGGAATTGAACCGGGGATACCTCGAGTGGAAGTCGAATGGCTAACCGATGGAGCTATAGAAGCGTATAGCCGTAAGGATCAAATTCAGTCATCAAATACAAAATATCGGTCACGAAGCTTATTGAAAAGTCCTCCTGCCAAGCGAACTAAAAGTCTTTAATGTTTAAGGGAGGCAACTCATAAAGATGAAGCCTGCCTATCATATTTTACACTGCTGCGCCTGGGAAATCGAAATGCGGTGCCTTATGCGCGACCCTACCATCTGACCGGAATCCCTCTGCAAGAAACAGAAATACAGAAGGATCTCGGCATCTTGATGACAGACAATCTCAAACCTTCTACACAATGTTGTAAGGCGGCTAAAACTGCAACTTCAATGTTGTACGCCATCAAGCGGGCATTCACGGTTTTTGATGAAGACTGTTTCTCGAAAATCTTCGGTACCTTCATAAGGCCACATCTTGAATACGCGATTCAAGCCTGGAGACCGTGGATGCGGCAGGATTATAACGTACTTGAGAGGGTGCAGCGGCGAGCAACAAAATTAGTAAGAGGCCAAGGTTCACTACCATATGAGATCCGCCTAAATAACCTTAATCTCTATCCTTTGAGTTATAGGCAGTTACGCGGAGATTTGATACAAACCTTCCGTATCGTGCGTGGCTTTGACTGCGCTCTCATGTGTGACGACTTCTTCCAACTCGCCACTACAACTAATCTCCGGGGGCATCCCTTCAAACTCTATGTGCCCCAAGGACGATTGGATGTACGGAAGAATTTTTTCTCTAATCGTGTCGTGGACCCGTGGAATAACCTTCCCGAGGCCATTGTTATGTCCCAATCTGTGGAGATATTCAAACACCGACTTGATATACACATGCTACAACACAACGTGAACTATGTGACAAATTAACCTTGAAACACCACTGCGCCATGTGACTGTCTATATTTTCCTGACTGAAAACTTGTTAACATTGTTTATAATTCTTGAGATTTCGATGTGACAAGTAGGGAGTTCAAAGGCGCAAGCCTATTTTTCCCTCAAATATACTGACTGACTGACTGACTTCCTAACAAATTTACGAAACTTGAGGAAGTGGTTTATAGTCTTAGAGTGGAGCTGGAAGAGCTGAAGAAATTTTCTCGATTTCTCCCTCACGAGGAAACACTGGCGATGCATGAACTTAAGGGAGGGGACCTAACGTACGCAGCAGCAGCATCTCTCGCCGAAGCGTCTGCGCACAAAAATGATCAGGCAAGTAACATAAATGGTCAAGTTGTCCTCGACGAGGAGCACCGTGATCAAGATTCTACAGAAACATCTCTAACGGTCTGCAGGACTAATACTCTGCGCCCAATCTCAGCACATGAGGAACTTTCCGAATTAAAAACCCCGCTAATTATAGGCTCATTTTCCGGACCTAAAGTGCAAAATGTACCCAGCACATCAACCGCTCCTAGTGGGTATGCTCAGGCTGCATACAAATCACAGAAGGAAACCACAAATGTAGAAGGGGGGCAGCAGGAAGCCAGACCTGATCGGTGCCATCCCAGACTCCAAAAGAAGCCTATCTCTGGTGATGGTAGTGGAAACGCAAAGTCAAAAACTATTCCTAACAGCATCTCGGGGTCTTCCGATAGCAGTAAGACTGGAAATATATCACGGGTTTCCCTTGACCGACAAAACTACATAGTTGTTCAAGACGAGTCAAACGGAACTGCAGGTAAGGTATTACAGAAGTCGTCCATAAATCGGAAAAACAACATTATCATACAAGGTGCTCCTGAGTCCACGTTTGACAGTACAACGGAACGAGTTGCACACGACTATGATCGAATACACGAATACGTCAGCGCTGCCCTAAAGAATGGGGAAACCTATACCGTCAATAAAGCCTTCCGTCTGGGTAAAGCAGACCTAGGCCGCGACCCAAAAACAAACCCAAGGCCTCTCAAAGTTATATTCGATAACGAAGGCTTGGCATCAAAACTGCTAAAAGGAAAAACGGCCTTACGAAATTTGCACAAGCAAGTGTTTTTTCAGCCAGAATGCGAGCCGAGCGAGCGGATGAAAATGAGGCAACTAAGGATGGAATTGAGAGAGAGGACCGAAAGCGGGGCAAAGAGCCTGAAAATAAAAGATGGGCAAATAATACAAGTCAAGGAGTCCTTCCTTTGGCCAACACCTGTCACGATGAGGGTTGGGCCTCACGGAGTAAACTGTCACTAAAGATCCTAACCGCAAATGTACAATGCTTGTTTAACAAGCTGAAAAAACTAAAAAACTTGGTCGAGGAGGTGAAACCAGACATCATGGCTTTAACTGAAACCTGGCTTTCAAAAGATATCGCTGATTCTGAATTATCACTTAGAGGATATCAGCTTTTCAGGAAAGACAGAAAAACTAGGGGAGGAGGGCTTATAGTCTATGTCACTTGCAAGCTGACAGCCACGGCACCCTTTCCTGAATTTTCAAGCAAATCTGCCACCATACAATAATCCTAATATATTTGACAATTATATTTCAGCTAATTGTAGACCACAGCAATCTTGCTTTTCGCCTTTTGTTTCTACCCTGCCAGTTCCCTTTCCGTCACCAAGTTTTCCTTTTTTATAAATACGGATGAGCGTAACCTGCATCTCAGGGATACGCTCAGTATAGTTTCTCTGAATGCGAGATCAGTTGTAAATAAAATGACAGAGCTCAGAACAGTAGCTTTTGAGCTTGATCCAGATGTTATTTGTATCACTGAATCTTGGGCTCACTCTCTTATCCCTGACTCAACGCTCGCAATAGATAATTTTAGTTTGTACCGACAAGACCGCATTGAAAAACGTGGCGGTGGTTGCCTTCTTTATATCAAATCATCTTTTGTACATTTCCCGTTTCATCTGAGCATTTCATCGTTTTCGGGAGATGTTTGCTTTATTTCAGTCATCCTCCCGCACAATAAAAAAGCCGTAATTGGCTGTGTTTATAATCCCCCATGTTATTCTGGTAATGAAAGTGCGCTCTGCGAACTGTTTGCAAAAGTTGCAGAAGCTGAAGTTGATGTCAAAATAATCGTAGGTGATTTCAATCTGCCAGACGTTGACTGGGAGGCAAATACTTGCCCGCCAAAATTTCAAAAATTGGTAGAAACTATTAACTTTGCAAACCTGTCACAACTGGTCAGTTCAGTGACTAGAAATGCGAGCATATTAGATTTAATTTTTACAAATGACGTCCACCCTCTCTTTATGAATTTTCATCGTGATCTCTTTACAAGTGACCACGCATTAATTCAGGGTTGTTTTCCAGTCTCTCTTTCAAAAAAGCCTGAGGTAAAATGCAATAACCTCGATTTTGCTAACGCAAACCTTGAACCCATAAATGACTTCGTAAGTACTTGTGGGCTCTTGGCCCTACTTACGTGTTGTTTAAATTTATCAATAACCAAGTTTGTTAAAAACAAAATACAACACTTTGTCTCACACTTTCGGTTTTGACGCGTGCTAGCAACTATCTTGCTAATCACTCTCCACAGCTCAATTCCCTCCTCACCTGCCGCTGTTTATTTTGCCCTTCAACGACACCTCTCTGGTGATCACTCTCGGGCTCCAGGAGAATCCAGCGACAAGTTGCAAACGAGTTTCCTCCACATTTTGCAACTCACAGCCCAACGAACTTGGATCCAGTCCTCGCAGAGTTATCCTTTGGCAAGTCGACTACTTGACTACTGCCGACTAGGATCGTGAAGGATCTAAGTGAGTTGTATCATTTCTAATCTTCATCGTCAATCTCTTCACTGGACTTTACAACTTTTCCACTAGAATAGTCTGGTAAATCCCTAATTAGCAGTTAGTCTACCCTCGAAAGTTTTCATCGCGTATTTGCTAAGACGTTTTGTATATTTGTAGTGATAAAGCCTCTACAAATTTGGTGACCCCGTTTCTATTGTTATCCACGTCTTATTATTTATTCCATTCACCTTTTTTTTCCGTTTGAATCTGCCGTTCATAAATTTTTCACCATGGGCGACGAATACCACCCATGTCACGATTGCGACGACGATGACGCTGGTTCTAACAACTCGTGTGCACCATCTGCTCACGACGAGCCGCAGGCTTTTCAGATATCTGTTAAGCTTCCACCTTACGAAGTGCGCGACCCGACAGTCTGGTTCAAACAGATCGAAGCTGTTTTCGCCTCACGTCAGATTACTGGCGAGCGTTCGCGTTACGCGTACGTCGTGCAGTACTTACCGTTCGACATCGCTTTCGCCGTTCAGGATCTCCTTGATCCTATCCCTAAAGTCAAACCGTACTCTAGCTTAAAAAAGGCTGGTCTGCTGGTACCACCGAACATTCGGCCCGGATGCTATTAAATGCGTCCCGCCTTGTTATTATGCTCGACGTTCACGTTCGGGAAACGGCGCCGCCAGCCAGTAATGGCGACGACTGGTGCTGGCCACTCCGGACACAGTCGCCTGTTTTACGTGACCGACAAGTCCACAGGATTCCGTTTCTTGATCGACACAGGTGCAGAAGATAGCGTTGTACCGCCCCCTCGTCGTCATCATCTCCAGCCATCGCAGTTTACACTGCAGGCTGCGAACAACACTTCTATCGCCACGTTCGGTCAACGGTCCCTAACTTTAGACCTTGGGCTACGTCGCCGTTTCCAATGGGTTTTCATCCAGGCCGACGTCCGGTCGCCTATCATTGGAGCGGATTTCCTATCCCACTTCGGCCTCATAGTCGACCTCAAACATCAGAAGTTGCTAGATCCTGCCACTCAGCTGTTTACTGTGGGGTTAGTTTCGCGTGAGCTTTCCGCTGGCATCCACTTGGCCGTGCCAAGCCCGCCATTTTCTGACATCTTGAGGGATTATCCTTCCCTCTCTAAGCCTTGTCAGTTTACGGAGCAGGTTCAACACGCTGTCCGCCATCATATCACTACCACCGGCAGACCGATCCATGCTCATCCGCGTAGACTTCATCCCGAGAAGCTACAAATCGCGAAGAACGAATTCGAGCACATGTTGAATTTGGGGATTATCCGTCCTTCGTCCAGTCCATGGGCTTCACCACTGCACATGGTTCCCAAAACGTCATCTGATGATTGGCGGCCATGCGGTGATTATCGTGCTCTCAATCGAGCTACAGTCCCGGACCGGTACCCGATTCCCCATATTCATGACTTTTCTCACATGTTGGCTGGAAAGACGATTTTTTCCAAGATTGACCTCGTGCGAGCATATCACCAAATACCGGTCGCGGAGGAGGACATCCCTAAAACCGCCGTCACGACTCCATTCGGCCTGTTTGAATTCCTTCGCATGCCCTTTGGTTTGCGGAATGCGGCCCAAACGTTTCAGCGTCTGGTCGATGACATTTTGCGCGGTCTTTCCTTCACGTTCGTGTACATCGACGACATCCTTGTCGCCAGCTCGTCACCCGAAGAACATGTTGAACACTTACGCCAAGTTTTCGATCGTTTTCAACAAAATGGTTTACAGCTCAACGTCGATAAGTGTCTTTTTGGCGTCACTTCTCTGGTTTTTCTTGGCCATCGTCTTGACCAAAACGGGATCACACCCCTCCCAGACAAGGTGCAAAGCGTGTTGTCTTTTCCAGCTCCGAAGTCCATAACTCAGCTTTGCCGTTTCATCGGCCTAATCAACTACTACCGGCGTTTCATACCAAATTGCGCCGCCATCCTGGCACCTTTGACGGATCTTTTGAAGTCAAAGTCCAAGTCGTTTGAACTTTCACCCAGTGCTCTTGAAGTATTCGAGGCAGCCAAAAAAGCACTCGCGGACGCCACCCTGCTTCATCATCTGAGCACCGCTGCTGATACACAACTTATTCTGACCACCGATGCCTCCAACATTGCCGTAGGCGCAGTTCTGCAGCAACAGGTCCACGGACAGTTGCAGCCGCTAGCTTTTTTCTCTCAGAAGCTTCAGCCGGCGCAGACTCGCTATAGTACTTTCTCGCGTGAACTTCTCGCCATTTACCTGGCCATCCGTCATTTTCGACACCTGCTCGAGGGGAGAGATTTTCAGGTCCACACGGATCACAAACCTCTCACTTACGCCCTCAAAGCTAAGCCAGATCGGTATTCGCCGCGCGAAGTACGTCACCTGGATTACATCTCTCAATTCACCTCAGACATACGCTACGTCCGCGGTGATGAGAATGTTGTTGCTGATGCCTTGTCCCGTCCTGAGGTCAACGCTCTTATCACCACGTTAGATCTGGCGAAGCTTGCGGAAGCGCAGGCGCTTGATGACTCCATCATTGAAATGCTTGCGTCTTCTGTGCTTCAGCTGCGGGAGGCTCCGCTCCCCGCGGCACCAGGCTCTATCGTGTGTGATTTTTCTACAGATACCCCTCGTCCTGTAGTACCCCAATCCTACCGGAAGGTTGTTTTCGACCACTTCCATTCGCTATCCCACCCCGGTGTTCGTGCCGGCCGCAAACTCATCGCAGCCCGTTTCGTCTGGCCAAAGATGAACACCGACATTGCTACCTGGACCAGGCAGTGCTTAGCCTGTCAAAAGAATAAGGTCCAGCGACACACCGTTTCACCTCCCAGCACGTTCGCGGTTCCCGACGCCCGTTTTCAACACGTCCACATGGATTTAGTCGGACTGTTACCCCCATCTCGCGGTTTCACGCACATTTTGACTGCTGTCGATCGTTTCACACGATGGCCCATCGCCGTTCCCATCTCGGATACCTCGGCAGAGAATGTTGCCATGGTTTTCCTTACTCACTGGATAGCCAACTTCGGTGTTCCAGCTACACTCACCACTGACCGCGGAAGTCAGTTCACATCTGCACTCTTCCGTGAATTCACCAAACTGCTTGGGTGCTCGCATATCACCACCACTGCCTACCACCCAGCATCCAACGGCCTCGTGGAAC
>JAYGXS010000001.1:66446538-66486526 GCA_036362985.1 Ligula intestinalis
GTATTTGCTAAGACGTTTTGTATATTTGTAGTGATAAAGCCTCTACAAATTTGGTGACCCCGTTTCTATTGTTATCCACGTCTTATTATTTATTCCATTCACCTTTTTTTTCCGTTTGAATCTGCCGTTCATAAATTTTTCACCATGGGCGACGAATACCACCCATGTCACGATTGCGACGACGATGACGCTGGTTCTAACAACTCGTGTGCACCATCTGCTCACGACGAGCCGCAGGCTTTTCAGATATCTATTAAGCTTCCACCTTACGAAGTGCGCGACCCGACAGTCTGGTTCAAACAGATCGAAGCTGTTTTCGCCTCACGTCAGATTACTGGCGAGCGTTCGCGTTACGCGTACGTCGTGCAGTACTTACCGTTCGACATCGCTTTCGCCGTTCAGGATCTCCTTGATCCTATCCCTAAAGTCAAACCGTACTCTAGCTTAAAAAAGGCTGGTCTGCTGGTACCACCGAACATTCGGCCCGGATGCTATTAAATGCGTCCCGCCTTGTTATTATGCTCGACGTTCACGTTCGGGAAACGGCGCCGCCAGCCAGTAATGGCGACGACTGGTGCTGGCCACTCCGGACACAGTCGCCTGTTTTACGTGACCGACAAGTCCACAGGATTCCGTTTCTTGATCGACACAGGTGCAGAAGATAGCGTTGTACCGCCCCCTCGTCGTCATCATCTCCAGCCATCGCAGTTTACACTGCAGGCTGCGAACAACACTTCTATCGCCACGTTCGGTCAACGGTCCCTAACTTTAGACCTTGGGCTACGTCGCCGTTTCCAATGGGTTTTCATCCAGGCCGACGTCCGGTCGCCTATCATTGGAGCGGATTTCCTATCCCACTTCGGCCTCATAGTCGACCTCAAACATCAGAAGTTGCTAGATCCTGCCACTCAGCTGTTTACTGTGGGGTTAGTTTCGCGTGAGCTTTCCGCTGGCATCCACTTGGCCGTGCCAAGCCCGCCATTTTCTGACATCTTGAGGGATTATCCTTCCCTCTCTAAGCCTTGTCAGTTTACGGAGCAGGTTCAACACGCTGTCCGCCATCATATCACTACCACCGGCAGACCGATCCATGCTCATCCGCGTAGACTTCATCCCGAGAAGCTACAAATCGCGAAGAACGAATTCGAGCACATGTTGAATTTGGGGATTATCCGTCCTTCGTCCAGTCCATGGGCTTCACCACTGCACATGGTTCCCAAAACGTCATCTGATGATTGGCGGCCATGCGGTGATTATCGTGCTCTCAATCGAGCTACAGTCCCGGACCGGTACCCGATTCCCCATATTCATGACTTTTCTCACATGTTGGCTGGAAAGACGATTTTTTCCAAGATTGACCTCGTGCGAGCATATCACCAAATGCCGGTCGCGGAGGAGGACATCCCTAAAACAGCCGTCACGACTCCATTCGGCCTGTTTGAATTCCTTCGCATGCCCTTTGGTTTGCGGAATGCGGCCCAAACGTTTCAGCGTCTGGTCGATGACATTTTGCGCGGTCTTTCCTTCACGTTCGTGTACATCGACGACATCCTTGTCGCCAGCTCGTCACCCGAAGAACATGTTGAACACTTACGCCAAGTTTTCGATCGTTTTCAACAAAATGGTTTACAGCTCAACGTCGATAAGTGTCTTTTTGGCGTCACTTCTCTGGTTTTTCTTGGCCATCGTCTTGACCAAAACGGGATCACACCCCTCCCAGACAAGGTGCAAAGCGTGTTGTCTTTTCCAGCTCCGAAGTCCATAACTCAGCTTTGCCGTTTCATCGGCCTAATCAACTACTACCGGCGTTTCATACCAAATTGCGCCGCCATCCTGGCACCTTTGACGGATCTTTTGAAGTCAAAGTCCAAGTCGTTTGAACTTTCACCCAGTGCTCTTGAAGTATTCGAGGCAGCCAAAAAAGCACTCGCGGACGCCACCCTGCTTCATCATCTGAGCACCGCTGCTGATACACAACTTATTCTGACCACCGATGCCTCCAACATTGCCGTAGGCGCAGTTCTGCAGCAACAGGTCCACGGACAGTTGCAGCCGCTAGCTTTTTTCTCTCAGAAGCTTCAGCCGGCGCAGACTCGCTATAGTACTTTCTCGCGTGAACTTCTCGCCATTTACCTGGCCATCCGTCATTTTCGACACCTGCTCGAGGGGAGAGATTTTCAGGTCCACACGGATCACAAACCTCTCACTTACGCCCTCAAAGCTAAGCCAGATCGGTATTCGCCGCGCGAAGTACGTCACCTGGATTACATCTCTCAATTCACCTCAGACATACGCTACGTCCGCGGTGATGAGAATGTTGTTGCTGATGCCTTGTCCCGTCCTGAGGTCAACGCTCTTATCACCACGTTAGATCTGGCGAAGCTTGCGGAAGCGCAGGCGCTTGATGACTCCATCATTGAAATGCTTGCGTCTTCTGTGCTTCAGCTGCGGGAGGCTCCGCTCCCCGCGGCACCAGGCTCTATCGTGTGTGATTTTTCTACAGGTACCCCTCGTCCTGTAGTACCCCAATCCTACCGGAAGGTTGTTTTCGACCACTTCCATTCGCTATCCCACCCCGGTGTTCGTGCCGGCCGCAAACTCATCGCAGCTCGTTTCGTCTGGCCAAAGATGAACACCGACATTGCTACCTGGACCAGGCAGTGCTTAGCCTGTCAAAAGAATAAGGTCCAGCGACACACCGTTTCACCTCCCAGCACGTTCGCGGTTCCCGACGCCCGTTTTCAACACGTCCACATGGATTTAGTCGGACTGTTACCCCCATCTCGCGGTTTCACGCACATTTTGACTGCTGTCGATCGTTTCACACGATGGCCCATCGCCGTTCCCATCTCGGATACCTCGGCAGAGAATGTTGCCATGGTTTTCCTTACTCACTGGATAGCCAACTTCGGTGTTCCAGCTACACTCACCACTGACCGCGGAAGTCAGTTCACATCTGCACTCTTCCGTGAATTCACCAAACTGCTTGGGTGCTCGCATATCACCACCACTGCCTACCACCCAGCATCCAACGGCCTCGTGGAACACCTTCACCGTCAGTTGAAGTCCGCGTTGACGTCTCAACCTGCCCCGCACAACTGGAGCGACAACCTGCCGTTCGTCCTCCTCGGCATTCGCTCGGCTGTTAAGGAAGACATTCAGTGCACTGCCGCCGATCTTGTTTATGGCACATCCCTCCGTTTACCTGGTGAGCTCGTGCAGTCTTCCTCCGTCACCCCTGACGCCACGAACACCTTCGTGCAACAGCTGCAGCAACGCATGGCCGCACTACGCCCAACCCCCACCCGCGCGACAACTCGACGCGTTTTCGTGCACGATGACTTGCACACAACCCCATTCGTGTTTATCCGGCACGACGCAGTTAGCAAGTCCCTTTGCCCACCATACGATGGCCCCTTTAAAGTACTTGAACGGAAAGACAAATATTTCGTCATTCAAAGGGCTGATGCTACTGATACAGTCTCCATCGACAGACTAAAGCCGGCCTATGTTAAATGCACTCCTCTATCACCTGGTCCGTCCACTTTCGGGGCACCTTCACCCTGCACTCCACCTGCAGCCCCCGGCCCACCGCCATCCTCACCACCCGAACCTACCCCCACCCCTCTAACCACTCCCACTCATCCCCCCCCTTCCACTCGTTCTGGTAGACATGTTCGCTTTCCTACCGACTTGCGAGACTTTGTTGTTTAACAGTTTTGTACATCCTCGTTTGTCGAGCGTTTGTAACCCACCAACGCTCTGGTGGGGGAGGTATGTGGGCTCTTGGCCCTACTTACGTGTTGTTTAAATTTATCAATAACCAAGTTTGTTAAAAACAAAATACAACACTTTGTCTCACACTTTCGGTTTTGACGCGTGCTAGCAACTATCTTGCTAATCACTCTCCACAGCTCAATTCCCTCCTCACCTGCCGCTGTTTATTTTGCCCTTCAACGACACCTCTCTGGTGATCACTCTCGGGCTCCAGGAGAATCCAGCGACAAGTTGCAAACGAGTTTCCTCCCCATTTTGCAACTCACAGCCCAACGAACTTGGATCCAGTCCTCGCAGAGTTATCCTTTGGCAAGTCGACTACTTGACTACTGCCGACTAGGATCGTGAAGGATCTAAGTGAGTTGTATCATTTCTAATCTTCATCGTCAATCTCTTCACTGGACTTTACAACTTTTCCACTAGAATAGTCTGGTAAATCCCTAATTAGCAGTTAGTCTACCCTCGAAAGTTTTCATCGCGTATTTGCTAAGACGTTTTGTATATTTGTAGTGATAAAGCCTCTACATACTCTAGATTGGCATACTATTTTTTCAACTAATGATCCAATCTTTTTCAATGAACTTTTACAAAACCTTACAGAAAAAATTCAGACTTTTATCCCACTTAAGCCTATTAAATCAAATTCAGCTTCCTCTACCGTTCCACATTTTCTCCAAAATAGACTTAAAAAATTACGGAAGCTACTTAAGGATCCGTCTAATAGCTCTTTGTCGGTGCACTTAAGGATAGCACAAATATTTGAATTAGCGCTAAAAATAAGGCTTGCACGAGATAGGCGTAGAGAATCCCTGGCACTAAATGATGCTAACTCTTCCAAATCCGTTGCTCAAGTCTTCCGTTTTCGGTCATCCGCTAAGCTTCAGAAATTCATTCCGCCTTTACTCGATAGTAGTAATCATTTTGTTACAGAGAATTTGGCCAAAGCAGAAATGTTAAGTTCTTTACAATTGAGACTAGTCCAACACCCGAAATACCTCTGATGTGTGATGCAAATCTCACTTCAATGGATTTTTCACCTACAAGTATTCATAAAGAAATAGCTCGTCTCAACAATTCACATTCAGTCGGGACGGATAACATTCCAAACTCATTTATTAAGCAACTAAGAGATTTTCCTCCTTTACTGAGCAAATTATTTGCAATTTTTCTCGAAAACGGTTTTTTTTCCTGATTCTCGGAAAACTTCTATTGTAATTCCAGTTTTTAAATCTGGTTCCAGATCTGACATTAAAAATTATCGCGGTGTTCATAAAACACCTTCCTTAGCTAAACTGTTTGAAAAATTAATCGCCAATAAAATTACAGATTTTTGCATAAGCAATCAAATATTAAATATATCTCAGCATGGTTTTTTACCGGACCGATCTTGTGAAACATGCCATATGTCTTTTCTTAATCTCCTCACTTCTCTTCGTAACGATCATTTATCTGTGGTGGTCATCTATTTTGATCTTAGTAAGGCATTTGATAAAGTACCTCATAGGAGACTACTAGCCAAACTAGAGGCTATAGGATTTTGTAGTACTCTCATTGACTTTATTAGATCATATCTTTCTAATCGGAAACAACAGGTCTTAGTGGGGTCCTCATACTCTACCCCTACCGCTATTTCAAGCGGTGTCCTTCAAGGTACCGTTCTGGGCCCCTCGTTGTTCCTGCTTTATATAAATGATATTTCAACAATAGTTAAACACTCTCAATCGTATATATACGCGGACGACTTGAAATGTGTATACTCCTTCTCTAATTCTACGGCTGAGGAATGCTTAGAACGCATTCATTCGGATTTGGACGCTCTATCTGCGTGGAGCTCCACTTGGCAGATGGAGTTCTCGCCTTCTAAGTGCCAGTTCATGTGTTTTGGACCTGAAAGGCTGCCACAGCCTATCATTTTTCAAGGTTGCCCCATGACTGAATGTTCTAACATTAAGGACTGAGGTTTAAGTTACACCAATAAATTAGATCTTTCACCTCACGCTGATAGAATTACAGCAAAAGCTGCTCAGATATGCGGCTTCATCTCTTATAATTTCTACCTTCCCGAAATGAAGCTAAGACTTTATCGTATGTATGTGCTTCCTATTCTCGAATACTGTTGTCCATTCTTCGGTCTAATGAATGAATCTAGCCGTTCAAAAATTGAAAGTGTCCAAAGAAGATTCACTAAAAAGGTCCTCTATCCGGCATTTTCAGACATTTCATACTCAAAAAGATGTGAGATAACGAAACTGAAATTTCTTTGGGTCAGGAGACTGGAAGCAGGGTTTTGTCTCCTGTTTCGCCTTAATAATAGTTCAAATCTCCCCAAGATTTCTGCCCTTACTCCCGTTACTCGCCCTTACAACCAAAGAAATTCAACGTTGATTATACCTCCTCCTGCTTCTTCCACTTCTAAGCGATCTCTATTTTTTGCTTCTAGGTATAGCTATCTTTGGAATAATTTGCCGATTGATATTCGGACGTTGACTAGTCTATGTGCATTCAAGCGAAAACTGCACATTTATCTTAACACTGAATCTATTAACCTTTTGTTTTCCTCATCTTTTCCGGGCAGCTTTCTCCACAATTCGGAGAAAGGACCATCAGGAATTTAGGATCCCTTCTTGAAACTACCTTCCTCTAACTCATGTACCCCAGAATCAGGACGCAGTCTTGACGGCTCTCGTTTCGCTGGTCATCAACCATCATCAGGGCCTTATATTTGGTCACATCTCAGACATCCACAACAATGGTCTTGTAGATTTGACGGACTTTTGGATATCATACAGCGGTGCCCGTCACGATCATAAACTGGTGGGTTCCCTATGTTCCATTATGCCGCATCGGTTTGGGAACCCGAGTGTAGTGCTGGGAACCCGTCTATACCAGTAATGTTTCGTTAATACCTATTGTTCTGCCCCACACTCAGCTTCGACTGAGTTTGCTTCCAAGCCCTTCCCCCTTACTAACAGAGGCAGTGGGTACCAGAATACATATGTCAGAATTCTAGATAACGATGTGGCTCATCTGTGTGTGCCCTTGAATTTCACCTTCCGCATAACACTGCTATATTCATTTTTGTTGAATCTAACAAATTCGCTTCTAAACAGTTATACTCGTCTTATAGCTATAGACTACGGATACTTTGTGAAACCAATTATTTCTAGTTCTTCGTGTTATCGAATTTTTGGTTTATTGATGAGGCCCACTGGGCCTGAAATATACAACTTATTATTATTATTATTATTATGAAGTACCGGTCTCAGCACGAGATGTGGAAATGCTAAATATTACTATATCTGTTAAGTACGCCAGGCCACTGACGCTTTCGGTGACATACCGCCCGCCAAACCATTCTCATGACCAAGACACTATCCTCATAGCAGAATTGTATAGGGTTAGTGAGAAAAAATACATCCTAATCGTTGGGGACTTTAACGCTCCTGGTGTTGACTGGCAGACATGGACTGCACAGGGTCTTCAAGACAACTTCAATCACAAATTACTACAATGGGCCACAGCCAAACTGCTCTGCCAAACCGTCGCGTTTGGAAGGTGGGCTAGGGAAGGACAACAGTCGAACTGTCTCGACCTTATCTTTACACGAGAGGAGGAAACTGTGATTGACCTGCAGGATCGACCTCCATTAGGGTCAAGCGACCATATTATGCTGTATTTCGAGTATTCGCTGTTCTCCAAACCCTTCTCCTCCGACACATGGGAAAGTAACATTTGGAAGGGCGACTACCGACTTATGAGAAGAGAAATGTCAGAGGTATCATGAGAAACAGATCTCTAAGGTGGGGCAAATGAACAGTGGATGACCTTTAGCTTGACGTTGAAAAGGACTCTCTGTCTCAACTGTCCCTTCAGAAGAAAGACAAGTACGAATCGCCCGAAGTGGATGAACTCAAACTTGCAGGCCGCTTTCAAAAAAAGAAACCACTTCTGGAGACGCTACAGATTAACCGGCTCCGGTAAACACTTACGGGAGTATAAGCAACAACGTAACATTTGTAAAAGAGAAGCTACTAAACTGCGCAAGAAATACGAGTTGAACATATTACACAAGTCGCTGGAACACCCCAAGATCTTTTACGGTTACATACGAAGCACGAATAGATCTCAGGAACTGATCCCTGCCCTTAGATCAGCCGATGGACAACTGGTGACCGAAAACCAGATGAAAGCCTCCCTCCTCTGCGACTTCTTTGAATCCGTCTACACCCGAGAACCTTCAACTTTTGCTGACGGTCCGTCCGCTCATCGACCGATAACTGCACCCTTACCCTCCTCCTTATTGCCCAAACTAGAGGACCTAGAGTTTTTACACAACACTGTCAGAGCCGAATTACTCCAACTTAAGCCTGCCAAATCACCTGGGCCGGACAAAATTCCTGCACTAGCACTAAGAGAATTAGCTAACGAACTATGCAAACCCCTGGTTCCAGAAATCTTTTGACGAAGGCGAACTCCCAGAAGAATGGAAGTGGGCAAACGTTACCCCGATCTATAAGGGAGGTTCGCGACTTGATTGCGCAAATTACCGTCCTGTCAGTCTAACTTGCATCGCGTGCAAAGTAATGGAGCGCATTATTAAGAGGCATTTTATGTATTTCCTCGAAAGCAACAAAATACTATGTGATGGACAGCACGGCTTTCGCCCAGGACGCTCTTGCCTCACGAGTGCTCTTTACTCACAGAAGAAGTGGACAAAGGCCGCCGATAAAGGCTATCCAATTGATGTTATATTCTTCGACTTCAAAAAGGCCTTCGATAGTGTACCACACAGGCTTCTTCTGCAGAAGATTTGGGACGTGGGAATCCAAGGAAAAATTTATACATGGATCAGTAGTTTCTTGTCCCTCAGAGAACAGAGGGTCTTTTTCGGAAAATCAACCTCAGAATGGACAATGGTCGAGAGTGGTGTACCACAAGGCTCAGTTTTGGGTCCGCTGCTATTCCTGATTTACGTAAACGACTGTCTCAATGAGCTTGATTGCGCAGCTGTCATGTTTGCGGATGACATAAAAATACGGGCTAAAATTAGGTGCGCCGACGACGCAAAGAAACTACAGTCGAACATTGATAAACTGGTTATCTGGTCGTCCACGTGGCTTCTTAACTTTAATGTATCCAAGTGTCTTGTTCTACACATAAGCCCGGGGCGTAAAAGGCCACCGAAACACAGTTATTTTATCAATGGTACCGCATTAAACGAGGTTGAGACACACAAAGAACTGGGTATATGGACAACCGCGAACTTGATGCAAACAGAGCACTGTAAAACGTCCGTCCAGAAAGCAACTAGTACCCTGCACTGGATCAGACGAGCGTTCAAAATCTTTCCACCTGAACTCTTCGGAAAAATATTTGGCACCTTTGTGAGACCACATCTTGAATACGGAATGCCAGTTTGGACACCGTGGTTGAAGAAAGATGTGGAGCTTCTTGAACAAGTGCAACGCAGGGTGACAAAGATGGTCGACGGTCTCAGGGACTTACCATATCAGGAGAGATTAATAAAACTTGACCTTTTTCCTTTGTCCTACAGGAACCTTCCGTGCAGCCTGCTCTGAACATTCTGGATAATCCGGGGCCACATTTCCTCCCTAAAATTGGAGGATTTCTTCCAATTAGCCACCACTACTCACCTGCGTGGGCATCCTTACAAGGTCACAAACGAACGCACCCGATTAGACCTCCGAAAATATTTCTTCAGTCAACGCGTGGTCCAGCCTTGGAACTTGCTACCAATCGAGACGGTTTCCGCTGACACAGTTGCGGAATTTAAAAGAAGACTTGATGTGATTTTATTTGACAAAAGGCGACTTTTACAACACGATTTCCTACTGCCAGCACTGTGAACAATTTTTCTGGCTTTAGACCGTTATCATTTTTTCCGTGAAAATTCACTCGACATTCTGTTATGATATCATATGTGCTCCCCCCGACTGCACATTAACTGTAAGAATAACCTGTTTGCGTTACATTAATAGGGTCCTCAAGGGCATTTCTTGCCTGTTACCCTTAAAATATACATATACATACATAAGGCGAATCTTTGACGCTTATTCTAAGATCTCTGCGATCCGAAGATGCAAAGACAGCGAACTAGTAGATCTATCTTTCAGCTGCCTCCTCAATTTCTTTAGTCTGGGCAAAAGAAACTGAGGGACGGTCGATTCTGGTGTGTAGGGTTTCGCAATTTTAGTGAGCACAAATTCCAGCATTTTATTAGAAGCGACCGACATGAGTTCAGAAAGATATGTAGCGTCGTTAATGGAAGAGAGGCTCTGCCAATCTAATGAGTCAAGAAAATTGTTGATTGAGCTAATATCTGCGAAGTCATACGCATGATAGGTACGACTAGCACTGGCTTTTTCCGTAGAAGGAAGCGGAAGACAACAGTGAATTAATGTGTGATCACTTTGGAAGATGTCCTGCTTAAAATCACCGAATAGAGGGGCAATACCATTTGTGAAAATCAGATCTAGGATATGATTATGTCTTGTTGGAGAACTAACCAGTTGAGACCAGTTAGAAAAATTAATGGTATCTAGGAAAGGCTGAAATCTAGGTGGACAATAGTTTGAAAGCCAGTCAATTTCAGAAAAATTAAAATCTCCAGTAATAATTTTAGCTCCAATAGAGGATTCTGAAATTAACTTGAATATTTCACACAAATTTGCATCTTCTTCAGATGAAGAGTTAGGAGGATTATATACACATCGATAATCGCCTTTTGCCGGGGCGACAGGATATTAGATGCGAAACAGTAATTTCCAGAGAAGGACTTGCTATTTAGATAAAACGGAAAGTGCCTAAATGACGTTCTAATATAGAGAAGACAACCACCACTACGCTTATTAATGCAATCGTGACGATGGAAATCATACTCGTCTATGATAAGGGAGGAGTCAGAAATGATTGGATAGGTCCAAGATTCTGTTATGCATATAACATCGGGCATCATCTCGAAAGCGATAGCTCGAAGTTAGTCACTTTTATTATTATTAAGGGAAGAAGGCTTTCAACCTTGAGCCATTTTATTTATAACGGACCTGGCATTAAGCACTATGGCATCTAGTGTGTTTCGAGTGACAGGACTATGGCTATCGTTATTTATAAAAAAGAATTTGAGGATGGGTAGGCAAACTGTAGGCCGTTATTATTTGTGGAATAAGTACTGACGAATATGGAGCTGTTAGCATACGGGTAGCCGACAATCGATGGCTGATAAGGTCTGATATATATAAAGGGGCCTCACTTTCTGGCAGGGAAAAATGAGGAGAGGGTAAACCAAAATAAGCTTCTGGGGCGTTTGGGAGGAATGGGGGGAGGTGAGAAGACATGTAGAAGTTAGCAGGTTTGGGTGGTAGAGGATGGGTAAAGGAACTGATAGGGGGAACGGTGACATAAAATTAGGGTTGGGGCCGCTCGCGTAAGGACTAGTGGTCTTAATCCGTGAATGTCATGTACGGCAACTCCGATTAGATTTAAAACTATGCCAGTTTGGGTTACTGCCGTGCAAATTAAATTTTTCTTGGTTCGGGCCCGGCGTGTTCAATAACGCGTTATACGGGGGAATACTATGACTCCCATGGTCAAAAGATGAGCTAGGTTGTGGTGGTGAAGCGCTCTGCCTAAACGCTTTCGACAGTGTTGGCGACATTCTTGATGAACTTGTTGCCGAGTTTGAGGCTGCGGAATTTATCGATCGTTGGACAGAGAATGTATTTAGACTAGTATTAATCGTAGTAGATGACGGAGCGGCGGGCCTTGACGGTCCCGACATCAAGAGGGATGGGCTAACTGGTGCACTGATGTTTATGGACCTATGACTAGACATTCGGGAGGTAGGGATAGCGGGTGTACTGACGGTTATGGGACTATGAATAATCTTCTGAGAGGCAGGGATAACGGGTGCACTGACGTACGTGGGTGTATGGCCAGGTATGCAGGGGGGAGGATTAGCGAGTGCATTTACCCTATCGGGACTACGAACAGATTTAGGAATAGTAGGCTGAGAAGTCATTGGTCTATTGGACTGGAGAGCCGTATTTCTCCATCCATTGGTGTAAGATCTCGACAGAGGAAACTTTTAGTCATTTCTAAATATCGGAAAATGCGACCTCGTTGAGCAAAGATTGAGTCCACATCGATCGGTGAAAACAATTTAACTACGATGGGCGGGTTTTTGCTACGCGATTGGAGGCGTTTGGTTTCTGCAATTTTGTAGTTGAAACCACCCGAACATAGAAAATCTTTTGCTATATCCAAAGGGCGACTTAATATGGAGGAATTTTTTAGTATAAAGTTAAAGCTTCGCTTTTGTCTATCAAAAGCTTCCGTGGTTATAAGATGGACGAGGGAGTCTAACTTTTTACAACCTTGTGAGGGCACATCTGATAACTTACCATCAAACAGATTGCCTAGTATTGACAAAGCAGAACCAAACTTCATCATGAAGTCATTACAGTTCTGTAATGCAGATAAATCAATTTGCTTAGCCTTGACAATGGGCTGCATGTTGATATCAAGGCATTGACTAATAGGCGTGGTCAAGCACCGCTTGGGTCTGGGAGCAGATATCTTACGATGAGCTATAATTTTCGTTCTCATAATTTTGATAAATGATATTTGTTAGATGATATATAAAAAATTCAGCCTATATGATTTTACTGCAGCTGGTTGTTAATATCTCTTAAAATTGCTTAACAAACTGTATTAGTTATTGCGTTCAGAAAAAAAAACTGTTGATATGATTTTCAGATTATGACTTACGACAAATAATCAGAGGGAAGTTAACAAATACTGTAGCTATTTTTTAATAAGCACCTTAAATTTATTTGAAAATGTTTATTCAATATTGGGAAACGACTCAGCCTTTGAAGGTCTCAAGAATATTCTGATCTTGACGATTTCTTTTACTAGGCCGCGAATTTGCTGGTTTGAAGAGGTTGTGTTCCGTTTAAAGAGGTTGCGTCTCGGTAGAATTGGTTGGAAAAAAATCTTCTTAAATTCCGACTTCAAAATATCGTCCACGCAAGAAAAATAATTCCAGCGGTGCAGAAAAATAATTGTTTACGAACAGTTGCAGCCAAAATATCCTAGATCGTAATTGATGGGGGATATCGATGTAGAATTGTCCTAGGAGGAGTGAGGGGAAATATCAACTGTGATCTTGTCAGTGGTGTTCGGCGGTGTTCGGCCGATGTTAGATTATTGCGCCCAGGCGTGGTGCCCCTGAATGAAAAAAGATGATACATTGCTAGAGAAAGTCAAAAGAAGGGCGACCAAGCTAGTCAGCAGTTTAGGAGATCTACCATATGAAGTTCGCCTAGATAGGTTCAATCTTCCTCCTCTCTATGATAGGCAATATACGCGAGATGTGATTATGGTATTTAAACTCGTCAGGGGAATAGACTGTACCCTTAAGATGGCTGGCTTCTTTGAATTCGCGACCCAACAAAACATCAACAAGGTCATCCATACAAACTGAAAAAACACCCTGCTAAACTAGAAGTACGGGCCAACATCTTCTCCCACCGGGTCACTAAAGACTGAATTAAACTTACTTTCTCAGTTGTTCTTGCTGAAAGCGTCGACGCATTTAAAAGGAGACTCGATCTTACTTTACTTGCTGGTCATACATTTCGTAGACAACAACAATTTTTATAATCTTTGTAACGCTTTCAAACACATTCATGACCTGACAACATCTATCCTTACATAGGGTTTTCAAAGGCTCTGCCTATGTCCCTTATGTGTACTGAATTATACTTAATTAATTGGCATAGACTATAAGTTAATGTGCACAGCTGTACCGAGCTTCATCAACCACAGCGCTTTAGCTTAGTAGGTTTCCTTCAACTACCAACTAGCAGCAAGTCGATGCCTATAAACCATCAAAAAGAATAATTTACTCATATTTAGCGTTAAATTTCTGAGGAAATTGAAGCACTATATAAATGTAGTACAAATTGTAATGATCCAAGGGTCTGAATGATTGTTAAAGCACACCAAGGTCACACTTTTCGGTGCTAACCCAGGATGGAGATGATGTAATCAAGTGTCCACGAAGATGCTAGTGCCCCTTTCCCTTCACAACGGATGACCCTCCATCCCGCCACTTATCATCGTCGCAGTTGTACCGTTTCCCTCTTCTTTTCAGCACTCTTTCGTCCCGCTTTTTCAGTTGCTCCCAGCGCTGCACTCCTCACCGGTGATCGAAAGGACATGAGAAAAGACCCACAACTTCGAATGGGACCTGTATCTATGTAACATCTTTCTCTCGTATATTATTTACTCATTCTGTACATAAACGTTTGCTACTGGAAAATTAGTATCCATAAATCCTTTCTTTCTTGTTACTCGTCATTCACACTTGCGTGCTTGGTATGGTGCTCAGCGACCCGGTTCAGCGCTCCCGCGGACTGAAACGTCTTCAGTTCGTCTGTGTGCCAAACTCATCGTCGTCGCTCGCTACAATATGTATGATGAAGTAATTAAGATCGTTTTAATTTTTGAATAGTTGATGTATACTAAAAGGATTGCCGACACAGACGAGGAAGACTGATAAATAACTCCTATAACTGCCGTGATTTTATAAACCCATTATTGCTCAAAATCTTGAAATTTTTGTTTTCGATGACCCTTACATCTCCTCCCAAGGACCATCAACGCAACACTTAACTAGTGGTCGCAATAACGTTTGTGAGCATTTCCAAAAGAAATTCTTTTCATCAAATTATACCATTTGGGACATCCATGTTGCGATAAGTGATTTTGGTATGCTGAACACCGCATTTCTGCACTGGATTTCCATTTGTCCATCAAATTACGCAGAACGTGACTGATCAAAAAGATAGGACAATTTTCGTCAAGAGCCCTTTCAATAAACAACGGGAATGTGCTTTCTGAGGCCATAAAATACAATTTTTAACTTCGAACTACCTACGTTTCCTTCGCCGCGTGCTAAAAGGCAGCTAAGCGTGTTCTAAGAAAATTGTTCGTGGTTAGCCATGCACGTATACAAATTGATAAGGACCTGTTCGGTAGAAGCTATGGGGTACTTGTTAATTCCCACTAGGAATTTTCGTACATGCCCAGTTTTCAGGCCCAAGCAGAATTAGAGGACCCTGCAACGAATGCGGGGAGGAACATGATGGTGGAGACTGTGGCTCTTTGATTTCCGCAGAACTAAACGCTTCCTTGGAGTAAAGCTGTCTATTTGAAGATTATGAACCAAAGATTGAAATTTTATAGGAATATAAGTGCCAAATTGTACCAGCCATATCGGCCCAATGGTGATCTCTGCATTAAAGTGGAAAAAGGCAAAGAGTACTAGATAGAGATGTTGCTGGATAAACAACATGCGTAGCATGGGTACTAGCCAAAAGCCCGTGGACCTTATCTAGTCTCTATGGTATCAATATGGTCTATCATGTAGCCCTTATATGGTGAAGAAATTTGGTTATTTGTCTCACGGAGCCAGAATGGCAATGACGAGGCCCTATGGGCCTATACTATAAAATTTATTTACTGATTTATATGTATTTAATTTAAAACTGCTTGTCCTCTCCCACAGGCCCCTACCTTCTAGTTTTCTTCTATTCCCAGCAACTACCAACCAGCTTATCTCAGTAATTATCCCTATGGTCTTTCGATATCGCAAAGCAATAAAAAGGCCCTCCGGGCCTAAAATATAAAATATATTTATTTATTTATTTATTTCAGATATTCACTTTAGCCTTCTTATGCCGATTGCATTGACCCAGTTGGTAGTCACTCTCCAAACAACAACAACAACAACAACGTCCAAATCAATTACCCACTTCCATTTTTGTATAAATAACGATGATCCCAGTTAGGCTGCTCGAACTACGCTAATTAATGCAAGATCTGTTATAAAAAAGATGGCTTACCTCCGAGCCATTATATTCGAGTGCATCCTATATGCTATTTGTGTTACAGAATCGTGGACCTGTGGAAGCCTGTTGTGCTGAAGCACGCTGCCTTCGTCGCCAAACCTCGCATGCTCACTTTCTACCCGGGCTCGCTAAACTCCCTGAACTTTCTTAGTTAACCGCTGCGAGAGGCCCGCAATATCCTCTCTGACCTATGCGCCCCCGAACTGCTCGCTGCTCAAGGTGCATGGTAGTTTCAGCTAATCGATGCGGGCTATTCCACCTGACTGTCTGCGCAGCCCACTAAGGCCATTCCACAGTCAAGGCCTTACTTCAGCGAAAACAACTGCACGGACTCACTTGGTGAGCACACGCACCTAGCACTGGTGCATAAAGGAGTCCTTGTACGGTCCACTTTCCGGCAGTAAATTTCTGCTTGACTTGTGCTATGGGGGAACCTTGTGCTTGTCGACACTACTACTCGCGAACGAACCAACCTGTTAATTTCATACTCTTTGCTTATACTATGCGTTTATTATTTCTACCGACGAACCATACTTTTAAGCGTGATGTTTGTTGTTTTCTATCCCGTTCTATCTAGATGTCATGTCATTCTCCAGTATGTATAAGGAAGAGAGGCAGAGCCTTTGAAAACCCTATTGACAGTTAGATGCTTTCAGTTCATGTATATTGTTCAGAGTCATGTGTACACTATATAAATTGTTGTTGTCTTCCAAATGTATGACTAGCAAGCAAAGTTAGATCAAGCCTTCTTTTGAATGCGTCGACGCTTTCAGCAAGAACAACCGAGAACGGAAGTTTATTCCATTCTTCAATGACCGCTGGGAGAAGAAGTGGGCCCGCACTTCTAGTTTGGCGTGGTGTTTCTTCAGTTTGTACGGATGACCACGCAGATATATTGTTTGTGAAAATTCAAAGAAGTTGGTAATTTTAAGAGCACAGTCTACTCCCCTGACAATTTTAAACACCATGATCATATCTCCTCTGCATTGCCTACAATAGAGAGAAAAATGATTAAGCCTATCTAGACGAGCATTATGTGGGAGACCTCCTAAGCTGCTGACTAGCTTGGTCACCCTTTTTTGCACTTTCTTGAGCATTGCGTAATCTTTCTTCATCCAAGGGCACCACGCCTGGACACAGTAATTTTACATCGGCCGAACAAATGTTTCGAAGACTCGCCCAAAATACTCCTCATTAAAATAGAGGAAGGACCTTCTGATCGCTCCGAGGATGCCCAAATCCTTCTTTGCGGTTTTAGCAAAGTGAGTTGACGGTTTGAGGTCGGGCGTCATTCGTACACCTAGATCCTGTAGTTCGTTCACTAGCTCGAGTTGATGACCTCCGATCGAGTAGTCATACTCGAATGGTATCACCTTTCTGTGACTGGAACGTAAACAGATGACTTGGCATTTGTTGAAGTTTAGCTGCAGTAGCCATTTTTCACACCATTTTTGCAAGCGATCGAATTCATTTGTAAGGTTTGTCCATCCTGTGAGCTTTCAATGGACTTCCAGATCTTTAGATCGTCTGCAAACATGACTTTCTCACAGTTGAGGCAGTCAAGGCAGTCGTTCACATATACCAGAAATAGAATGGCATCTAGAACGCTTTCCTGCGGAACCCTTCTAGAAACGGTTTTCCATTCTGTTTTGGTGTCTCCAATGCAAACACGCTGACGCCTGCCTGTTAAGAAGTCGGCTAACCATTTGCGTAGGTTTTCAGTCACACCCATTTGATGCAGCTGTGATATTAGTCATCTGTGTGGAACCTTGTCGAATGCCTTGCTGAAGTCAATGTAGACCACATCGACCAACGAACCCATTTTCAGAGAATTCGTCCAGCTTTCCATGGATGTTAGCAGGTTTGTGAGACAAGAGTGGCCACTTCGGAATACGTGTTGCGCTGCCCTTAGCAAGTTGTTCTCCTCAATATGTCTCATTAGTTCCGTTTTGATTAGTTTCTTCATAAGTTTGCAACAAATGCTTGTGGGACTAACTGGTCAAAAGCTATTAGGTAAAGATGTCTCTCCTTCTTCAAAAATAGGTGTTATGTTTGCGAGCTACCATTAAGTAGGCAGGGCTCCTTTTTTCATTGAACTTTCAAAGATCTTGGAATGTGGGGAGGCCAGTTGTTCTGCGAGCTAATTTAAAAGTTTCGCTGATAATCCATCTGGACCAGGCGATTTAGTGGGCTTTAACTGTCTCGAGGCATTTCTTACAGTGTCTGCTGCGAACGATACCGTACTAATTGTATGTGCCACTAGGTTTATATATTGCTGTTCATTCTCGTCAAAAGGCGGCTCCTCGGTATACACAGACATAAAGAATTTGGACAAGAGGTTCGCCATATCTGGGTTATCCGTACACTTTTTTCCCTCGTTATCCTTCAGACAAGGGATGGGATCTCGATTCTGTTTGGCCTTATTCATATAAGAAAAGAATCTTTTGGGTTATGAGCTATTTCCTTGACTAGTTCTGCCTCAAAGGCCATTCGTTCTTTTCGAATTAGTCTTCGACATAAATTACGCTGTTTTTAAATTCTAAGAAGTGTTGGAGCTGATGATAGCGGACGTATTTTTTCCGCAGTCTTATTTTCTTCTTGAAGTTTTTTTTGTGTTCGGTGTCACCCATTCCGGCCGGGAGATGCGCAAGCTTTTCTAAAGCGGGCAACAATCCTCTACTTGTTCTGTAGTTAAGTTCCTAAAGAAGCAACAGGCGTCGTTTGGGTCAGGTACGTATGCAGGGCTCCAGTCAGTCACGTTAAGTTGTCCTTTCTTTTTCTTATAATCTCCTTTCCATACATTCCTCTCGCTTATTGCGTGAGCGACGGGTACCGTGAAATG
Organism: Ligula intestinalis; assembly: GCA_036362985.1. NCBI lineage: Eukaryota > Metazoa > Platyhelminthes > Cestoda > Diphyllobothriidea > Diphyllobothriidae > Ligula > Ligula intestinalis. The sequence goes on from JAYGXS010000001.1 coordinate 66,465,094, forward strand.
GCTGTACTCTCAGACAAGAACACAGCAATCACTTCGGCCAAAAGGAGTCTCAGTATTCAATCCAAGGATACAGTTTTCGTCTCTACTAATGACGAGATCCAGGCAGCCAGATTGTTGGCCACCTCGAAACCGCGTGTCCATTGTGACATGCTGGGTAATAAATTCGTCATTTACCAAGTGAAGTAGTTTCTGTTTGAATGAGTTCTCTGATCGCGAGCTGTGCATATAATTCCAATCTATGTTCGTAGCGTTAACATATCTATGTATAAGGACATTTTTACTACGGCAGATCTCTTTTACCTCAGATATAAGTGCATCGTCCACTTCCGTTCTTTGTCTTGGTGATATGTATACCAGAGCAATATGGAGGTCAGGTTGGTTAGGTACTCCCAGTTTACAACTAATTATTTCGCAGGAATTGTTTATGTGTGATGACAGACGTAGTTGATACCAGCTCGTATGAACATCGCGATTCCCCCACCCTTACGCCCCTTGCTGTCCATGCGGATAAGCTGAAATCCTTCCAACCCGACTTCTGCATCTGCTATTTGCTCAGTTAACCATGTTTCAGTTAGCGCTATCAGGTCTGGTTGCACATGGTCCACGGCGAGTTTGAGTTCATTCAGTTTGTTAAATATACTCAGTACATTTGTGTACATCATTATCATGTTCTTGATCTCGCCTTGGTCACCTTTATTGCTGGTCGTGATGGCGAGATCCAGCCTTCAGAGATTTTTTAGAGATTTTCACGTTGGGTTGATTGCCCGGCCGTGTGACTTTTGTTAGGATGACGGGCGTCCTCCACAGAAAGGGCCTTTGACGTCGGACAATTACCCCATTGCGTATTTCCAGGCCCTTCTCTCCTTTTTCGTTCAAGATGGCTAAGTCTGCCTTTAAGGCCGTCTATTTCATCCTCTTCTGTATCCGTCTACTCTTGTTGAAAAAAAACGTCTTATGGCTGAGTATTCATCCTGCCCTTCGCTCGAGCAAGAGATCTATCTGAAATTTACTCTCAACAATAAGTTTTAATGGCCTGGGTTTTCTCCCTTGAGAATTGGAGATTTCCTTACTGTGTATTCGGAAATGTTTGAGTATCAAAAAGTAATCATTCTCAATAATTATGTCCTTTCAGTTCTCCATTAAGGCCTTGGTGTCCCCATCTATTCTGCTCTTTGGACTACCATTAGTTGATTCAGGGAGCCCATGTAGAATAATGCACTGTGTACTATCTACCTCAACTTTGTCTCGAGGTATTAGTTGGATAGTCCGGCTGATTCCAGCACGGGCCTCAGTGCTATGGCCATGAGGATTTGCAAGGTAAGGTAGTTCCTCATGGGCTGAAATTGGGCGCAGAGTATCAGTCCTGCAGACCGTTAGAGATGTTTCTGTAGGATCTTGATTATGGTGCTCCTAGTCAATGACAACTTGACCATTTATGTTACTTGCCTGATCATTTTTGTGCGTAGACGCTTCGGCGACGGATGCTACTGCTGCGTACGTAAGGTCCCCTCCCTCAAGTTCACGCATCGCCAGTTTCTCTTCGTAAGGGAGAAATCGAGAAAATTTCTTCAGCTCCTCCATCTCCAATCTAAGACTATTAACCACCTTCTCAAGTTTCGTAAATTTGTAAAGAAGGGTAAAATATGATATGCAGGCTTCATCTTTATGAGTTTCATCCCTTAAACTTTTAAGACTTTTAGTTTGTTTGGCAGGAGGTCTTTTCAAGAAGCTTCGTTACCGATCTTTTGTATTTGATGACTGAATTTGATCCTTACGACTGTACGCTTTTATGGCTCCACCGGTTAGCCATTCGACTTCCACCCGAGGCATCCGCGGCTTTTGCTTCTTGTATCACGTAAACTCTAAACCTTATCCCCAACGAATTAAGGCCCTCACTCCGGCACATCAACCTTATGCCACTCGTTATTCCTTCAGGATAATTTCTCAACCTTTTAGCTCCACATCTAACCATTCACATCTTTGCCTCTAAATATGCCTTCTTCCGGAATAATATTCCACTCGAAATTATCTTGACGTCTACATTAGCAGTTTAAAAGCCAAACTACGGAAACATTTAACTTCAGAAGATACAAAGTCCTAATTATGAGTTTCCTTTCCAATCACACAACTTCTGGATTTTGAAAAAGCTTCTCCTACTATTTGAGGTGGTTCCCTATATGGTCAATTTCTTTCTACAATTCTTATGCTATCCTCTGCACTGTCGTTATTTGCAGCCGTTTTTCATTCCTCTGTGGGTTCTTGGCTCAACTTGTGCATTGTTTAAACCTATCAATAACCAATTTTGTTGAAAAAAATATAACACACAAGCATATTTCCGCTTTTGACGCGTGCTAGAAACTGTCTTGCTAAAAACACTCCGCAGCTCAATTCTCTCCTCACCTGCCACTTTCTATTTTGCCCTTCAACGGCACCTCTCTGGTGATCATTCTCGGGCACAGGAGAATCCAACAACAATTTGCAAACGATAATTTCCTCAATTTGCACAAGCGCGGCACAACGAACTAGGATCCTGGTCTTCACGGAGTGATCGTTTGGCAAATCGACTGCTTGACTATTGCCGGCTAGGACCGCGAAGGTGAAAGTGAGGTGTATCATTTCTAATCTTCATCCTCATATACTGGTTTTGACAATTACTCCATCAGAATAGTTTTAGCAGTTAGACTACCTTAGAAAGTTTTCCATTGTGTATTTGCCAAGTCGTTTTGTATATTTGTAGTGATATAGCCTCTACAAATTTGGTGACCCCGACGTGATATGAACACGCAACCTTCTGATGTGTAACCATCGTTGCCAAATATTGACGACCCTTCCCCATTTCCCACCGTTACTGTTTTGCATTGTACCATGACAACTCACTCGAAGTTTTGTTATTTTACCGGTTACAAACTTCATTTTGACTGCAAAAATGAGATTAGTAATCTACACTCATGGGGTCATCAAGGGCATTCCTAACCTGCAATCATTCAAATGCACCTATATTATACTAAAGGCACTTTAAGTCACTTTATTAAGGGAAGAAGGCTTTCGCCCTTGAGCTCCCTATTCATAACCAAAATCGCATAATAGGTCCACCGTTACAACCCTGCTAGCACAATCCCCGGATTGGACGGGGCTGGCGACGGGGGGATACGGGGCTGTCCGGGGATGAAGGTTAAGGCATTAAAATTAGCCAGGAACCTTAACTTTTTTCATTGCTGTGTATGTACATCCATCGGGGTAGGAACGCAATTTAAGTAATTTTTAAGCATTATTGTATGTAAAAAAGTTGTTAAAATTAGAAGTAAATAGGTTTTTAAAGTATAATTGGATAGAAGGCATCGATATCATAAATGTTGAATCAACCAAGGGTTTTGTTTTAACTTCCCAAGTAGGCGGTCATTCTTCGCCTTCGCCTGTCGTGGGTTCTGTCGCGTGATAACTACCGATTTGATTTTGACATCATATCTACTATTTATTGTCCAGGTACGATTGTTTTTCTGTAACTTCCGTTCGTTTCTCAAAATATTATAATTTAATTATTGACCAATAGCACCCTCCTATTATAACTCGCTGATTAGGTTATTGAAACAGTCTGTGTTTAAAATGTGCAGAAATAACTAAGTTATATTTTTGTTAAGCATATATAGCGATTAACTATGCAGCGATCGTATTATGGATTACACAGGAGCATTATATATAAGCGCAAACAGCGCAGAAAGCGGGCTTATTTGGAGGCCTTTCGAGATGAAGTGGCAACGCGACCGTCAACGTCGAATGCTGTTGATACTGATGACACCGAATTGGACATGCCAGTGCTCACCCCAGAGATTCTTTCCGGTACGCATTTAGGTTTTATAACAGCGTACTAGATGGAGATTTCAGGGTAGTTGATGAAAACACTGTCGCGTCCAATTATTCGTTCGTTGAAGCCCTGCGAGATTTTTGCGTACATCGGTCGTTGCACCATGAGGCTATTACGGAGCTCTTCCATACGGTACGTGCTTTTAAGGCGACCACTATCCCAGATATTCCAAAGAACTCTAAGACAATAATGCAAACGCCTCGATCGTGCGTTACAAAGTCACTTCATAATGGTGACTATGTCCATGTGGGTTTTCGTGATGGCCTACTGAAGGAACTGCGTATTCGTCAGGGGACCGTCATTCGTGAGGTGTGGCTGCAACTTCACATTGATGGAATGAAGCTTTCTAAAGCTTCTCGTCGATGTGTCTGGCCAATATTGTGCCGCATCAGCAACCCCTTCGTCTCCAGACCTTTCGTTGTAGGTGTCTTCGCAGGTTGGAGTAAACCTGACCCTATTGACAGGTTCCTTCATTACTGTGTTTCGGATCTGAAGGAACTCCTCGCGCATGGCCTGTCAACTGGACTAAGTCATGGCTTTGTGAATTTCGTTCTGCGTCAGGTAGTCTGTGACTCGCCAGCTCGCGCATATGTGAAACAAGTAGCAGCGCACAACGGCACATTTGGTTGCGACAGGTATGTTTTTGCTTATACGTAATAGCCAACCTTATAGATGTTATCACCAAGGGTCGAGCTTTAACAAGCGAATGATATTTCCAACAAAAAGTATGAACAATTCGGCCGTGATTTGTTAAAAAATTTGTAAATGATAACCCCCTTTTATGTGGTCGCCTGCATGTTATTTACAACGTACACTCACTCCTTCATCTTCCGGACGACGTTAGTGAGTTCGGGGTGTTGGATAATTTTTCGGCCTTCCCTTTTGAGTCATTTTTATGGCGTTTGAGAGAGAAGGTTAGTGGTTGTACATATGTGGCAGCCCAGGTCTACCGCCGACACTTCGAAAAGCTGCAGTGTGAGTCAGAAGCATCCAATTTATTGTTGAACGACGATGAGGGTGTTTCTAGGCCTCTTCATTTGCACGGCGGCTCAGACGCCAATTCGCACCACGATTACGTATTGTCTACGAAGTCACCGAACAACGTCGTTCTAATCGGCGGTAGACCTTGTCAACTTACATCCATTACGGCTGACCGCATAGAGTATAGGCCCTTCATTGATTCCCAACCCCTTTTTAATACCTCGATTTCTTCGTCGCTCTTTTATATGTTTAAAGCTTCCTTATTGGAAGACTTTTCGTATACTGCAACCCTTGCTGACGTTCTTTGTAAATACGTCCCTTTTAAGATAACCGAAACGTTTTATTTAATGCCTCTTTTACATACGTTTTCTGGAGAATAAAGTTTTTCAAAAACCTGTGTTATGTCTTTTAATGCTGCACTGACTACATTGAAGGATGTAATCATAGTTTCCTTTACCTTAAGATGTTCCTCGTGGTTGAATTTCGCCACGAGAAAACGGTAGGCGTGGTGGCAGACTCCTGGTTACACCCCACGGACCATAATCTCACGATGTGGCCATCTTCAGACGCAGTGAGGAGGCGGTTGTTAGCCCGGCAGGAGCCTCCTCCGGAGGGTACGCCGTTGTACCCCATACGGCTCCTCGGACGGTACGACAGCTTACAAAAGGCCCGTCAGCGCGCGAGGCGTGCCGAGGACACGTCCGATCTCTCAAGTTCAGAGCCCACACATATGGGCAAGGGGTACAGGAAGAAGTAAGTACGCACTATTAGTAATTACGTGTTATCTAGGATTCCGCGTGAACTAACAACCGAGTCTGAGGAGGAAACCAGCCATGTGGAGAATATCCCACCGCGGACTTCCACGCCGCCCACGATAGCCTTATTGGGCCGGCCCACAATCATTCAGTAAGATCTTTTACGTAAGATTATTTTAGGGTGCCTTCCACTTACACTTCGCCCACTCCTGCGCCTGTGCACACGAACACACCTGTGCCGCGCACACAGGAGCAGCACCAAACCCCTGTGGAGGCCAATATAAGTGCTCTAAGATCTGAGATGTTGTCAGGCTTCGAAGCTCTGGAGTCGCTTATGAGGCAGGAATTTACGGTCCTTAGGCAGGAGTATACCCTCGTTAGGCAACTAGTTGAAAAGTCCAGGTAAGACTGCTCATTATGGCTCATTAAATTTTACTTAGACAAGCGAACACTGACTTCAGGCAGGTCTACCAACACGCTTCAGACTGGAATCGGTAAGACTGCTCCTCTTCACCTTTCATATTTTCATTTAGTCAAAGAGAAGAAAGAAAATCGGCCGACCGCAACCTCATCCTCACAAAATAAGAGCAAATTGAGGCTGTTTCTACCGACACTCGCCGCACATTGGTTAGCGGTGAGGACACTGTAAGTGCCATCGCATACAATGGCCTTATTGGTTAACTTTGCCGACAATGTACTTTTAGTTACAATTGATAATTTTATTCTTGCAAACATATTAACAAGCTTATAACTCTCACTTTTCTTTTATCGGAGCCAGCATACCTGCCTTCCACAAGCTACGTCTTCCCTGACAATCAACCTACAAGTGACTAAGATTAATGTTTGTACACAATTTTTTTAATATCCTCTTTTTTATCCCATAATATAAAACAATTACTATTTAATTAGAACTTTTCCTTTATCAAAAAGCGTCAATGGGCAGCTTAGGGGGGCTTGGTTAAGGGGGGCCGGGGGGGTGTTTTAGGGTAGTGGGGGTATTAACCGCAACGGAAAGGGGGCGTTGGGGAGAGGGGAGGGGCTTAAATGAGCATGCTAACGCGTCGTGCTGCCAATTTTTTTTCGGCGACGGGGGAAAACGGGTTGACATCCCCGCCCTCAGCCCCGTCCACGGCGGGGGTAAAGCCCCGTTCTGCCCCGTTTTCCCCCTCCGCTCGACGGGGGAGAACGGGGATTGTGCTAGCAGGGAATAGTAAAAAATACAAATGTACAAATGTAGGCTTAATATCAGCGATAAGTGTGAGCCAGTTGCAAGGTGCTGCTACAGACACTTTGTTCATTATATCTGCCACAGTTTCTCAGCAAATGAGAAATGAGCTTATAAGCACTACCATCAACAATATATGTAGCAGACCCGAATACCAAAATTACAAAAAAACGTGCGCGTGCCTGAAAATCAATGAATGGACACATCTTTACGAAGAAATGTTGCGGGAAGGGTTACCAATTATTGAGGAAGTAAGAGACACCGATAGCTTCACCAACAATTGCTAATTCCGTCCCCATCCTGGGTCCGCGAAAAGTGCTTTAATGGACTTAAACAATTAATTCAGCTTGATAGTGCGTTAAACTATGAATGGCTGATGCAACAAGCGGCGTTGAATTTATTAAGATATATCAACAATAGGAGACATGTGGTCTCCAGTTAACGGTTCTTACGCAGTAGGTATCATGTGTGTAACGGCTGCCGTGTGCATTCCTTGGGTGCGATAGCTGTCAACCGCTGTTCTTGGTAGTTTCGTTGTTGCTTTGCATCTTTTGGTGTTGTGCCATGCGGTTTTCAACAGGCGTGCCGGGTGCAGCTCCCCGTTTAGGATTATTGTCAGAAGTTGCCTCGAACCTAAGTAGTTTTCCAACGCCAAACTGTTTGCTTTACACTAAATTTGGTAAGTAGCCTTTCTGAATTTTCATTTTCAAATAGGTGCTGTGCCTTTCCTAACCAACGATATTGTAAGGCAGATAGAGGGACTTCCCAAAATAACGTTTGCTTCGCTCAGTTTTTTGTAATTCACCTTTTTGATATGACTAATCAGTTGGTAGACGAGAGAAGCATATCGTCCACACAAGCTTCGGGAAAGGCCTGGCAAGCCTCTCGGGACTTAGAGTACGATCTGTGCATACCACATTTCAAAAATAAGGAATTTTCTGTGTTTCTTTTTCAGTCAGATCCAACTGATGTTCCGGTTACTCGGGGTGTAGAGAAATCCTCCATCTCAATATGGGCAGTTGGAGGCCGCTTGCCAGTGACAATGCCTCAGTATGCGCAGTGTGTGGTCAACGCATTGCCGGTAGCCTTTCAGTTGCCGGTCGATAATGAAACTTCGTTTCCTGATGTATGCGCCCCTGGCAAAAAACGTTGTCAGAAGTCGGTCGAAAGAACCCTTGTCTACGCATCGGAAATCGAAAGATTGCGTTCATCTGATGAGGTACGATTTTATTAAAGGTCGAACATATATTCTTAAGTATCATGCTGCCGGTTTATTTGGTGACCCGTTCATTCTTAAAGGTTACTTCACTTAATTGCAGATTTGCTTAAGGACTATATGCCTTTGTTTTCGATAGATACTCCTCCGTAACGAACGTGCTTACATTTATAAAATGTTAGTTTAAGTTGTTCAGCAGTAATTATTTAATCTGAAGTCTGTGAAGGATCCCTAACGTTGTAGTCTTTGCTAATATATAGGTTCTCGCCGCTATACCAATGCTAGCTTCAGTTACCGGGGGCAATGATATGGACCAACGCCTCAGAGGTCTCGCAAAGACCGACTTCAGTAAGGCCTCAGGTAAGTCATTCTTCTTCGTATTCTATGTTGGTATACTTTTTTCGCCATATTTCGTCGAGTTACTTAGCCTGTATACGTCCTTAGTACTTCTTGTGAAGCTGTTAATGAAGACCAAGAAGCTATTACTATTCTAGTAACAAATGCGGATCCAATGGACAAAATCTAGGATAAATCCGGCGTATATATTCGGATTTTTCTAGTAGGATTCCATGGTGGAATCCAATTGGATTTGCTACTAGGCCCCTCTAGCACATGAGGCTGTTATTTGTCTCCCTTCTTCGATTACGAACCTAATGCAACTTACCATCTCACAAGTCAATGGTTCGTCTGTCTTGTCGCGCCCGTCAGTCTAGCGTGAAAATCAAAATTTCTCACTGGTTTTACTTTCTTCTGACGACGGTGTGTGTGTGTCCTAGCCCATTGTTGGATCGGAATTCCCCACAGGAAGCCAAACTGGTATTAGTTGGAAGACGAAGAACAGCCGGACTTCGACCGGTTTGAGCCAAGGGTCAGCGGGGGTGAGAAGGGTACCTGACTGGGAACTGCAGGCGAACAGATGCTGAAAGTCACGCAGAGAAGCGCCGCAGTTAGGTGTTGACGGGTCGAGCCGGTGTTGATACTGGCGAAGGACCATTGAGTAGCTATTGCGTAGTTGAGCCAACGTACAGCGAGTGACTCTCGGGAGAGGCTGCAATTGGAGTTGGATAGCCGGCCAAAAAGACCGGGAGATGATAACCTCGTTTTCAATCGATAACGCCTCTGGTAGAGACGCTGGGAGCCTGTCTTGGTGGCAGAGCCATCAATGGGTAGATCCGAGAGAGACGAGGTGACAGCTTTCTTATGGAGAGCTCGAATAGACGGCCAAACGTTGCGGCTGGTCTCAGGAGCGTGGCAACGATGGTGATTAGGATGGCCGGGTTTCAAACAGGTCCACCAGAACTGCTGGCTTAGGAGTGTGCTGTGAGGGGCGACCGGCAGGACAGAAGCCTCTGCATGAAGATGATCCATAGGCAACATTTTATTCCAACCAATGATCCTACGGATGGAAGTGTTCTGTGCTGACTAAAGGCGGCGGAGGCTGAAAGAGCTGATCGTAGGAGATCAGATTGGTGCCGCATAAGTGAGGTGTGGCTTGGCTAGCGCTTTTAATGTGGTCGTCAATGTCTCTTTCGCACAGCCCCAGGATGTGCCTGCTAGAGCCTTGAGAACCTTGGTACAGCGGCTCACTTTGCTTGCGACCTCCGTGGCATGTTCCGCGAACCTGACACGCACGCCAATGAGCTTGGGCTTGCGGACGAGCGGTAAGGGCGCACCGTTGAAGGTTATGGCGGGGTGACGATTGAACTCCTTCGGATTCAGCGTGAAAACGGTGACGGATGACTTGGCTGCCGAGATCGTCATTCCGCGCTGGGCGAAGACGTTTTCGACATCAGGCATGAACTCCTTGAGGAGCTGCACAGCCTGATCGATGTGACGGTGCCGGCAGAAGAACGTTATATCGTCCGCGTACGATAAATCTTGCGCAGGTGCCCGGGGGAGTGAGAGCTTTCGCATGTAGATGTTGAAGAGCGTCGAACTGAGCAGAGCCTTGAGGAACGCTGCAGGTCTGCTTACGGGGCTTAGAGAGGGCACCACGGAAAAGACACGATCGTGGCGGCCACGGATGTAAGCTCCCAACCATCGGACGTCTGACGACGGTAAGGGTCATTGGTGAATTCAAGAGCGACGACGAAATTATGATTGTCCTACCAGACGAAGGACCGATAGTTGTAATCAGATGTAAGTCCAGCTGTTCGGAGTCTGTTTGATCCACGTCCCCCCCCCTAGTAGCTCATCTAAACGGATTCCATCATGGCTTCCTACTGGAAAAATCTGGATGCGTATGCTGGATTTATACAGGATTTTGTTTACTTTGTTACTAGGGTAGTTGTTTTCTTGCATTTATTACTTTCTTGATAATTCACAAACCAATTTTTTTTAATTGCTAAGAAGGGAATAAAAAACTGTAACATCATTTTCACCCCTAGGAACGTACTTACTTACTTGTACTATCCTTGTTACGGCTGTGATCATGCCTGATCTAGCCGGCCTCAATGATGCCACGAACGGTACCTCTCCATGCGTGGCGATTGGCGGCAGCGGATCTCGAAAGCTCCACCCAGTCCCTTCTCCAGCGACGGAGGCCGAAGATAGAAGGTCCAAAAACTGCTTTCATGGCTTGACCGATGGTGTCTAGCCAAGTTTTCAGTTGCCCTCCTCTTCGACATTTCCAGGTGGGCTGCGGTGCTGGGTCGAGGGCAGCTTAGGCAAGCTCGTGGGGCGGACGACGGAGAACGTATCCAAACCACCTCAGTCGCCTTTCTTGAATGGCCTAAGATATCTCCGTGATACGATCGCAGTGGATGCGGACTGTCTCATTTGAGATGAAGTCGCTATAGTTGACTCGCAGGGTCGTCCTCAGGCACCGGTGGTCAAAGACCTCCAGTCTTCGCTCATATTTAGCGCACAAAGCCGAGCATTCACATCCATAGAGGAGGACTGACTGGATGGATGCACGGTATACACAAATCTTCGTGGCGATGGAGATGTCACGTCGGATCCATAGGCGCTTTCGAAGGATTGAGAAAGCCCAGCGAGCAGCATCGATACAGGAGACAATGTCGTCCTTGCTCTGCCCATTCGGTAGCAGTCTCGCCGCTGTCTACTTCTTCAATTTGATAGCCATTAATCCCCAGGGCTGCCTTTTCCTGGTCAGAGATGCAGCTCGAGAACAACTTCGTCTTTCCGGAATTTATGGACATGCCTACCGACATAGCGATCTCATTTAACCGCGACACTACTGACTGCAGACCCCCAAAGCTTGAGGCTTACAGCGCAATATCATCGGCGTAGTTAACATTAGTCAGTCGGCGTCTGGGGCCAAGTTCAACACCGTCCTCTTCATGTAGGACTTTGCCGAGGATCCAGTCAATGACGTAGTTAAACAGAATGGGCGAAAGAACGCAGCCCTGTCGGACACCAGACCGGATATCGAACGTCTGAGAGATTTTTGTGGACCAGGACCCGTGTGGTGGTAGACCGATAGTAGGCCTTAATCATCGCAATGAATTTGGTCGGCACTCCGTCCAGTTCCATTATTCGCCACAGGAACTCACGATGGATGGAATCGAATGCGGCGGCAAAGTCGACGCAGCAAAAGGCCGTCGGTTGCTGGTAGCTATGGCGGAATTCTAGAGTACGCCTCAGTGTGAATATTTGATCCGTACATCTACGCCCAGCTCGGAATCCGGCTTGGTTGGGTCGTGTCATGGAGTCACGTACAGACTGGAAGCGCCTGAGAAGAACAACAGCGAAGATCTTTGCAGCAACATCGATAAGACTTATGCCACGGTAGTTCTCGCATCTTGTCTTATCTCCCTTCTTGTGGGCAGGTACAAGGATACCTGAGCCCCAGTCATCGGGAACGGTCTCTTCTCGCCACGCCTGTACAATCATCTCATGGAGCCGAGGAGTCAGGGTGTCGACACAGGACTTGTAGATTTCTTGAGGAATACCGTCCTCTCCGCACGCCTTGTTGTTGCGTAGCCTCTGCATTGCATCGGTAACTTCGTCTTCGGAAGGTAGGTCACACGACACTGTGTAGGCAGGAGAGGACTGAAACTCCGCTGTGGAGGAGAAAAAGGGTGCGACGGGTTGTTCGTTAAAGTTGAGTAGGTGCTCGAAGTGTTCATGCCAGCGATCGACCTTGGCCGAGTTGTCGGCAATAAATCCTCCATTCACATCTCGAACAGAATCACAGAGTTTCGGGGGCTTACCACTAACCTGGCGTATGATTTGGTGCAATTTTCGGGTTTCACCAACATTAGAAGCCTGCTCCATAGAAGTCGCCGTTTCGGACCAATACTTCTGCCGGTCATCTCTAGCCGACTTTGATATCAGCTTCCGAAGTTGGCGGAAGGAGGCATCGTTTCGGGACTTGGCTCGAGTCGTCTCGGCCGATAGCTGCAGGGTTCTTCCGCTGATCCAGTCACTGCGGCCCCGCTGGGTGAATGCGAGAAACTTCTCAGCTGCCCCATAGATGGATGTCTTCAGTGATGGCCACTTGCTACTACCCCCGTTGTCAGCCTGGGTCATAAGACGGGACTGGATTTCTGTGCTTAGAGCCTCGGTATTTTTGGTTTGCCGGAGCTTTGCGACATCAAGACGTCTCGCACGTTGCAGTTTGGGCACAGATGAGAGGTGAACCTTCAGGCGCATGCGAACGAGAGCATGGTCAGACCCGTGGACGTTACCAGTTCCGGCATCTTGCATCGATCTGCTATCGTCGACCCAGCTGTGAAACCGTGAACCAACTAGAATGTAATCGATCTGACTGGCCGTACGGCCATCGTTCGAATACCAAGTCAGTAGATGTTTGTGACGATGCTTAAAGCATGTGTTGGTAACAAACAGCCGGTTCTATTCGGCAAACTGCAGCATCCTCTCACCGTTGTCCGTTCGAGAGCCAAGCCCAAAACGACCAATAAGGTGGCTGTTTGTCGGGTCACCGGGCCCAGTCCGGCCATTCCAGTCCCCGGCAACCATTAGCAGATCTGGGCGAGGGAGTCGTTTGGCTAGCTCCTGCAGTTGCGAGTAGAAATTATCTTTCTTTTGCTGTTCAGCCGCCGACGTAGGTGCATACGCAGATACGACCGAGATGTTCGTAAAATGGCCTTTTAGTCGAACATAGGCCATTCGGTCGTTGACTGGTTCCCATGCTAGTAGTGCACGGTTAGCTTCTTCCGAGAGGGCAATAGCCACACCACGTCTACCAGATGAGTCACTCGGACCGCTGTCATACAAGGTGAAATGAGAATCGACCCCCGGGATTTTGATTTCTCGGGCGCCTGAGTCAGGGAGTCGGGCTTCTGATAAGGAACAAACATCTATGTGATATTTATGGAGACTGTGCGCTGTCAGACTTTGAGTACCAGGTTCCAGGAACGTTCGCACATTCCAGCATCCAATACCAAGAGTCCGTTTTTGTTTAGCAGTCCAGCTTGCACATTATTCGCCCGCACCACCGGACAAGGGTTGCGGAACGCGTCGGTTCCCGCAGACGCCGTAGCAGTAGTCGTAGTAAGGTAAGGAGGCATCATAAGGATTCTTGGGAATTTTGAATACAGGTGAGTCCCTAACGGCCGCTCGGATTCTTTGTTCGAGGTTGTCTCCTCTAGCACTTTGGCTCAAGAACCTAACCAGAAGGCAGTGGTGTTGGTGGCAAGCAAACCTATTTAATGGCGGTTCACGCTTGCCATGTCACAGTGTCGTCATTGGGCTTTGCGGCATTTTATAAGGCAGTCTGTGCGCCAGACCTCAGCCCACCGCACCCTGGTAACACTGTCGCTGCTGCGTCCGCGACTGCTTATTCGCCAGACCTGGGAGCCTGCTTATTTCGCAGCTAACTTTCACTGAAGGCCGCGCTACTATCCGCCACCCGTGGACGCACCAGGTAGCCTCCAGCTTGGCTAACGGGTAACCCGCCTTCATCTGGACGTACTTGCTAACTTCAGTATCAGTATATTGAGGGATATGTAGAAAAAATTCCTTTGAGCTGTTGTTTTTAACAAAATTGCGAACTATAAACGTTTGTAGTATGCGAGCGATTGTGGATTTACGTCGTGTCAGCTGTTCCAGTGAGCCCATGCTGGGCTGTTGTCTGAAGGTCTATAATGAGCCTGAAATGGTCTGCTCAACCTTCATCGGAAATGTTTTTTTTCGTTTTATGTACGTAAATTATAACTGTGTACCGCTCTGCCTCACCCATCAGGTGTCGTTCTGGATGGCTTCTTTCTGGACTGTGTCGATGAATCAAACCGGCCCGGTGATCGCCGCCCCCACCTGGATTGCATGTTCGAAATATTGCAGAAGCTCTGTCTCCAGCTACCGCCCGACCTGCCGCGTATCCTGCCTGACATTTGGCAACCAGATGAGGTTGCACGCGCAGTGACCTGTGGAGTAGACATATTTGATGGTACCCTACCTTTCCGTCTCTCGCGCTCTGGCCTTGCATGGCTCTATCCTGGCTGGACGCCGACCAGCGCCGACACTGCCGCTTCCAAGCAGACCCCTTCCCCACCCTGGATTGCCTTCCCGCTAGACAAAGAGCTCCTCAAAGAATCCTCGGGTTCCGTCTTCCATCAACCTCTACAAGAAGGATGCTCTTGCTTTACCTGCCGGCGTCACAACAGGGGCTATATATCCCATCTCCATTCGGTCAACGAAATGTTGGCGCATATCCTCTTAATGATGTAGGTTGCGAATGAGAAAAATATTGTTTTCTTGTCATCGTTATCGGCTAAATAGCACACTTATTCCCAAACTGACGTAATCTACCAACATGGAAAATGCTCACGAGCCCTAATGAATGGCCTTTACTTTATAGTTGGAAGGCTGAGCTCTTCTCGTATCGTTCTCTGATGGTTTGGTTTAAGCAGTTTTCATCCGTACAATTTAGTCCTCTATCCTGCGCCAACTTCATTGATGAGAGTCTTTGTCAAAACAGCTCCCCGGTGACAAGAGGAATGTGTTTGCGAGATAAATTGTATTAGTGGGCCGACAATTCCGGTCGTCTTTTTAACTCGAGCAGGAGAAGCTTATTGTGGCTGGGCTCTCGAGTCTAATCTGATTTCAGTCAAATTTCTCTCTTATGTCAGCTTCATGGCTTGCCTCCCAATCGTTCCTCAATGTACATAATCGGCAACAAAGTTTTCGCGAGCAAAACTGAGGTAGAAGTTACATACAAAAATTTCTTAGAATCGAAGCCATTGGGTTTAATCGAAAAACTTATATCGTTAATCGATGGCAAAGACGATAACGGATCATAATTTAACCTTAAGTTGTGTTGAATGTTTCCGGGAATAAATTTGGGCTTCTGAGATGGGCCAGCATTTTTCTAACAATTTAATGCTACAGACGATCAACTCTTCACAGTATCTCATTTTGACGCCGTCACATATCTTAATGTCTCTCTCTTTCTTTTCAACTTTTTCCTACAGTCACAATTCCACCCGCTGTTATCGGTTCTTTGCGGACATGCGGACGGCCGTAAAAAATGATCAAATGGAGGATTTTCTGGAATTCTGTAAGGGACATCACTTCCCTGAGCAGATTGTGCGTGTCGACTTGACTGACAAGTCCATGCAATGTGACGATGCCTGACCTTATAATATAACGTGCTGCATTTTTTACGTCGCCTTGGTCACTTACTCCCTGCTAGTGGTACTCAAAAATTTTCTCTCGTGGTGGAATTTCAGATCGAACAAGTTTAGAAAAGAAAGTTTTTTGGGGTCGTCTTGCCCGTATGAACTGTGAGGACATGGAGCTCACTGGCCGACGATGAAATAAGCAGGCTCATCTTAAGTATAACAAATTCCTCTTCTAGTTCCGTATGGACGAAAATGTTTTGCCAATAGAAGTAAATATGCGAGTCCCAGGATGCAGTTAAAAAGAAGATGCGACCACTGGAACAAGAGTTTTATTTTCCTAACGTTTCAGATTCCGTCAGGAATCCTTAGTCATAGGTAATGGTAGGATGGTCTAAGTCATGCGCAGATAGGGGTTCAAACGAAATCTAAATACCGTGCAATTTGTGCATGTTTCAATCCTATCTGCGCATGACTCAGACTCCTACCATTACCTATAATTAAGGATTCCCGTAGTCGCATCCAGTAGTCCAGTAGTCGCATCTTCTTCTGAAAACGTTTTGGTACCCCTTTTTGGCAGTTTGTCCATTCGATCCATAGTTTTGGCAATTACTCCCAGTTCTCATTAATATTGAGTATCGTGAGATCCTTCCCATTATCAGGGAATTGAAATGAAAGGCGCGATCCTGTCTCCCTTGGAGATCTAATGACCGACTGGTCGAGATTACTAACTAAGGACTACGTTTTGTTCTTCAGTAGTAATGTTTTCTAATCGTAAATTTTGTCAACTGAAAAGTAAGTTTAATTGGTTTAGTTTTTTTACATTTAACTTGCACGAGTAAGGTAAGCATACTACGCAAGCATCCAGTCCCACAGGGAACTTTTGTTTTGCGGAAAATTAAAACAAGTTTTTTTCGCTAAGTTGACACGACATGTTTTTCCAGCGGGCTTCTGCCCAGTTCTCGGTAACCACTTTCACTTCAGGCGGCTGCTTCAGCTCAGCACCAGGTGTAATCAAACCTTAAATTACAAAAGCGTCAACAGACAAGTACCGGATTGGTCGTGACCAAAGAACCAACTGAATTGACAATCACTCGAGGGGGGGGGGGTGGAAATAGCAGAGTCTGGACTAACGAACGGACACTCTGGTTAATGCTTTCCTGGTTGGTCTTGTGTGCATGCTAGCGACATTTTGTGAGAAAATGATTTGACCTCATGGCGGCCGTATAGTTATGCAGATATCGGTGTATCCCGTTTCGTTTAATATGCAGTACGATTCCAGGATCAAAAGGTTGGTGTTTTGGTTTTCTCTTTACGGTGTCTTTTAGGTTTATATCTGTTCCTGGATGCCTTTTAGGGACACTGGCAGCTGTCCTGTTTTAACTAATACAAATTATATAAAAGTAATGTATTACATTTCTTGATAATTATAAGGGTCTTAAGTCCATGGAGGACGGATCGCGGTGGTCACGACTAATTGATACTAAGCACATATCTAGTACCGTACCCTTGCGCTACACACTCTTAATTTTGGCGATGTAGCGTCAACCACTACACTCAATCTCGCCCTAGGTCAGCTCTCTTCTGACCGATCAATGGGAGAGGGGGTGGTGGATTGAGCTCTATCCAACTCCTAGGCGTCTCATTATCAGCAAGCAAATGCTCTGCTCAACCATAGCACGGTAGTTGCCAGGGCTCCCTCTTTCCTGAAAATGTATCAGATTGGAATGGTCGCTCCTCACTTTAAGGAGGTCCGTGCCTCCCTCCCCTACAATGAAGCTTGACGTCTGTGGAGCCAGTATAGGAACTGTGTGTGTATTACGCGTAGATGGACCATTGAAAAACTTCGCCACTGTGCCGACGCCTATCGTAAGTCGCTTTGTTTTGCCATTGCGACATGCTGGGAATGAGAAGTAAGGTAAATTAGATGGTTCAAAAGTCATCTCTAGTAGAAACGATCTCACATGCACGTCAGTGACAGCGGCAGATCTCGTCGCCTGCAAAGTTTAAACCTTCGCGATGCTGCTTTAAGTCTCGGCACGCAGATTGTGGACTGTACGCAGTCGATGCGTGTCCCTGTTTCTTGTAAGCGTACGTGCTGGGGTGAACGGAAACCGGTCGCTGCATCAGCTCTAAACAGTAAACCAGAAGGTTTGAACAGACTGGGAGAGAGAGATCGAGGTGCACATTCTCAGAGAAATACAACCTTCTCGCTGTTCGAAATCTGCTGCGATTAAGTCTGCCACTGTGCGTTAACGGTCTGCGGGGAGGGGGACTGAAGTCGAGGAACTGGCATCCAACAGACGAACAACTTCGTTTCAAACATACTCCTGCTTTGGTGAGAAAGCAGCACACCAGGGTATCCGTGTTCACTCTGTTTTTGTTTTAAGTGCACAGAATGTCTCCCGAGCACATTCTTTGTGTTGTACTGTCGACTGCAAACTGTGGAGTTTGGAGTTTCATGTTGTCCATGGTTTCTTAATTAAAGAAGTGACGCATGGTGTTAGCTTTTCAGCGAGGTATTTTTTAAAAAGGAAAAGAAGGCTTCTGAAATGGGTCAACCTCCTGGGAGCAACACCTCGAAATGGCCCGTATTATGCCCTTACTATTTTATTCGCAATTTTCGTGGACGTCAAATGGTCTAATCAGTGATTCCGTTGAGGAATTACTAGTTGAGGACGTGCAGAAAGTTCCATTTCAGGCTACTAAATTTGTTCACGCTATTTCCAAGGGGGTTACTGACACGGCATAAATGATGAACAGTCTTGCAGTAGGGTAGTTTAATTAAAGCAATTAAGGTAGAAAATGACATTCAGAATTGGTGAAAGTATTTCCTGTTTGTTTATTGCATTTTCTGTAGATTTCTTCAGGGAGGTGGGCCTTCTTTCATTCTTTTTAATCATATTATCTGGCAGTTATAAAAGAAAAAGTAACTAAAACTCCAATTAAATGTAGTGTCTCCTGGTTTCCGAATTTTCAGTGTGCAAGTCACGCATCTCAAAGGTTTTCGTCACGGATATATGTGAACATTTTCATAAACCTGCTACTAGTGGTGGTCAAATGTTTCACATGAATGGACTTCATTTTTGTGTAAGAGGTGATTGTTTTTGTGATATTTGGACCGACTTGTGGTACAGAGATATGCCCTAGATCTCCACTGGTCGCATGCTCTGTACCTTTTCGCAACACTTAAAAGTGTGCGCATGTTCCGGTTGCTCGTACTAGATTGCGCCGATTGCCTGGTTTATTCTAGCATATCTAGAGCCTTCTCATTAACCTTATTTGGCTTCAAAATTGGTAGAAGCCCAGTAAGTGTTAACTTCTTTTAAAGCAAAGTTCCCTAGGTGCAAATTTGTATATTGCAAAAACAGCAAGATTTATTGGATCCATAAAATTTTGGGAAGGTTCATCAGTTGCGTCCATTCCATTGCATGGTGAGGGTAACGAATGAGAAAATACAAAATTGAATTGGTACAGAAAGGTCAAACAAGGTCATAGGGCAGGTTAAAAAAGGTTAATTAGTGAAGTTAGTGAGTTAAAACGAGGTGGAAAAAAAAGACAGAGGAAAAAGGAGTTAGGGTGAAAAGAAGGGTAAGGAACTATGTAAATCTAGGAGTCAGATTTTACCAAGGCGAAGCTAGGTTAACCACGTGCTCCAACTGTTTACATAGGTTAGGTTTTCACAGCCGTATGTAGGCTGCCCCCAAACCGCGCAAGGTCCGAGTTGTTTGTGCCCGAACAAGTTCTCGGGAGGAAGTTTTAGGGCCCGTATCTAGCAAATGTTCTGTAATGGAGGAACGAGGCGTTCTATGTTCCTGTTTGAAAAGCACATTACTGTGTTGTCAGAAGACTCTGACACAAGCTCTTACACTTCCATGGCCTAAACCGACACCAGGTGGCGATAGCATTTACCCCTATAAACTAGCGGCAGTCTCTCAACCAACACGCTGACATGGCCTACATGCGCAAACTGACATAGTCCGCGGTGGCCAATCAGCGCCCGCGTTAGACAGTTATTGATTTTTTTCTACATATTCAAACTTTGATTGCTATGTGCAGCGTTCATTTCCCTTGCAAACGTTTGGCCTGATGATGAGTTGCTGAAAACAATTTTTAGCCATAAACTGACTTCTACTATTAACCATGGGAATATTTACGGAAATGTAGCTGTTTTTGCAATATACAAATAACTTCTTTTGGCATTACTACTGAAAATGTTTTCAGTAGATGTGCCTACGCTCATAAGCATGCGGATTTGCTGTAAAATAACCGTGCCAGGCACGGGTAGGGGGTACCGAGTACGGCGGGCAGGGTATGTGGAAAGCTGATCCTAATCATTCGCTTGTCGCACGCATGCGGCTTGCAGCCCCCTCCTACACTCTCGGCAGGCTTGTCACGCCGCCACGATTCACGAACCAGTGGCCAGTTATCAACCTTGATGCGCGGATGAATAACCGGTTATCAGCCGTCTGGACCCTTGACTGGTAGTTTTCCGCGTGCAAGCGATGTGTACACGCAAAACCAGGATAGTAATCTGCTATTATAATGATGATTTTTCGGAGAGCCTTGCACGAGTTTGCTGTTTAGGGTCGAACTTTGAAGGGTGCGAGTTTCGGAAATCACGCCGCCTCGCAAAGTTGGCACTAGATATCATAATATCTGAGCCGCCAAAGTCTGTGTGAGGGTGATATTAGTGGTTTGGATTGAGGATTAGTTTTAGGGCTAGGGTTAGTCTTTGGATTTCCATTAGCAGAATAATATATGTCTCACATAAACTCATAAAATTTACAGTCCGCTATTCCACTTGCCTGTTGCTCTGATGGGCAATTCGTGGTAACACAAGCATTATCTAGCTCACAGTCTGTCTTTTGCATATAACCCAATTCAAAACAGTTTATACTGCGAATAATTAGATGTGATCGTTGGGTCATTAATTTTATTCGCCTGACGTTTCGAAGGTCGTCGCGGATCCATCATCCGAGAAAATAGCAGAAATGAGTGATTCATGCACAGGGACCTTCAGTATTTATAGGATACTGTTAACGGTGATCCCCTCCCCCCTCCATATCGAGGATAACTGACGCTTGTACGCTAAGTGCTTGATGGTCGTTGTGCGGGCCGTGACCTGCTGCACTTTGATCACACGTGGTGGAATTGTACATGATGAAGGCTTGGATCTCTGGCGATGGCGTTAAACGATGCGTTGGCCAGTGCGTTTCCCAAGTGGCCAGTTGAGTCTCAGCACAGATTATGGATTGGACAAATCACTACACTGGTTTATGGACTGGGGGCCCGTGACCTATGGCTCAAGTAGTTAGCGATTATCTCCGTTCGCGAGAATTTCACCCCCGTAACATGTGAATGTGTGGCCCTTAATGGTGGTAAAGCCGGTGATGGTAGAGTTAACAGTCGCTACCGACAAAAATCCGAGCCCCAGTAAAAAGTTGAAAAGTAGACACGATCGCCGGAACGAGGACTCTATTCATCTAATTTTCTAGATTCATGCTCGAAACCATTATCGGAAACACCGTGAGCTAGGGATAATCCATGCAAAATGGTTTGCAATATTCCTAGGATGCAACCGCTTGCCTAGCTGTTGGAATGCAGTTTCGATAAAAAAAGTATTTGTATGTGGATTTATAATATTGATTATCGTGCAGCATGATTTTAAGGTATTTCAGTCGCACCAACCCTAATAGCAATGTTCCGGAACCAAAGGCTAGAATGGTTCCAGTGGGATCAAAGGTCCCACTTTGGTCCTACTGCGCCTTGATTGTGTATATGGGTGGTA
Organism: Ligula intestinalis; assembly: GCA_036362985.1. Classification (NCBI taxonomy): domain Eukaryota; kingdom Metazoa; phylum Platyhelminthes; class Cestoda; order Diphyllobothriidea; family Diphyllobothriidae; genus Ligula; species Ligula intestinalis. The sequence goes on from JAYGXS010000001.1 coordinate 66,486,468, forward strand.
TTCCGTGCGCTGACTGGGCGAGGTTACAAGTCGTCATCGAAGTGGATGGTCGAACACAC
>JAYGXS010000001.1:66491526-66508284 GCA_036362985.1 Ligula intestinalis
ACAAGCTTGTTAACCAGCAGGCCTACCTCAAAAATACAGCAGCCCCCTGACTTGAGCTGAGCTTAGTCACGGTCGCGCTTGCGTCTGGGGCTTGCTTACGAGAGCCTGCTTTGCTGCCCAAGTGACCTTGTTTCCGGACTTAGCACTTGGCTTAACCAATCACGCGCCCAACACTCAGGCTCCCGCGCTGACACAAACATACACCAGTACGAAAGCAAGAAAACACTGCTCAAAGTCTACCGAACGGGCGCTTTGCTCAGTCGCACAAGCACACAGCCATCTCACGGCCACTTGCCTTGCGTTATGAAACAAAATGCTCCTCCAAGCTGATTGACTTCTCCTATTAGACGACACAGACTTAGCGTGTGGGGTTAAAGTCGATCTCACAGCCTTGACTCCACAAATTGGTGATCCCGACGTGTCAACGTCTTCAATTCTTTTGGCGTTTGGGGAGAGTTATAGCGGCCGTTCTAGTGTCCCCTTCACTGCGTCCCAACGGCCGCGCCGGCGATGGGGACACTGGAGTGGCTAATAAACCTATAAAGCATAGAGCCTCCCGCTAAATTCCAGATGTATTAGGGTAAGGGTTAGGGCTACTGTTAAATGCAGGGTTAAAAAACACGACTAGGTATCCGTCCTGGATGTTATCTCTGCTTCACTTGTAATACTGTGGAGTTTCTATTCCCTTGACTTGGCGTATACCCAGGCTCTAAGGCAGTCTTAGTCCCGTGGATTCGCAAACGACCGACCAGTTCGTTATGGACAGTTTTGAATTTGATTGTGGTGGCAGGCCCACTGGTAGGAATATTCTCAGCATTACCTTTCGTGGTGATGTTAGTGGCGACGTGGTGTGATAGGAGAGACTGGTTGGGCGTGTTGGCGTTCCGTGCGTATATGTTGACTGGGGCATGATGGCCAGATTTCAATGCTGGCGTCAGGGATTCGTGGCAATTGAATATTTCGGGCTTCTAGTTTCACCTTGACAACGGCTGTTCGGCTGGTTTTTAAGATGGACGCTGCTTTCATTGTGGCGGTGTGTCAGACCTGCTGATGTTAAATTACGTTCTCTCCGGTCACAGAGTTCATGTGTGTAAGTGGAATAGTCAACAACTGAAAGGTTCCCAAATCAGATGGCGAAGCAGGTAGTTAAATGGACAACGACAGCCAATTGATAGGGAACTTGAGGCGGACAGAAGGGCTCCCTGAGTAAGTGGCAATTCCGACGACCACGCAGGCTCACTGTCACATATGCGTTTTGTCTTTGACCTTTTACCATGACCCCTTGTCTTCCGTGAATGGAGCCATTTTTTGCTGAAGGGTTAGGATAATCCATTCTAAATAAAGCATTTCTCTCTCTAAAAGTCTCACGATGTCGTTCCTGTTGCCTCTGGTGTCACGCTGTTTTGTCTGTAGGTTTCTGCTAGAGAAGGAGGCGTAAACAGTATTCACCTCCTCTAGTCGTCCATGTTAGGGCATAGAACCCCGCTGAAAGCTGCATTGTCCACCCTGCACCGTCCAAGTCCTTCCTTGAGCAGAATTATTATCTTTTCCGGTGGGTTGTCCAGAGTGTAATCTAACAGAGAACAAGCGACAAAAGTATTTTGTGTAGTGCACCTTGAATATAGCTAACCCCAGTCTTCCGTCTTACAGAACTGGTGGGGTTGAGGGTTTTATGGATGAGGAAACATTATGGGCAGTAAAGCATGCGTGTAGGAATAAGTGTAAAAAGTCGCGACAGATATATCCTAGGTACACTACACAAACTACTTTTGCCACCGCTAAATTTTATCGAATTTGTTAATTGCACTACTCATCCTAAAGTTACCGAACAAGCATCACGGACTATCAGAGCGAGCAGTGTTACTCTGAGATGAGAAGAGGACCAGGAGTTTGATCCCATACGTTTTGACTGCATATTTTGAGTCCATGATTCACGGCCAGCTTTTACACTTTGTCATTATCCAACACTTGTTCAAGACGCCTTTTATAGCCGTCTCTCTTGTAAGGAGGTAGGCAGTGCAACCCATAAGCTAGGCTGCTTCTTCATCCTAGGCGGCCGCTAAAACTCTCTGTGTGCATGCCCTATGTTTAGAGGGAAGACAAGCTGAGTTAGCTTGGATCGCCCATGGCACTGCTGTCGCCCACTCTGTAGATATTTTACGATTTTTTAGGAGCAGACAGGACTACCGGATGTGGATAAACACAAATTAAATACCCAAATTTGATTTGGGCAGTCAATCAGGCCAGTTAGCGAGCCGTGGCAGCTGCGCAGAGCATGGCTGTGGGAAGCCATAGGTTAGAGCTGGGTGCCGCGTGGGATAACCGCTTTGTGCACCAGGGTTGTGAAAACAGCTGTTTCTGTCACATAGTGCATTTCCACACTGAACAATCCACATATACACCATGACTTTGTGTCATTGGTCTCTTAATGCTGTATTAAGGAGGAGCTATCGTAGTGGCTTTATTTAAAATGGAAGACCCTCGTTGCTGCGATCTTCGGGCCCCGTTTCCCGTGGGAAGGGGAGGAGTGGGACGCTAATTGGGAAGAACAGTTTACTCTCTACAGAAGTAGTAAATACTATATGGGAGGAAGCTGGAAGCTGCGAGAACGACGTCAAAAGCGTGAGAGCACGGAAGGTGTCCAGTGCCTCCAGTGGGGTCATGTGTGAGCCAGCCTCTGGAAGATGATTGGCCAGACAAGATTGTGGTTGGCCTACAGGTGCGCAATTGCTGGCAACTGTGAGAAACGAGAGTCTGAGCGTTGCATTCGGAGATACCTTATTACAACCTGATATTTGCTCCAGACAACAGGGATATTTCACGAATTTTTAAACGTTCAGTCTACGATTTTGGGTGACTGTGATAGTAAGGTTGACTCTACTGAAAAAAGTCGTGAATAGCCATTCGCACTCTAACTATGGACTCTATGCATTCCTATTAGCCACGACTAAGTACACACTGATAATGGATAACTGCCTAGTACCAATCCTCTGACGGGCAGTTGTGCCCTGGAAAGATTTGCCATATTCTCAGCTGCAGAAACTGGCAGTTTTCGAGATTCAAACCTCTGCTAACATGTATCTTTCCAAGGTAACCCAGGCCAACATAAGTTGCTGGTTGAACTTATGCATAAGTTTCACGAGGGTACGAGGTCAAATGCTTATACAGTTCAAAGGCGTTCGCCTTTCTTTCCCTCAATAACCTGATACTGAGTGGCTGAGGAGTGTGTGTCCTTACGGCTTTACAAATTGTGATTACAAGCACAAGAAAGCGTACGTGACAGCCTAGCACGTGATTCGGCTTCCTACTGAATTCATTAAAAGGGAGCTGCCAGATAATCCAAAGTGCGGAGTAAACAGTACATGACTGAAGCGCATTTGTGTCGCGGATGCTTTAACCATTCCCCAAATGGAAAAATCGGGTGATTCTAATTGTTCTGGCAAATTCAAATTCCTCTTATTTATTGCTGTCATAATGACACTTTAGCCGTAAATGTTGCGTGCAAATACAGAGCTCAGCGAGGTCGTGTCAGATTTGATACCTACTAGACACAAATGTAAGTCATTGAACCAAGGATACTGGGTCTACGAAGACAGATTGTTACCAATGAAAATAAGTATTTACTGTACTTTAAAAAAACTTTGTTCGCTGACATATCCGCATTTAATTGTAAGGCTCCCCATGATATATATATATATATATTCACTCATACCCCACTTACTGATATATATATATATATATATATATTACTGGTATTCTAATCGCCTCAAGACTGCATAATCAAATAACATAAATGGCTAATTTTGGATGAATCCGATCACTGAACCATCCTAACAAAACAAGCAAAAGGTTTTCATCGAAAAAACGACTTCTGCGCGTAGATTTCAAACCACTCGTAGGGGTTCACAACAATGGTAAATGTGTCGTCTTAAGTGTCACGTGAACGAATTTGTGAAAATTTACCGTAAACATCAAAGGATTTAATTTGGCGACATCATTTAAATAGCTTTACGTACTAAAATTAGTACCTCATAAGCCAGTTCGCTCGTGACAAAGTGTGTGCTGATCGGATGGCTCGCGTGGGCGTACGATATCCGAGAATATTCTCATGCTGGCTGAGCTATGGGAAAACGTGGGCGAGCGTTTAAGGAAAAAGCCCTTTGTTCTATAGTGTTCATTTAAAGCGCCCCGATCAATATGTTTTTTTTTCGTCAGCCACTCTTTCCTTTTATGAAGTAATCTGCAGATAACGCAACCTTCGCAGCTGCTACACTGCCTCAAAAGTTCAAGCAACCCTCTCGACTGACTGCAACATGAACGTACACCTTGTCCAAACAGTCACCGTCAATCATTGCCTCGGTAAGAGTTCATGCACGGGCACCTATCACAAACCCCTTGGCCTTGTTTCCGCACTCCTCGAAACGCAGCAGGCAAGTTACTTTCAAGCTGAAGAGTTGTTATATCATGGTGTCAGTAAAAAAGACAACCAAGAGCGTGGCAGGAGAGAGAATTCGAAGTAAACGTTTTAAAATGAGCGTATACTTTTTACGAATTACCAGAAAAATAGCCCGAGAACAATAAGGAATGAGAGGAAGAATGCAAGCACCTATATATCTCCAGATTAAGTGATGCGTATATGATAGGAACGGAACATGAAAATGTTGAAAAATACTTTAAATCATAAGGCTGGATCCCCTTGAAAAGGTAATGTAAGGAATAAGGTTTTCTCCTCAGCCGTTGGCACTTCGATTTTGGTGGACGCTCCTCCATAAATTTATTGATGAACTTCTCGCGAAAACCGTTTTCTTGCAGGGTGCTTTTACTGAGTGTGAATTCGTGCTCCAGTGTCTCTGGAACACATATTCTCCTAGCTCGGTTCGCGAGGCAGCAGAATAGGCCTCAGTTCTGACTTAGTGGGACAAAACTGTAGAAATTTGTGTATTGTCCTGTCCAGGTTTTCTTGCAAACTACACTTCTACTTATTGTTCCACCAGAATTTATACTAAGAAGGACGTTCAAAAAGGGATGGCACTCTCTGTCCTCCTTTTCTAGAGTGAAGTTTAACGCTGAGTGTACCTCATTCACTTCATTTAAAAAGTGTCCAACTCAATTCTCCCATCTGTTATTACAAATATATCACCCACATATCCAGCATAAGAAAGAAGGTCCCTTATAGCAGGGAAAGTGTGTTGCTCTCCAGTTTGCCCATGATTACTACTGACTGGTTGTTTAAGCTTTCGTTGAGTCTACCCTTGCTTATATTATTGTATTTGCTTGATGATGAATACATCGAAAACGTTTGTTCGCCTAGCTTGACTTCCTGAATGCTTACATGGGTATCAAGACTGATTATTGATTAGGAAGCAGAAGACAATTTGCCAGTGACCATGCAGAGATATGATCCAAACTACGCATTAAAAACTGAAGCTGAGTTCGCTTTATAACAAGGCGGTCAGCAACCATATTGCCAACATGCATATCATATAGGCAGTTGACGGGCGATCTAACGCCATCAGTATGAGGTGAAAATAGGTCAGGGTATAAAACGGAACCTAAAATTACTTCACTGGTAGTAGGTGGGAGAGGCTGGACATTCTGGGTGTAGAAGGAAAGGTTGCTTTCAGACCAATAAACAATCCGACTAAGGGACCCCCTAAGATTTCATGCAAAAGGGGTGTAGAATTAAAACTTCAGGCCTTATATGCAGATTTTAAAGTTTCCGTAAAACTGGATGAGACTGGCATAACGGCATTTAGGGAAACTGCTTCAAAGATGTTTAAAAGCTCAGAGGAAAGTGAAATTTGTGTGACGCGCCAGGCACCGAGCATCCTTCAATCCAGGAAGGACGTGTTGCTAAGGTGTGTTAAACCAGGTGTCATCGTCAACTAACAGCCATGAAACGGTTTACAACGCTCTGATTGATTAAATGCGATAAATAGAGACAATGAAACAAAGATATTTCAGCCGATGAGCCACGATCCTGACTTAAAAGGGTTGATAAACTAATTCAGAGGTCAAGGAGCAAAGGAGTCGGTGACAGAATTAATATATCTATTGTACAACGCGGTGTTTGGGGAGATGTCTGGAGTTCACAAAGTGCAGCCGGGTTTTTGCCGATGCAAGCGAGAATTTGAGTCTAAAAACGTGATTGAGAATAAGTATATGTGATAGCTGGGACACCACAGTCTTTGCATCAGCGTTTGTAGTGTTTGCTTCCTGGAACTCGCATGTTCCTTTTTATTAGCAGTGTATTTGTGGATTGCGGTATTCATAGAAGTGAGCGTTGACCGCCTCAATGTTGCTGCCCCGAAGGAGCCCTGTGGTCCCTTTTCTCCTACTCTCCGACCCATTCTCTCATATTCTCCGTCCCATCTCCTACCTTTTCCGCCATATCTGTTGCCATCAATCCTAACTACTTCCTCGTCGACTTCCAAAATTTCAACCACAAGCAACTCTTCCCTTACTCATTCATATCCGGTGTCAAGACAGAATAAAAAATTGAAGGCGGGGTTAAAGGTACACAAGGCAAATGTATCACTTCGACTCGTCGTACTGCGACATATGCTTTGGCAAAAAGGATGTTCGGTCGCCTCAATCCATTGTATTCTTTAATGTCGTCCTACTCTTTATCTCCCTTCTGCAACATCTAGCGATAGACATTGTGAGTCAACTGCTGACTGAACGCTATGCGGAAAGAAAAAAGCCCCAGGGGTCAAACAAACTTTTCGAGCTTCTAAGATGTGCCTAAAAACCTCTTTTTTACGCTTTATGAACCAGTGTACAAACAAGTTAAAGACACTCCAATGGGCCCCCAATCATATCTGCTTGCTGAAGTATTCATCTGACGGACAGAACGCTTGATGTTCACCAACTATCAACTAGTGAAATCTTCGTCGTTGTTAAAACAACCCACCAAGAGCACCTCAAGGAATCCTTGAACTCAGTTGACCTCAACAGATAGCTCACGATGGAAGCCGAACCAAGCAACCATCTCCCCTTTCTCGACTTGCTCGAACGTCAACATGCCGCTCTCGGTGATGATCTCGGTGACCTCTGCAATGCCACCCGTTGGACCTTCCCCAACTTCAAACATCAACGTCAAACATCCTCCAAAGAGTGGAGACATCGAGTGGAAAAAATCGATCAGCCCAAGGCCGTAAAGCAGGCTACGGCCCACCATTTTCACTTCTGTTCTATTAAGTACATTTAACGCCTTGAACTGGTGAGCCGATCAAACTCTCCGAAACGGCAGTAACTCAATAAAGTCGTTCTAGTGAACCCTCCCCCCGTACCTTTCAAATCATTAACCCGAATCTCTCAACTTCGACGAGGGGATTTTTGAATTGTTGGAAGAGGTGCTGGCTTCTCGGCGATTGATCGCGACATCAGACCTCGGCAAATTGTCGGCGTTTCCTGCTGCCACTTAGTGCCCTTAAACTCGAACACCCCAAGCTCTTCTTCTGGTTTTCGATGGAGGTCATAGCTCCGAAGCCCAAATTTGTTCTCCAGTGGTCAACCCTCTTAGGGTTATATTGTGGTTAGTGAGCACAGTTTAATTATTTCAATTAACAAACGACACTAGGCTGCTCATTAGCCTTTAGATTGTCCGTAACATACTTAAGTAGTTTGTTACTCGTAGTCTGGGATCAGTTGGCGCTACCGTCTATCTAACCCCTAAGCTAATTCAATCAATTTTTTTTAGCATAAGACCAGGACTTCAACAATATTTATTAAGCTGTTGTTGTTACCCTAAACCCTAACAAATGATTGACAGTACGTCAAGACAATGGATGCCGTTCACAGATCAGGATTGTCACCTCAAGCCTCCGTTAGAATTGCAGAATTATTTTGTCAGCGCAATGCCCAAAACTGTGAAGCTAGCAGCAGTACGCGTCGTAGACCGACAGTGGCTTTGGCATTCTTCTAGCACAGCTAGTAGCTCAAAAATCTAGGGATTTTTATTGGTTTGCGGCTGTACGAAGTAAGTAGGAGAATTTCGGTTTCATTGACGTTTGATCTAATGGGGAGGAACTCGGCGGCTTCGACGAACTTTGAAAGCACTGCGCTAAGAGCAGTGTTTGAGTACACCAAACAGCCCAACTACCTGGGCTACAAGGTCGTGACCACGAGCTGTAGATTCAATCACAAAACTGCGAAAAAGCACTCATTAACTTAGGCAGCCTGGTAGACATATGATAAACTCTGTTGTAACAGTGGCAATTTGTTGTGTCACCGTCTAATTACGCCCTTCAAAATCCCCAAGGAAGAACAAAATAGGAAGGGCGTAAACTTTGGAATCCACCCGGGGTCGCTTTCTCGCGTGGTAGTCGCCGCTGGTTGTTCTCCAGCGCGCTGAAGGTCCCCACTTCGGTGCTAGCCCGGCAATAGGGAGCGGACTGGCGGTGTCCTCGCATTCCGTGTTCCAACTCACTGTCTGAGATGTTACAGTGGCTTATAAATGATTGTCAAGCACCTTCGCTTGTGGCCTAATTGGGCGCGTTGGGTAAGGTCACCTTCCATGGCGAACCTAAGTGGGCCCTTGGAGGAACTGCGACCAGTTGCCACGTGAGTAAGCTCGCGTACGTGCCTGTCTGGCTTAAGTTCATTGTGTGTGGACAGTCACCGCGTGGGCATAACCACCGCGAAGGCAAATGACCTGTAAGGCAGTCCTCATTGACAAAGGAATCATTGTGACAGTCGGCGGATGGCACGACGCCTCAGGAAAGCCTGCAAGTTTTTTGGCCTTTGGTCAGGCTACACTCCTTACAGACTTTATTCTGAGTTCTTAGGTAACGCTTGGGCAGTCAATCTACTGCATCACAGCTGGTGGATTGCATCAAGTGCAGTAGGTTAGGTTTGTAATTTTATTGAATGTAGGTAGATCCAAGATTCGTAGTCGGGACGCTTTAACCTCAGGTGTTTGAGGCGTTTGCTGCATTCAAGCCTGATCCTCGCTGTTGAGAGTTCAATGCCCACTCAGGCCGCTGGCTCTTTCAAGATGGGGTTAGAAGATATTCATTTTCTCTCACGTGATCCCTAGCATAACCATGATCGGCGTTTCCTCTCGCAGCTTTAGTTCCCTTGGCATTTAGGTGCTTCTAGTACCTTCCAGGGACTGCGGAAATTAGGATGATTGACGTCACTGTTCTTCAGTTTACTGAGCGCAAGCTTTTTCTCATGGAATTCAGATATATAGCCTCCGAATTCTGAGAAAAGCAGCGTAAACAGTGACATTGGTTTACTACGATGCGCACCCTTTATCTTTACACCTTACTAAAATTATTTTTTTCGCCAGTGGGCTTTTATGAAATTCACCCCAATTTCCGTTTACAGATACATTAGCGCTAATAGCCCCAAACACAAGACCGGAACGTTTGATCACGCACTTGTCTGACCTCCGTACGCTAAACTAAACTTGCGTTGACACACCTCATAGACTATGACGTCCTTTAGTCTAAACAATCTCAGTTACTACCAGGACTACACTGAAATAAGGTATCAACTTCCAAGAACTTGGCATTCAAAAGGTGGGAAACTAATTTCGTAACGAGGTTTTTTTACGGCAATTCTGCAGTACTGACGAGATGCTGCATTTAAACAGTGAGGCTTTCCAAGATAATTAGTCCATAGCGAGAGTGATAGAGAGAGATACTTGCACGCCGTCTGCGCAATCTGCCCTTCTCGCGACCAACACATTTAAAGGGCATGACTGTGCTGAAGTACCGGACTAATTGGCCTTTAACATTCTCGTAGCCTTTGCTTAACTGTCCCTTTTTTAAACTTACTGGCCACAATGCTGAAACTTGATCCCTGTTTGGTATGCACCTTATTACCAGGATGTAGGATTCTATTAATATTTTACAATCTACCGGCTGTTATTCTTTTGTTCATAATCATACTGTCGGATGCTAGAAGGTACAATTAAAGATACATAAGTCCTCAGTAGTAATTATAACGTTGTAGAATAAGGCCAAAGGTTAGAAAATGCAAAGGCCAATTAGTATCTGGTAGAAGGCAATTCGTTGTTCCGATGGTATAGTCTCCCAAAATAAATTGGTTGTCGACAAGGGCAAAGTCTAGGATGAAGTACGAAAATATTCAATCATCTGCGTGTACTACTGTCATCATGATTTAAGTAATTAAGGCACCGTTAGCGTGGTCCAGAGAGGGCAGAGTGGTGCACACCTTCCAGAGTTTACGCATTTTGTCTAATTAGATCATACAGCTTAAGTGCGTTCAACAGCAGTCCTCGCAGCTGCCTCGGGCAGCGGCCCAAGATCGTCAAAAACCGCGTATCTGGACTTTTAGCTGGTGCCTGTACAGTCAGTATGATAGGTAAGCACGTAGCTCTATACTATTGACTGTCTATTGCCAGTCGGCGAATAAAACGCGGTTAGTTCGTAGTAGGTGATGGAGTTCAGCCTAAATATTCATATCACCTTTCGGTCCGAGACTGAATAACGTTTGTTCCGAAGGCTTTACTCCAAGTTCGCACATTAATTTCTTCGGAAATTATGCAAGGTAGTTCTGCTACCCTTCCAGCCTATCCGCTACGCTTGTCAAGTGTGGACTTTGCATCGCCACCCCCCCCCTCCCCCATCGCATTTCGGTAGTAGTAATTAATTACGTCAATAATAAATTACGTAGTGTATAATACTGACTGACTGTTTGTAGTTTATGAATATTAGGCGTTTTTACCACCGAAACTAATGGATTTCAGCCCAAATATTCATAAAAGTTTTCCGACCGAGTCTGAAAACGTCTGCGCCAAAGGATGTACCTTAATTTTGCGCATTACTTTCCCCGGGAATTATGCAGGACACGCTCATTAAGTAACTTGCTGGTTTTTGAGAGCTACAGTAATCTCCACTTAATCGGGCTTCCGATGATTGGCGAATTAGCGTACTCTATTAAATATTTGAAGCAAAACGGCAAATCTCATGCAGTACCGCGAAGTTGTTTTGCTGACGAGGGCCGCAAACTAACTCGTGTTGAAAGCTAAGCCAGTATTTCAAAATAGACTTTTAAACGGCCTAGAAAATTACCGTTCAAATTGAAAACGCAAACTGTAGGCAACTAATAATGGTACGTCGTCAATTGGCGGGATATCCCCGCGGGTTGGTCTGATTAAAGCTGACGTTCGAGGGTATGGAGGAAAACGTTTGACGTGGACGTGGAGGAAGCTAGATAGCGTAACTTTGGCACGTACTGATACTTCAACGTTTGCGTACTGGTGAAGGTAAAACTTGTTTGGATTAGCAATCTCTTCAACTTAGGCCGGGACAAATAAAAGACGGAACGGTTAACACTTGAGGCATGGTATTCAGATGCAAGCTCTATCAACAAGCCTCTTTACCTTCCTACAGCGTATATAGTCTTAGATCATTAAGTACACAAAGCTCAGGACAAGACGACCACACAGAACTTAAGAAAACCACATCGACACAGCCTGACGACGAGAATAGTCGATAGAGTAAAGGAAATGCCAGAGTGAACAATGCCGATAGATGCTCGATTCCTCAACCTCGACGTGACGAGCCCAAACGCGCGCAGTTAACCAGCCCATAAAACATCTTCTAAAGGATCGAGGCATCAAATTGATAAAATCGATAAGCCTGAAGCGACAACTGGATCCACGTATGAGACAATCATACTCTTCTAAACGTTACCCTTTTAAGACACCTGTTTCAAAGAGTCCGTCTTATTGCTCTACTTAGCCGTGTGCTCACGCAGCTTACTGGCAAACATCCAGAGTTCCGATTATGCATCTACGGTTGCCTGACAAGTGTACTATTATTAATCAAACAAAGAAAACAAAAGCCGAACGCCAGGTAGTATTACCTAAGGGAGATAATAGGCCTACCAACGTCTACGCTAGCATATGAGATATGAGAGCGAGATAAGGGACAAGAGGAGGGGGCATTCCCCGCGAGGCATCGAAGGATCTCCTAATAATGTGCATAAGGAGGGATGGAACTATCCCAACCGTGAGGAAATCTCGGAGTGCACCCTAGTCTACCAATGTCAAAGCTAATTTAATTCAGGGCCCTTTTTATTCATTACGTGGCAATTTTTGCACTCTCTTAGCTGTTGGCTATTGACTTTATGTGGAAGGCCAGTTTGTGTCACTGCGCCTTCAAGCCTCTACGACAAAGGGATCAGACGTCCGCTTAAACCAATAATTTTGGCCCTATGCGAAGCAGTTACTTTTCTAGGAAAACTTCCTAACAGGACAGCCAATGAAAATTCAAAAATGCGCAACAGAACAGTCAACTCTCCAGCGCCTTAGCCTCTGAAGGCAGTTGGTTCTGCTAACAGCGAAGACAATATCTGGCATGCATAATTTATTCATATGACTTTCTACACTTTTACTCCACCATACTTTTGGACGTATCTTTACACGGTGTTGTTTCTTTGATAATCTGACGATAGGTCAATGTAAACGACCAAGCCTCGCGCGTGTGAGTATTTCCTTTCATGATGTGCCCATCTAGGCAAAATTTCCGTCGATTTCGGCTAAAAATTGTTTCCAACAGTCCTCCCCATGTGATTTCTGTTGCGTTTACCAATTGGCGTATAGTTCGAATCAAGAGGGGGATTTGACAGATATGAATAATTAATCTAACCCAATTATGAAAACTCTTCGGCCTCGGGGATTAAACTCAAATCTTCCAATGAGGCCTCATAGCTCAGGTGGCTGGAGTACTGGTTGCACCACTGTCGTGGATTCGAATCCCACCGAAAGCAAATATAGTTTGACAAAAAGATCAAATGAAATATAAGGAAGTTAAGTGATTATACATCGAGTCACTTCAGCTTCGTTGGACGAAATAATGAAGTTATGCAGTAGTCGCCGAATATCACGCAGCATGTTGACATATGCGAAAGATTGATACTCCTTCGCTAAACGGCAATGACTCAAGTTGTGATACTGCTTATCAAGCAGTCTATTCTGAATTTATTTCAGTTATGATAAGATGCGGGATTTTTAACGAGCTTCGTCCTGACCACTAGCAAAATGCATCTTTTGTAAAAACTGGTTACTTAAGTAGCATGCCTTTTTATCATTTATTTTGACTGCCTTTATAAATTCAAATATATTTCATGGAAAACATGCACGAAAAACTTATTTCTTGTACTTTTTGATAGCTAATTACGCTTTCTTTAAATTTATACTCAAAGAAAGGGTAGCTCTTTCCGTTTTTAAAATTTGCTAATTATGAGCTTTTTTACAATTGTGAGGTGTTTATTCACAATACATCGTATCCGTCTATTTATCAAGGCTGCATTTACTGCATTAAATATGTTTTTCATCTATTTCAATATTTTATGACAACGATGTTGCTTCTTCCTCAAACTGTAGGCGAAAATGTGTTTTTCCTTAAACAAGATATACACACTGCGCAGTTCTTCAACCTTAAATTCTAGTGTAGCAGTCACCAGCTTAGAAGATTATTCGGCAATTAGGCAACTTTTTAAAACCAAAAGATAACCTTTCTTTGAGCATAACATTTAAAGAAGGCGTAATTTTCTGTCAAACAGGCAAAAGAAATAAGTCTTCCGTGCATGTTTTCCATAAAATATATTTGAATTTATAAAGACAGTCAAAATAAATGATTAAAAGGCATACTTCTTACAGTTCTGCGAATCCTGCAAACAAATTTTAGGACAGAATTTAACTTGGTAGTTTAGCGTATATCTGAACAGGTTATTTTGATCAAATGAGTGGGTTTAATAACAAGAAGGGCTTTTGTTTGGAGAACTGCCCTCTTATTTAAAATTATTGGGGGCAATAGGCTCTGCTTTTTACTAAATCATGAGCATGTTCATATAAAAGGAATTCCGTTTGCTATAAGGAAAGACAGGACGAAACTTTTTTTCTAATATGCATTGTGATGTGGAAGAATTTCATAATTATTAAAAAAGGGTGGAATAATAATCCCTTCGAGTACTGGAAAATTTTATGCGAAGTTAACCAAATTGAAGTCAAGCGAAGTTTATGGAATCGCATTTACTTTTAGAAACAAGCAGCGATAGAAGTTTAAAAAAGTATATTTAGCTATTCTGTGAAGTTTTTTTGCATAAAATACATTAATAAAAAAGTTCTTGGTAGAAAATTTTCTTTTACCGCACAGCTGGTCGTGCGCGTAAAAAAAGTTTCTACATGTAACCGCGAAGACTGCCTTGAGCAAGCCTTATTGAATGTAGGTCATGTAGAAATATAGATTTGTAAACAATAGGTTCCGCTCAAGCGTTATTTAGAAACCAAACAGACAGAAGAATAATAAGTATTTCAAAAAATAGTCATATACGTGGCCTGTTTTTTTGCATTCACAAGCTTATTACGGATCGTGGAATAAATTTCCTTAAGCGAAAAATAACACGTTATAAAGAGAAAGGTATGTTCTTTCATCTCCAGTCAAATTTAATCCTTTTTTTCAGATAACTTAAAGAAATTGTCAAAAGTCCCCAATTTCCCTGTGAGATTAGCTTGGAAAAAGTTATTATACGCAGAAGGTCGTCAGCTAAATATCAAATAGACACTTGTTCAAGAGGTTACCTATTGTGGAAACTTTTTTGTATTAATCTTAAGCATAACAATATGCGTGGTATCTAGCAGACATGTTGTATGCTCGAAAATTTGGTTTGCTGTTTTGAAGCATTTCCACATTTGACCAACATGGCCATCTGCATAGGAAATAATAGCAAAAGCTCGTTTTTTCGGTAAATGCTTTTAGTCATATATTATTTTAGAGGGTTTGCTGTAAACGTCGATTAAACGGACAAATAGTAAACTTATCAATGAATACACCGACAACTAGCGAAATAAAGAGAGAATTTATTCAACGATATTCAATAACTACGTATCTAATAAATAGATACGTTAAACTAGTGGTCAGAACGAAGCCCTTTAAAGAGCCCGCATCTTATCATAACTGAAATGACTTCAGAATCGACTACATGATAGTCAGTATCACAACTTGAGTCATTACCAATTAGCGAAGGAGTATCAATCTTTCGCATATTTCAACATGCTACGTGATCTTCGGTGACTACAATTTATATGAAAAACGTATGTATAAATACGTTCTTATTGGGATTTCTTTATAACTGAACGTAACTTGCCAAACTACTTGCGGGTAAACATAGGCGGCGTAACCCATTGGGTTTAATATGCATAACTACCTGCTATCTATCGATAAATAATTAATGATAAATTAATTAATGATCAGCAGCTGTTGCTGATTGGTTATAATTTAAGACATTAGCCGTCTAGGGGGTTACTAGCTCTTAGATAGACACTTAACGATATCATCGCTAGGACACACCGTTTTTCCAGGTGTGCACTGCATCTTAAATTGAATAGCGTACTTAAATACCGTGCGTCTTATTTGCGCATACACTTATTTTACCTTTATATTTTCATACTACTTACCACCCGATAAGCCCATCATAACAACCACTCCCCTTTTTTTCGAACTTGTGGTTACTGGATGTGAGGTGGGGTTACACAACCTATCGTTTTCCATTTACGCTTATCATTTGAGGGTTGAACACGAGACTGGATACAAAATCGGATATTTACAATCAAAGGATCTCGCTTGCAATTTATAAGCTGGCTATGCAATCAAAGTACGTCAAGCATTTATTTGTTTATGTGCTACGGAAGTATTCTTATCAACTTAAAAGCTCTAGCCCGTACAGTCCCTTTCTGAATCATGTGCTGGAGTGAGCAACCCACGCACTTCGCCCAGTTGGCTCCATCCCGCTGACCTTATGTGTGTGAATCAGCATCAGGAGCATAAAGATATAACAAATTTAGTAACCATCTCAGTTTATCTTCTATTAACCAGAAAGAGATCATTATCGAATGTTAGCTACTCTAATCAACAGCTACCTTGAAGCTAGTGATCACCATATTTTGCCAAACGCTGTTTTAATATCTAGCGAGAGGATCAAAAGGGTGCGGGGTGTACAGTTTTGGGCAGGCGGAATATCCTTTGTGGAAGCGTAGTTTGTAGAAGACGAGGTTGGACGCAAACGGTGCATCGGAGCACAGGACAAGTTTTCTTTGGCTAAGGTCGATGGTGTTCCGTGTCTGAACGCGAAGGAGAGAAAGACACTTGAAATTTCCTGTGGACCCCATCTTACGCGTAATTTGCGACAGGTTGACAGACTGCATGACGTCGGTCTCAACTGAGCGGAGCGTTTGACTGACGTGTAACGTGCGTACGGCCACACACGGGCCTGTGAGTAACAGATGTCCACGAATCGGCTGAAAAATTTACCCTACTCATCAAATACAGTAGGGGACTTGTTTGACGCAAACTGCCGAAATTTGCGAAAGCCAAATATTCACACGCAAACCGGCACTAACGCAAGTATGGAAGCCTGGAAATGATAGTGAACAACCTTAGGCATATTTAAAGCCTAAGGAAATATAAAAATTACTGTCAGCTTTTTGGGAAATACAATTTCTTAAAGAAGCCTCAAATTCGGAAAACGTGCAAAATTGCTGTAACTATGACCAATAAATGCAAAAACATTTGTCAGGTGACATCCTTAAAATACGATTTTGTGTACTAAATTTGCGAAAATTCCCGTTTAAAAAATTCAGAAGAGGAATTGGCGAATATACGTTTGCTTTCGATAATTCTCATCAGGCCTTTACATTTATAGGGTAATTAAGTAAATGGACTATGCGGGTTAGTAGAAAAAAGGAAGGACGGTTGTCAGGGGAGGGGGAATGGGGGGGGG
>JAYGXS010000001.1:66508762-66533671 GCA_036362985.1 Ligula intestinalis
CCCCCCCCCATTCCCCCTCCCCTGACAACCGTCCTTCCTTTTTTCTACTAACCCGCATAGTCCATTTACTTAATTACCCTATAAATGTAAAGGCCTGATGAGAATTATCGAAAGTAAACGTATGTTCGCCAATTCATCTTCTGGATTTTGTGTACATTAACAGAAGTTCCCTTTCTCCAACTTTATTTCTCAATATTTCTGGTGAATTTATATGCCATACCTTTTAAGCTAAAGGCTTTAAACTAGTATCTGTGCTGCCATTTTTGTATATAATTCCACAAGTTATACTATGGTTTGCTTTTGGCAGCTTGCGAATATTGAGCGGTTATCCAGCAGTGGCTGATGGACTTCGTCTAAAATGTTTGCATCAACTTTCTGTCTATGCCTATAGACCTTGAGTTCATTGATCTAAATCAATTTCAAAATTTAGTTTCTTCAGAAATTAAAAAGCATTGGATTACGATTATTTGCAGGTCGTCCTTCAAAGTCCGGTGGATATTTCACAAGTTTTTGTGTTTCAAAGCTCGTATCCGTAAGTTCAGATTCCGGTTGATGTAATTATCCAAACCTTCACAATAAAATATTTCTAACAAACATTTACCGAAAAGGTGACGTTTTGCATATCTGTTCTTATGAAGATAACCGTTAGAGTCATAGTTGTAGATTCACCCTTGCGTGAAAACTCTTTGCCGAGAAAAATGAAGATCGACAACAAAGTTCAAGCATGAATATGCCTTAAGTCATTTAAAAAAACATTGGACTGCTTAAGTTCAAGAATGATATTCACATAAGTATTCAGGAGGAACGTACATTAAAATTGGAAATGCCAACGTCTGAGGAGAAAGCCTTATTTCTTATACAGTAGTTGCCGGTTATTAAGCCCACCTCTGGCCCAGACCAAACTGGGCTTAATAAGTGGCGGGTGCACTAACCGGAGAGTCCTGGTTCTTGATTAGCAAAGACAGGATAGGCAATATACATAACATACGTACTGTATTATGTGTAGAGCTTAGTCATGTGCAAGAAAAGAATGCTGTTTGTCTGCATTTTACGTAATAACCAAAAAAAATTATTTGTGATACGTTTAAACAAAGCGGTCTAGTGTCAGTTGTTTTGGAGGAGACTTCACTCGCAAGTACTCTTTGATGTCCTTCTCCAGGCACCAGAAATCTTCAAATTTTGTGAAATCTAATGCCTGTAGACCGCGTTGCAGAGGGGAGCGTGCAGCTCTCATCTGTGTAGCAGTGGGAACTGGCTCTTCGGCCTCCTTCTCCTCATCAACAACAACAACAACTTCCTCCTTTGCTTCTCCTCCATTCTTCACTTCTTCCTTCTGAATGATTTCATTGACCAAATTCTGCTCGAAATCTTCCTCGCCTGTTTCATCCGTGACTTAAACATCTGCATCGATGTCCACCCACAGAGATGAGAATCTCACTCTATCCTGTTGGCAAACTGGGCTTTGTAGCCGGCGACTGGGCTTATTAGCCGGCGGTTTTGCTATGTAAAATTCCGTCCCGAGCTGATTTGGGCTTAATACGCGACTGGGCCTATTAACCGTGGGCTTTATAACCAGCGACTACTATAGTGCCCTTTCGAACAGGTCTGGCAAATGAATTTCTACAGCGTCACTTAAACGCTGTAATCGCGTGCATGCATCCAGCGGCTAAGTAAAAATTAGTATTTTCAAGCACTCTACTTCTTCGCTTTGAAGGCAAGGGTAGATTCCCTTTCCAGACCTCTGTTTACATACACCTTTTTCATGCTCCTGTGCGGCAGGTTATATTGGTCGAACAACTAGGCGGCTATCCAAGCGCATGCGAAAACACTTTCCTGTCTGGCTAAACGGAAACGAGGTAAAGTCCATATCAAACGTGACTTTGGCTCACTTGGTTGAAAGTGTTCATCGGGTAGAGGTAAAGCGAGCTTTTCCAGCCATGCATAAAGTGCCGGCGAAACATTCCAAATTCCCGCGTCAGTGGATACTTTTGACGGTAGAAGCAGTCGCCTTACAGCTCACTAACTTCATCTTACGCCCGCGGAAGGCTTTTGTACAGGCACTAAAGCTCCCGTGGCCGAAGGCAAACTCAACATTTGTCCACACGCTTCCTCTCACGCCGCGCGACGGGTAGGATGCAGCGACAGCAAGCGTTCCCATGCCACGAAACGGCGACGAGACGGCGAGAGCAAGCATTCCCTGGCCACCCACGCCGTCATGAGACGATGACACCTTGCGTCCTCAGGCCTCCCAACATAACGCGAAGCAGGAACGGCGGAGTGACAAGAACTAACTGTCGGACCCCTTCTTCTCCCCCCTTCGCTCTCTGGCCCCTAATTATGGTTGGAATCTGACCCATTTGATCCCTTAACACCTCTCCCCCTAATTACTACGGATTGGTTGCTAAAATATTTGTCAATTCTACCCTCCCTTATATCACTGTATGAAGCTGACGATAAATTAATCAAAGTCGTTTGTTCGCTTAACTTGACTTCTTGAAAAATTTACCTCTTTAGAAAATGTTTTAATTAGATAGTATGTCATATTAAATAGCAAAGGAAATTTCTTCAAATATCCGGCAACTTTCGAGTTCGCAAAAACCCTGCCTGTTTTCCTTCAAAATAAATACCCACCAAACAATTTCCTTCAATTAAAAGCTTTCTGAGTATGGAGTCCATTCAACAGATCAAATTAAAATGATCAGAATATATGCCAACCTTCCAACTCCAATTTTGCTCACGACCTTGTATGAGATTAGTCCCCCACTGTACAACTTTTGTCATATGGAATAAACTTAAAGGATATATCGAGCTGGATTAAGGCTAATTGAGTTTAACCCTAACGGCTACGATCTTTTAAACCCGGTTCCTCTGGCGAGGAAAGAGAAGTCTTGGGAAGGCCAAAGTTGTAGGAAGTGTGCATTCTGTACAGATGGAAAGGAAAATCTTCAGGACGAAGTCTTGACTGCCGGACCGCACGTCCAACCGCGAGACGGGCTAAATCCGAAGAAATGTCTGGGGGAAGAAATTCCAGCGGCCACCGTTGGCTGCAGCCTTGAAGGCTACTGGTTCGACCGCGCGAGGTTATGCACCGGTGTGGGCGTGTTAGTAGGTTGCACCAGACAGGATATGGGCAGTCAGCGTGACTGCAGTCTTGGCGTGCTGAGTCAGCGATCACGGGTTTCCACAATGGCGCTGACGCCCACTACAGATATGTCTGGAGCGGTTCACTGTGGGTTCCCAGATTAATTTCGGACAAAATTACGAAAACTCAGCCCTGAAAAACCGAGCATTTGTAAATCAGAATCGCAGTAGGCCTAGATTTTGACCGCTACGATAGATCACGTCTAATAATTCAACCGTTGCATCCCATGATTTTCGTAGCATGCCCCACAGCAAGATGGTCGCAGCGACTCTGACTTGCGCATGAATCCGTTTATATTGATAGCAGGTTTTTTCAGCATCTATCGCTTTTCCTACCCCCTCCCCCACCCCTTAATTGGGCCCGACGTCAAGACAGAATTAAGAAGACCGGGGGTTAGATCGGACGCAGGTTGCTGACACGGCGCGAATCCGCGACTAGACGTACCACCACGTCCCCTGCTCTATGGAGATTTGTGAAGCGTCCCCCACTGACTCTCTCTCTCTCTCCCAAATCCTCCTTGTTTCTGATCTTCAGACACTGCGAGGAGGATCGTAGGTGGACGTGATTGCAGTGACTGAAAAGGCTAAATAGCCAATGATTCGTACGTAGGCTGCCAGGACATTTAATCTCACTTTCAGTGACACCTGTAATAAATAAACAACAAAAATCCGATTTATCGGGTACCCATTGCTCATTGCAAGAGGATTTGTTTTATTTTTGTACTGAAACTATTATTTATACGACTGGATTCTTTCAAAAACCTTTTTGTTTCGGGGAAATGATCAATATATGCAATTGGAAAAAAATATCAGCTCGTCTGGGGATAGACTTTTCGTCATGTGGATGACCAAAGCAGTGTTTCTTTCTAGTACGACCCTGTTGGCGTCAACCACCGTAGATATCAACTGACTAACACAAACCCACTTTGGTATAATTTTGTCTTCCAGAGGGGTATATTAACTACAATGTCTTGCTTGCTTCCAGGCTTACCTAAGTAACTAGCATAAGTAGTAAAGTGGGCCTCGAATTCTCGATTAACTGCCAAGCCTTCACAACCAGGATTCATGGCCCGCTATAAACCATTGTCTGATGCGTTGATTATAAACACAGGATGTGGAAACACATACCTGCAACGGTTCGTGCAGTGTGGGTATTTAGAGCATAACAAACAGATTTGAAGGCACCAGAATGAAGCGTTTATTGTTAACAGAACCCTAAGGGGCTGTCTGGTAGTAGAGGTCACAAATGCAGCCAAGGCGTATGCTGTTATCGCCAAGTCCGACCATGGAGCGATAGACTGCGGTGCCAGAGGTTGTCGGGGCTAGGTTAATATTGCTTGTGTCTAGTGTTGTTGGCGTATTGGCATGTGCGGGCCGGTGTGTTCAATTAGTCTGTTTTGCAAGAATGGCCCCTAAAAGTGTCACAGTGTACATACGCCAAGCCAACACGCGCTCTAAATAAGAGTATGGCAGACGTCCTTCGGATTAACTTCCCACAAAAAATCCCGAGCATGGAGGGGGGTCGTGGTGGCACGCGTAGCTGCAGGCTCACGCCGCACCAACCACCTGTGGCCTCGATGCCACTTACTCCGTGAGAGTTGACCAAAGCGTGACGGCTTCGGCCTACCACCTGCACCAGATTCCGCCTCCGGTCTTTCACACCGAGCCCATTTGTGTGTGTGAGAGAGAGAGAGAAGAGAGAGGAGGAGAATGCGTTGGGTGCAAGGCAAGTCTACCATCACTTAAGACTTACTCATGCGAATTCCACCGTCGCTGAACCACCGTAAAATGGAGTACTGGGTGGACCTCGTCGGAGTGGACAGCAGAACTGTCATGTTACACGAGTTTGGGAATGGGTAGGTCACACGAGGGGTGTAGGCGACGGTGGCTGGCTGTTCAAGCGGAAGGCAATTAAGCGGTTGTAGGCCAGTTTGTCCAGGACCGTGTTAAGCTATTTTGCAGCAGGAGTTTTGTTGGTGAAGTTGGATGGGTGGAAACTGCTTGAGACCCAGAGCAAGTAAGGTGGTCGTTGCAATATTGGCGAGCAGCCACAGTTCACAGGGAGTAAAGTAAGGCTGCTAAAAGCGCCCCTCTCAGCTAGGACTTAGGCTGTAAAATCTGAATGAAAAGAAGACCCTCGTTCTAACCAGAAAAACTGTAGTAAAACTGCCAAAGCGTGGGTGACTGCGAGGAAACTGCAGGAGGAAATGCTTGGATAACAGATGTGTCCAGAAAAAACAGAGGACGGATTTTTTTAAACACGGACGTAAGGCTGCTGACGGCAAACTCGTATTTCATGCCGTTGTGTCTTGGTTGGGGGTTATCGGGTAGCGCTTGTGATGAAGGAGGAACGATGTTGTATGTTGTAAATAGCGCTGGCATGACTCATGCCACTGAGATGGTTCGCTGGTATGAGACAGAGGCGTTTGTGACACAGTGCTAAATGGAAACCTTGGAATGGCATTAATGTAAACACAACAGGGAAAATAACCCAGAAGTGGTGGTCTCATGTGTTAAGTAGACGATACACTTTTCCGACGATGGGCAGCTGTATCGCGTGGTGATGACGCTAATTAAGTTAACCCTAATGGCTACAATCTCCCAGGCCCGGCTCCTTAGGAGATGAGAGAGAAGTCTTGTGAAGGCCAGAGTAGTAGGACGAGTATTTTCTGTGCAGAGCAAATGGGAGAGTGGGCAGTTGGAAATTGACTACCAGACGAACGCACAAACGCAAGCCAGGTGACGGCGTCCGAAGTGAGGTCGGCTGGGCAGTCGTCACATGAGGTCCTGTGTGAGTCGGCCGGTGATGGGTTGTTCCAGAGGCCGGAAGCAGTAAGCATTCCGAAAGTGTACTTCGGCTTGAGCAAATAATGACAGGCGTTCACAAGTGAACTTCGTGTTGAGCCAGTCGCTACAGGCTGTGTTCCAATAAAAGCAAAGTTGAACGACTCCTTCGCATATATATGGTACGTTTTGCTGAGAATATTCAATTCAATTTGGCAAAAGTACCTTATGTAGCCCCACACATATACCCCTAGTCCCAGCATTTTGTCATGCGAAAACGGTGGTCATAGAGTTTTCAAGGGGGTGTGGAGAAAGGATAGGCAGAGAAGGAAATTTTGAAAAGTGTAAATGGAAAAAATGTAGTCGAAGTTGCTTCCCGCGGCCGTTGGGAGCAGGTTGTTTCGCATTTAAATTAAAGATGTGCGCGGCGCAAAGCGCCGCGCACTTTACTAATCTAACTTCAGAACGGTAAATTGGACCACAAGTAAGTTGAAGTAGACGACCTCCTAACTACCATTTCTATTTTTCGGGAAATTCAAGAAACCTGCAGTTTGATAATCGGTTTTTTCCGCAATAAGTTAAATGATAATGCAGATTAGGAAAATCTACAGCTATAAATCAACAACACTTCTAAATACAGTAAAATAAAGGTACATTTAGCATTTTTAAAAGTATATTCCACTGCGTGTCCTAATTTACAGCCCATAAAACCCGATAAACACAGTTTTCGTTGGAAAACATGCAGGTTGTGGGGATTAATGTGTGAGGCTACACAAGCTACTGTTGCCTTCGATTTGTACTAAGGTGCTGACAGCGTTATGTTCTCGTTCTTGAACAAGATGCTTAGCACACGACCTACAGCAGGAGGAATTCGAGGGAAAATTTGTTGCGATGGAGCTCATCCACGTCAGGCAGTTGTGCTTCCATTACGTCGGGGTCACCCGTCTGCGGTAGCCTGTGTATTCAATGAAGAGAATGTAGGGTAGCATATGTAACAAATTAGGCATAATTAACAACACGAGAGGTCGAGGTTATAAATCTGTCTGAAATTTGTCAAGTACGAAAATGAAATAGAATGCACGGTTAAAGCTGCGTTAACTGTGCATTGTAAGATGTATAAATACCAAAAGTGTACACATTTAAAGGAATCATTACCATCATACTATTAAGAACAGTCACATGTGATGGAAAAGGTAAGCTAAGAAATGATACCGTGAGATTTATTTGCTCTAAATGCGTTTCATTGTTAAAAGGCGTTCTTAGCGCACTGAAACCCAACGTTTCATGTCACCACAGTCTTCCAAATGGGGGATAAGGAGAGCTTTAAAGACTTTGTGCTCATTGCGCTTGTATGTACAGTTCCTGTACATTCAACAATAACACAATTTCAAAACCCAGAGCGAGGCTATGGAGGCAATGTGCGCCCCAGCCTTAAGCCCACGGGATCTTCAAAACGGTCAGGCAATCAGCGGTTTGAAGGGGGTCCTGCTGACGATTGAACCCACTGCGAAGGACCCTAGTAACTATGTAGATTGCACGTTAGGCCATATGTGGCAATCGCAACTTCAAAAGTATGATATTTACCCGAAAGAACACGAGGAACGCTGGGACACCCACCGATGGACCTAAGCTGTGCCATGTAGCGGCATAGCATGGGCAAAACACGGGTCTGGGCTTTTAACTAATGCCTGCGCCCGTACCGCTCCGAGGCTCACTCTCGAGCCCCTTCAACAGTCGCACAGGCGCTATTAGTATTAGCAAATTAAATTTATCGACGAACGAAGGGCAGACTTAAATGGCCGTTTCTGGATTTTAAGCGGGCATCAGCCCGCCATAACCAACACCAGGTAGCGTACCATTCGAGGCTCGAACCCGCGACCCGTTGGTTAGGATTCCTATGATTTATGAAAAAACAAATTTCACCCTAACACCATTTTAGAAACAGCCTAGCGGTCATGGTTGCATGCAAGATTTAAAACACTTTCGCTCCAGTAGAACAAAACTATACATATGGCCATAACTTTAGCAACGATTATAAAATGCATCCAGTTGACCCAACTGTGAAAAATTCGTGGCCTCGATGAGATTTGAATTACGATAATTACGATGACTTCGATGAGGTTGACGATAACGTCAGCCGTAGACGACCACACAGTCATTTAATCTGACGAAGCGGTCAAAAGGTCATCAGCCCAAGTAGTCCATGCATGCATACAGGGGGCCCGCACAGTTTTAATGACTCCTCACGTTGGACAGCCATTACAGTCACTACCACACGAATTGGCGGCCAATTAATAGCCGAGACGGTGAACTAAGGATCAGAAGTGAGAAAACCAATTATCAAAATCGTGTTACTTTCGGTTTGGTTTTCCAAACCCTCCCCTCCTAATCTTCCAGAGGCCGAGTCTCCTTTTTCTGTTTGATAATTCCATTGTGCATACGCTGAGACCGAGGTGTTAGAAAACCAAGCCGAAAGTAACACGATTTTGATAATTGTTTTTCTCACTTCTGATGCTTAGTTCACCGTCTCGGTTATTAATTGGCCGCCAATTCGTGTGGTAGTGACTGTAATGGCTGTCCAACGTGATGAGTCATTAAAACTGTGCGGGCCCCTGAATGCATGCATGGACTACTTGGGCTGATGACCTATTGACCGCCTCGTCAGATTAAATGACTGTGTGGTCGTCTACGGCTGACGTCATCGTCAACCTCATCGAAGTCATCTTAATTATCGTACTATGATGAAAATTGTCAGTAAAGGCAATTACAAATAGAATGACCACTTCTGGTTCATTAGCCGTTATCAACCAGTCATACCCAACCCCAGGTGGTGTATCATCCGGAGCTCGAACCTGCGACCTGTCCATTCACATTACTGGCTGGTAGGTGAACCTTGTAACCGATCGTGAGCGTTCATTAACCAATGAAGCGCAACCTGACATGCCGGGATTTGGTCAATCTTCCGGTTAGTTAAAGTGACATCTGAAAACCGGGATTTATGTTTCAGCCATTTAGCTTAAAACGGTCGCTCTTCGGAAGTTGTGCCTTCTCAGTCTGTGCTGCGACTAGTGCAATTTGAGGGCCCTGGTCTGGTTTACATGTTTCCACCTAGTATGCGGACCGGAGAGTCTGCACATATGACCAAATGATATGACACATTTGCTCTCAGCCCGCTCGATACAGAAACCACTGTCAATTGTAATGAGTGAAAAACACCCATTGGCAACCTTGCATGGCGAGAAGATGTAGAGATAGGTCAACTCGACGATGTGAGGCTGCATAACTCAAAGGACCGATTTGGAGGCCCTTCTGGTGTAAACTTAAGCTTGCCTTGCATCAATTTTCTGTCATTTCACCACCGTTCCCATATCCAACCCTTGTGTTTTATGACAAAAATGTGCATGCTTTTTTCAAAAATCAAAAGTGGTTTTAAGTCTGAAACCTTTACACTTGATAAGCTTGGTAAGCTGTGCAAAAAGGTTAGGATGACGATCCTGTTGGACTTCAGAAATTTTACAGTTTAGATGGCTCTCTCTGTAGCAAACATGCACGTGAAAGCGGCGCACCTGACAGCCTTCCGTGGTCCTTGTCCAGAGGAAGAAGGGGTAGGTAATAAGCAAGTTGCGGTTGTACTTTAGTTGCCAGGAGGCAGCATAAATCAGCTTTCTGTTTATCATTTAAGTACTCTAGTATCGCCTCGAAATGGCCAGCACAAGGTTTTACTCCTTCTGTTTTGGCGAGTGTAACTCTGTCTGGTCCCTTTGGTGGAGCCTTGGATTAGGTCCGACGAAATGTTTTTGTCAAGAACATTTAAACTGTCCACAAATCTGCCCAACTGACAAACTATTCTAGTTCTTGTACTTTAATGATTAGAGAAAACTTCGTTGAAGACTAAAGGACAAGATCGCATCTGCGTGAAGAATTTCAGTAGAATAGGTATCCTGAAGCCTCTCTGAACGGGTGCAACCATACTTGTACGTATAGGACAAGGAGGCGGGGATCATAAATTTGTTACCCACTTTAAAGTTGCCAAAATTCGCATAGGAGTACCCTGTCGATTAGCTGGCTCGCAGGCGTTCGTATTTCGTAAACTTTCATCAGTTCAATCAAGTACATGAAGCAAACTGCTGACTAACAGTTTAACCTGACACCAAAGCATGCTAAGTAAGTGCAGTTCACGTCAGTACCAAACCTTCGACCAATCTAATTCAGAGCAAGTTCGATGTTTAAAAAGGAGAAATAGAAACTAAAATGACCACTTACAACAAGCAGGTCCACCCTAACGCAAAATAACAGTTCCAGCTAATAGCTGCAAACTGCGGCTGAAGTAGGAGCTGCAGATCCGTTCATATCAACATCCAGGCATTAACATGATCAAACCAGTAGGCGCAATCGTAATTTCTCCGCGTAGCGCAAACCATTAACATCGAGAAAAATCCATCTAGAAAAATCCAGAGAGAACTGTTTGAATTTCAGACAGTTGTGCAAACGTGAAGGGCGCATTCAGTACCGTGTGCAACCAAGCGTACTCATTGTTCCCGAATTGTGCCTGATGATGAACTCCTGTAAGGGTTCGAAAACTGAACAATAAATCAATTGATCTGGTGCTCGACACGCCTTCTTCCTCATCCATGCTCATTGCATCATTGACTCTTGTGTTTCGAAGAAAGAGATACGAACGCCGGAACAAGACGTTTATTAGCCCGACGTTTCGCATCATGAGTTCAATCCATCCTCAGAGACAGACGAGGGTGTTGCAATGTGTTATGTCCCCAGGACTAGTAAGTGGAAGAAGGCAAAGCCGGTATGATCGTGAGAGTCTTTATTCAGGCTAACACAGAGACAGCAGAAGGATGAATCGGCGCGTCCAGTACAGCCCTTTATAAGGCGCTGGTCCTTTTAGGCTGTTCCCGGCCTATCGGACGAGCGGGGTGGTTCTGGCGTGGTTCCCACGCCGCGACACGCTCTGGAACATCGCAGTGCACGCGGGGGCGGGCGTTACGTGTGCGCACGCCGCGCGCGGCCGGTCTGCCGGCATGGCTTATCTGGGGTGCACTGCCAAATCTGGGCCCTGAGTGCGTCACCGTTCGCGTCGCCATAACACCTCCCTCTGTTGAAAGATGGACCTCATACTTCTTCCTGCTTGGATCCACGACGAGGTGTTTAGGCCGTTGAACTTTTCGATGACTTTTTCGGATAGGCAGTGGTGACGACTTTGTCTCTACCCTGGGTGTCGGGACCTCGAAAGTATCACATAGTACATCGAGTGCTATTTGGCCACCCGAGGAGACTCTGCGCCTCAGTTGATTTGCGTGCCGTTTGATTCTTCCTGCTGCCGTTCCGACCCCAAAAACGACGCCTCTCGCCTTTCTGACAACGCCCTCCATCCATGGTCTCTCGCCGGGCTTGTAATTTTGGGCAAATACCCCTTCTCCCTCGCGAAAGTACTGTTTTGGCGGGCTGGGTGGCCGATCTTCGGGTTTTAAGTACTGCAGCCGTACATCGGGTTGTTGACCCAAAAACCGCTCTGCTGGTGTTTGACCACCCAGATCTCCTCTCGGAGTAGTTCTGTACGCTAGGAGAAACGTTTTCAAGTAGTCCATTTTCACCCCAGCGGCCCACATTTTCCTCATCGCTCTCTTGAACGTGTCCACAAACCATTCTGCCTTCCCGTTCGATTTGGGATAAAAGGGCGGTGACGTTACGTGTTGAACTATCCATGTTTGGCATAACTGTTAGAACAGCGATGATGTAAACTGGGTGCCACAATCTCCTTAGGAATACCATATCTAGAGATAAGCTCCTCCACCCTTTTTGCTGTGGCCTCCGCGGTAGCTACTGCAACATCGAAAACTTCCAGCCACTTCGACCACGCATCTACTACTACTAGAAACATTCGGTTGAAGAATGGGCCGGCGAAGTCCATTTGAACTCGACTCCACGGTCTTATCACCTCTGGCCATAGCACAGGGATTTTTAGCCTCACGTGCGCATGGGCCGCAAATTCGCACGGAGGATTCTACATCGTCATCAATTCCTGGCCAATATACGTACCTCCGGGCCAATTGTTTCACACGGGTCATGCCTTGATGTCCGGCGTGGAGTTCTCGTAAAACCTGTTGTTTATGTCTAGCTGGGATCACCACTCTGCCGTCATACGTGATGCATTGTTCGGTTATATACAACTGATCCTTCCGGTTTCTGAAGGGCTTGATGGCTGGGCGTATCTTGTCTTCCCTGGGCCAACCCGTCAGTATAAAGTACTTTACCTGACATAATAAAGCATCTGCTGCAGTGCTTGCCCTGATGTGTTCGGTTGTGAGAGGTAGCTGTCGGATAACACTTCGAAACTCGTCGTCGTCTTCTAGCAAAGGGCTTACGACCACAATGTCTTCCTGGTGTTCGTCACCTCCACTCAGTCGTGATAAAGCGCCTGGAGCTCCAAATTTCTGGGTGGGCACGTACTGGATTGTGAAGTCATTACTCAGGATAATAGTACTCCATCGTTGTACCATCTTGGCCGCATATTGCGGCACACCACGATTCATGCCAAATAAAAGTTTAAGTGGTTGGTGATCGGTGTGAAGCGTAAAGTGTCTTCCGTAAATGAATTAATGAAACTTCTGTACTGCGAAGATAAGTGCCAGGGCCTCTTGCTCGATTTGACTACAGTTTCTTTCTGCTTTTGTGAGTGACCGGGCGGCATGCATCAAGGGCAGGATATTTCCCTCGGTACCTTTCTGAGGAAGGACGCCGCCTAGCCCATACTCAGATGCATCCACCTGTACTATCGTTTCTTTGTCGGCTTCGAAATGTGAGAGCACAGTCTACTCACTGATCTTCGCCTTCATTTTGTCAAAGGCGTCTTGACAGTCAGGGGACCATTCAAATTTCACATCTTTACAAAGTAGCCGGTTTAACGGTGGCTTTAAACTATGTAGTCCCGCAATTAATGGGGATTAGTATTTGACCAGGCCCATAAATGCTTGTAGCTCTCGAACATTTTAGGTACCTTCACATTCTTAAATGCGGCACCTCTCTGGATCGGATGATCGTCCTGCCTCGCTTACCACAAAACCCAAGTAGTGAATTTCTTTTTGCAGGAACTCGCTCTTTTCCATGTTGATTTTTAGGCCATAGTCAAAGAGATTTTCCATGACCTTGTCAAGTCTCTCGAGCAACTCCTCGTCCGTACGATGGACAACCAAAATTTCATCCAAATATGCCACAGTTCCAGGGATATTTGTAAGCATGGTGTCCATTAACTGCTGAAAAATACTAGATGCCGTCTTGACGCCATAATTGAGGTGGGTATATTTAAACAACCCGTTATGTGTGTTAATCGTAAGCATTTCCTGCGCTGCTTCATCAACTGATAACTGTAGGTACGCCTCTGAAAGGTCAATCTTCGTGAAAAATTCCCCTCCATTCAGGGTGGCAAAATGTGTTCTAAAGTCGGCAAGGGGTAATGATAGTCTTCCAATGCGTCCTTCAGCCCGGTCGATTAGTCTGCGCATAGTCTTATCCTACCGTTAGGCTTCTTTACGGCGACAACGGGAACAGCCCATGCTGAATAATTTGTGGGACAGATTATGCCTTTCAGTTGCAAACGCTCCAGTTCTTCCTCGACCGCTGTTTGTACGGCAAATGGGATGCATCTACTCTGTCTAAAGACTGGCTTTTTCCCAGGCTTTACCTTCAAGCTTACTTTAGTCTTTGTACACGTTCCGGCTGACATCTCCATCTGCTCGGCCTACTTCTGCTTCAGGTCCTCTTCTGTAATGGTTACCGCACAGCATATCTCCTGGAATGGCCAATTCCAGAGACCCAGTTGGGATATAGGCTTATTTCCAAGGAGATCAGTGTTCGACTTCTATACATAAATGTCAGACAGACAGGCCTTTTCCTCGAAAGCGAAAGTGGCCTGGAAAACACCCTCAAAAATTTGTGTATTATTTGATGCCCAGGCACGGAGGTCGTTGGCTTCAGTTCTGGTGCTCCCAGGGCCTCGCACATGCCTTTACTAATTATCATAAGGTCTGACGCTGTGTCAACCTGTAACGTAATAGGTTCTCCATCTAGACTGACCGTCAAATATTTTCTGTCTTCGCAACTGAGGACCTGTGATTCACTTTGGGTTATGGCCTTACAGCTCTTTCTTGGACTGAGAGATTTGGCGCGACAATGGGTTGCCTTATGACCGAGTTGGGAGCACTTGTAACACTTTCTACTGCGATAAGGGCAATCGGATACAAAATGCCATCCTCCACATTTCCAACAGGCTCTTTTTGGTTTCCTTGGGGAACTATAATTCTCCCTAGATTTGCTGGATTTTGCTTCGTACACACGCACTGGTACGTTGCTTGTGTCCCCGATCAGCCGAGTGTCGGTTTTGATATTCATAATGCGAACGCACTCCTCTACTAACTCTTGGACCGTCATTTCTGTTCTCTGATCTAATTGAGCAAGGAGACGTGTACGGATGTCAGCTTCCTCAGGCAGCGCCAAAGCTTTAATAAACAGGAGTGCTTTAATCTGCTGGCTAGTGGCAGTTTCTAACTCCGCTTGATGGTATACATCATTCAGTCGTCCGGTTAGGTCAAAGACGTCTTCCTCTGGCTGTCTCTCTAGCTTCAAACATTCGTAACGTCTGTGAAACAGCGACTTATAGAAACTGAATAATAAAGACTTCAATTTCTTAACTGTGTCCGAAAATGATATATCAACCGGCTTCTCAGGTAAGACAAACTTTACGTACCGTTCGTGTTCTTTTTGACCAAGCTTGAACAGTAGAATCTCCACCTTCGTCTTATCCTCTAGTTATTTTCCTTCTGCAAACAGTCCTTCATATTTCCGGAACCAGGCCTCGAAATTCACACCGCTGTCAAGGTCGTATGTGAACTCAGTTATCCGGTCCTCAATCTGTTTTCGTTTGCTGTCTGTGGAGACTGGCCCCCAATTTCCTTGCATTTCTTTGATAAGTGCTATAATTCTTTCCCGCTGGGCATCCAGTACTTCTTTCAGCGTTTCTTTCATCTGTTCCTGGCTGATCCTGCTGTTCGTTCGGCCACGTCGCCAGTTGTTATGTCCTCAGGACTCGTAAGTGGAAGAAGGCAAAGCCGGTATGATCGTGAGAGTCTTTATTCAGGCTAACACAGAGACAGCAGAAGGATGAATCGGCGCGTCCAGTACAGCCCTTTATAAGGCGCTGGTCCTTTTAGACTGTTCCCGGCCTATCGGACGAGCGGGGTGGTTCTGGCGTGGTTCCCACGCCGCGACACGCTCTGGAACATCGCAGTGCACGCGGGGGCGGGCGTTACGTGTGCGCACGCCGCGCGCGGCCGGTCTGCCGGCATGGCTTATCTGGGGTGCACTGCCAAATCTGGGCCCTGAGTGCGTCACCGTTCGCGTCTCCATAACACAATGCAAGCTAATTAAACTCTTTTTCAAGCCATCGTGCCTCTCTCTTTGTGACTTCTTCCTGGAACTCGTGTCTTCGCTTCTGTTAGCGCTTTTCTAGTTCTCAACCTCCAACTGTACACTTGTAGCGACCTTGTACTCTAACAACTGCATGTCCCACATGTCTGGCTTTCGTGTGCGCCAACGCGTACGCCCCGGCAGTGCCAAGGTCATTCTCTGTCTGGCTCACTGGCCACCCAACTCGCAAGGCCAGCGTAGGGGGAGTTGTTAACGTTCCGTCACTTCCAGAGCCGCCGACTCACTGTTCGGTTGCAGACTCTCTGGACTCCGGCTCATTCATGGCTGGCCTGCACTCGTCAGGAAGTCACTTTCCTATTGCTTTCATACTACGCTTGTTCCTACCTTAGTAAATTCTCCCTGACATTATGGCTTTCCATGCCTTATTCCATTCAACTAGTTTATACACGTTGGAATGCGTTATATCGCCTATTATCCGGCCGGACCACATCGTATCCCACACCCTTTTTTCAAAACTGTGCCACTTCGGTGCAAGAAAGTCCCGTTGAGCTAAGGGATCTCCGATGGTACTGCCGCGTAGCCCAATACAAACGTGCTTTCTTATGGTTTCTAATCCACCAGAGAAATGTAAGCTGCATCCTGCTTGCTCAGAACTACTCTAACTCTCTGAAGGGATATTTGAACCTGACTTGCATGTTGCAAACGAAAGTGAACATAAAGCGAATGCAGCGCATGCATGTCACTGGCTAACTGGTACCTCAGTATGCGGTGCACTGACTCATTCTCCATTTGGCACACATCTGTACTTTTAGCGTGCATCGGGCGATTCTTCGGAATGATTGCAAGTTCCATTTTTTGACCAACCGTGCATGTCCCACAATTAGGACACGAGCTGAGTGCGCACACCGCACTGCTATGTTTGCCCGTGGGCACGCGGATGAATGTGGACCTTTCAGCTGCCCCTGCGTCTACCTGTACGTTAAGCAGGTTGTTAAGCCAACTCAAATTGTGTGCCTCGTGCTCGCGCAGGTAAAAGTTCGTCGCTATCACTGGAAGGCGCCGATAATCACGAGTGGTTTTTTTAACTTTTTTCTATTCGCCTAAAACAATGATTATGGGTTAACGCAAATACTTGGCCGACTAGATTTTCACAACTGGGTCAAGAGACCTATAAAGAAATGTTGAGTAGCAAGGAGGCTTCATATTGAATGATTGTGTTATGGAGGGGACGAAGTGCCTGCATTTTACATGTATGGACAATCGATTAAAAACAATGAAAATCGTGAAGTATTCATTGGTATTTAAAGGACAATCTGAAACGCATCGTAATCGCACACTAGAAGTATCTATGAAAAAATGTCGCAAAATTATAATTCTCAAAAGGACATGCTCACACTTACACCTTTTAATTCTATTGAGCAGGCCGTCAAGGTGTGAACTTATGAAACATGTTATTTCTATGATGTTTTCGTTGGCGAAAGAAAGAAGAAAATTATATTTGGGTTAGGCAAGTGCATCTCAAACAGTCTAGAAAGGGAAGTAAAACAGTCCATTATCGTGAAACCATGCTGGAATCAATAGTCGAACTAGAGGTTCCTTGTTGACGGCCAACGTCGATATGGTATGCATTCTTGAAAGGTATTAACGTGGAAGCTGCGGCAAATGACTTATTTCAAACGTAATTTTCATTGTGTTGATTAATGCAAATATTTGTATTTGCATGAAAAGACTTTGACTTAATTCAGAACTCCAGTTTATGAAGTTACAGTGATTTCTCACGCTTTCGGAATTTGCCACTTTTCTAAAAACTTTGGAATTTATAGCCAACGCCTGAGGTTGTTTATTATTTCAGAGTTCCGCGATATTCATTGGTTACGCTTTGTAAGTTTAATATCAGTCTTTCGTAAATTACGGCATTTTTCGTGTGCTAAGTCACGTACTGGCTTAGACTGACCCGACAATAGGCGTGGATTTTTTTATCGCGAATGTCGTGCTCCCACTCGCCGTCAGTATGGCGTACAGCCATACGTGCATAATGGGTTAGGTAATCCAGCCAGACAGTTTGCGCCCGCTATATGACCGACGGTGTACGGTTTGTCTGTTTTTTTTTATCACGTCGCTAGCCTATACTAGGAGTTAAAAACGCGTCAATTCAAAAAGGGGAACCAGCAGACCATGTCGGTTACAAAAAAGGAAGTGAGAGTATGGGTCTGTATACTCCGACTCGATGCTGATCCGTGGCACCTTGGCTTATTATAAGTTGCGGGCGCGTGTCGTGCCAACTGGCTTTACACCGGAACAATTACAACCTCCGCATTATATATTTTTGTGTGCACAGAATAGCTTTAGAAGAATTGGCATCGCCCGCAGTATTGCAAAGTAACACTGATAGTCCATGAACATTCCACTTTGACAAATGAAT
This sequence comes from Ligula intestinalis, assembly GCA_036362985.1. Lineage (NCBI taxonomy): Eukaryota > Metazoa > Platyhelminthes > Cestoda > Diphyllobothriidea > Diphyllobothriidae > Ligula > Ligula intestinalis. The sequence goes on from JAYGXS010000001.1 coordinate 66,526,548, forward strand.
TTAAGTGCCGATGTATAGTGTACTTTTGCCCTGTCGTATCTAGAGATTTCACTTATAATGTGATCTGCGTGTCAGTAAAAGTTGCACCCCCGTCAGGGCCTTTTTCCTCAGAAGATGCATGTTAGTTGTTCCTACAAAATTACTCATAAGTCTTTGTTTGACCAAAGCAGGAACATTGGTCGTAGACAATGTCTCTTACATCTGTATCTCTGTCCCTAAAGTATCAGTAATGATAGCCTGTCCTATCGGATACACTGATGAACTTAACTTATAACTTACAATCAGAACCGAGTCTACCTAAACAGTAAAAGTATTTCATCGACCAGAAGATATGCTCAGCAGAACCTTGGGCTCTGGTTTCAGACACCAGTATCGTCCGTAGTAGGCGTGAGATGTGAAGTATTGCCGGGAATTGAGTGAGCGTGGATTTTCAGCTGCAGCTAGAGGAACATGGGAAAAAAAGCGAAGAGTTTTGCGACCATTGCGTGTGCATAGATTTCTACTGGAGACGTGATTGGCTGTTTTGCATTCAGTAAGGATGAATGGTTGGACTGTTGAGACAGCGTTTAAGGCAATTCAGCAGGCTTGATATATTCTGAGGTGGTATAGCAGCAGATTATATATAAAAGGTAAGAGTTATTGACATAGAACCTCAGTGCTCGGTCGAGGCGTTATAAATGAACACTACATAGAAAGGCAGGTCTTTTTATAAGACGCGGGGCGGAGGAGTGAGTGCGATAGATGCGGCGCAATTCTATCACTACTAAAAACTCATCCACACGCATATCGCCGCGTTTGCCCTCAGCAGGCTGAAGCACACGGTGGAATCGATTATAAAACCTGTCACCGGCACCTTCTGCACTATTTTATCTCTCACTCCTCTTACGCCCAAGACAGTATCAAAAAGACAAGATGTGCGCAGATACAGTCCCTGACAAAACTAAATAGCCAAATTAGGCGTGTTGCACATACGATCCGGTCCCCGCAGTATGGGTCAGTCTTTTGGGCAACAGTGGCGTATGTAGGCCCACCCATTAATCCCTACTCCCTGCATTTTTTCCTGCGAAAACGGTGATTATAGGGTTTTATGGGTATAGGATTAACACACACAGTGGAATATACTTAAATAAATGCTAAATGCATTTTTATTTAATTGCATTTAGAAGTGTTGTTGATTTTTATCTGTAGATTTTCCTAATCTGTATTATCGTCTAACGTATTGCGGAAAAAGCCGATTATCAAACTGCAGGTTTCTTGAATTTCCCGAAAAATTGAACTTGTGGTCAGGAGGTCGTCTACTTCAACTTACCGTTATGAAGTGAGATTAGTAAAGTCCGCGGCGCGAAGTGCCTTTAATTTACGTGCGGAACAACTTACTCCGAGCAGCTGAACAAGTCGGTAGGAGATTGTTGTCAAAAACGTTGATTTGACTTAGAGTGAATATACCAACTGGTAACTGTTGCCCCAGAGTACTCAAACGATCATCCGGTCTTCTACCCTCATTTCTAACCCTTCGGCTCGAGGACTCTCTGGACCAATCTTCGGACCGACGTCGAGCACTGTTACACCATTGAGGGTGTTAGCGCACTTCAAAAATCCATGACAATTCAACAACAAAAAGGAACATTATACCCAGGGGTCGGTTTTGGCCTCCTGCTCAGACACGCGTGTACGCAGGCTCTGCACAGCCAGATGAACGTGCGTTGTGAGCTAACATAACCCTATTTTGGTTCAGTGAATTTGCAGCACGGCCCCTTGGGGAGGGAGGCACACTGTGCATGCATGCTTATGATGTTCAATCAGTCAGAGCAATTAAAGTGGTCTCCTGGGTTTTACACCGTACTTCTTCCGCACTATTCCCACGCTAATTACAGACGTTTTACATCCACTATTATGTCGCAAACGAAAGGCAATGCGAAACGAGTCCGCCTACACATATAAACGGCCCCTGGTAAGGACAGGTTCCAAGTTTCACCAAAGTAAATCTAAATCCCAGAGTTATATTCTACGGGGCCGTTGTTGTAGCTAAGTATCTACATATCTGCTAAGTCGACAGTTTACTTTAAGTTGCATTTTAATAGTTGTAATGAATAATTCACTGTAGACCAAATGGTTATTTTTTATTTACTATCGCTACATACAAAACAAATATTTTCTAAATTACTATCGTTTGCTATCTACGGGTTTGGGGTTATGCGATCCTCTATGCTATCCTCATCCACCCCCCCACTGCGTTCTCGCAGCGTTATTCTTGCTGGACGACTGCTACTTGAAATGCGCTGATAGTCACCGATTGTCTCACATCGTATGAGTAGTTTTTTAACCATGACTACGTGTTCACCTAACTATTTGGTTATCCAATACCGCTACTTATCTGCCTTTCACATCCCGAGCACCCGACATTTTTCCTCTGTTGGATAGCATGATGGTTTAGAAAGGATAAGGGGAAGAAAACATTCATGTCTTGGCTTTGATTGGCCCTACACCGGACTCTATTAGTCATCGCGACTTCCAGGGTACCCACTCATTGTCCATTTGGCACACAGCTGTACATTGGCCGAACAACGAGGCACCCGGAAAATGAGGTATGTTAAAAAATATCAGCCTGACTGAGAAAAGGTGAAACTATATCGATCTCCAGTTCTATTCTTGCATACCCTGTCTATCCTAACGAAGTATTTCAGGTTGTCTATCAGACACCAGCTAACTCTTCCAAGGGCCAACGCCAACGGGTACTTGCAACAGCCGAATCAGTGACTAGGCGGCTAGCGAATCGACTGCTGGGTTCTCAGAAGACGCTAACACAAGCACTTTCACTTCCGTGGTCGACCCCGACCCCAGGTGGCGATCGCATATCGCCCCGACGCCCTAGTGATTGTCTTTCACCCGGTGCAAGTGACACAAATTTTCATTCCACGTATTTGACCAACACCCACAGCCTATCCTAATTGCTCCTCCCTCCCCTCTCCCAGTGCAATTACCTCTACATGCCGATCTCCTCATGCGGGCGGCGTGAAGGCGATGAGTTTTAATCATGAGACACTTATTAACCCTGTCCGACTTTACTTTTTTCATTATCCATGGGATTGTACTGGTCCAAGGATGAATCGCCAAAAACGCGTGTTTGCCAAGTAAAATTTTCACGTACTTTTAGGATGCTTCAGCGATTCGTGGGAATGACCGCAGGTTCCATTTTCTGAACATCTGTGTGTGTCTCATAATTGGAACACACGCTGAGTGCACATCTCGTGTTCGTTGGTGGGCGCGTTGACGAATGTGTGTGCCTTTGTAGCTGCCCCCTGAATCTACATGTACATCAAACAGGTTGCTAGGCGAACTCAACTTTTGTGCCGCATAGGGAACAGATAAGATGGCAGCGTTTGCTCTGCGCTCTTTTCGTTGTTGTCGCCGCAGTTTGTTGTTACAGGACTTTAATTAGCCCAACTGGAAACTGATGGCAAGAGAAACGCAGGGAAAACTTATCGGTCTCCTGGACAGCGTCAATACGAGTGCTTGGATTTCAAAAGAAGCGACAGCGCCAGCCGGTTAGTGCAGTGAATAGTGAGTCTAGTTTCACTGTCCAGCTCTGCTGTGACTCCAACACAAGCGTGCTGTTAGCTTTCAAATGCAGGTCAGTCAAACTACTTCGCAAGGACCAACAAGCCACCGAATTCTCTCTCTCTCAACCGTGCTGCTTCGCAGTTTTTGCACATCACAGATGCCCGCGTCTTCAGCAGTTGTGCGCGACTTGCCACTCCGATTAAAGCACGAATTCAGCCCAATTTCAACAACTTTTGGACCACAATGCAAACTTAATTACGCTTAAATGAGCGTCCTTTTGAAACTGAAACCTCGTGCGATCTCACTAGAGTTCCGATCCTAGGTTAGGTCACAGTTTGGCCGTCGGTTTCGACTGTGTATAGAATGTGCTTCAGCAGGCCGAAGACAAATGCAGTAGCCTGCACGAGAATTCTTTTTAAGTGCTAGCAAGCCTGCGTTGCTTCTACTGAAATATTTTCTCTTTCATCCACGTTTGCCCGGTGTCATGGCAGAGTCAAGAAGACCAGAGGCGTAGTCGGCGCAGGTAATAGGCAGGCAAAATCCGCGCCTAAGTCTGCTACCACGAACCTTGAACCACAACCAACATCTGGCCAGGGTTTCAACTTGACAGCAAAAACATGGAAGGGGTTGCGGCACGGACCCCAGCTCACATAACCTGCGTCTCCGTACCGCGTTGCCACATGGTCGCAGCCTACACTTCACCAGGATTTTAACCAATCGAGGGGATATAGGTGACATTTGTTGCAATGGTTTGCTCAAAAGCCGAGATATCACGTTTAATTACGCCTTGTGTGAGTATTCAGGAAAGAAAACAACAAAAGGGCACAAAAGTAGAAGTCTTTTAGCGTACTTAATACAACATCTTGAAGGCAGGCAAACGCGTGCACAGTTCTGCCCATCGGACAGTTCAGATAGTCTTCGCGTGAGCGTCGACTCGATTGGCTGGTGACTCATCCGAGCTAGCAACCGCCTGGCCGCAGCTTTACGCGGCATCATCACGTGCACTGCATGTAAACGAATCGATAACCCGGCATGAGCGCGACCTGATATGGCTACCTGCTCACGTGTCTGTTAGGGCGGCTCCTAACGACATTTTGGATCTCAGCCCAAAGCCTGGGCATCCATGCCACGCCCCCACATCCTTTATATTGAATGCGATAAAATCTCGGGAATGGTTGACATGAGTGCTATTGGCTGCTGCGAGCTTATTGCCTGTGTGTTTTTGTCGTCCTTCCGTGTAGTCCACTAGACGACTATTACTATCCGAGTGCATATGCCTGAGGCTGTAAATTTCCCCATTATCGATCGATTTTGCAACCACATGGCAGTCTGTTTGACGCCGATTACCAGCCTGGTAAATAAACTTGCATATGCAAAGACTGCGATAGTATGTGTATACACGCAAACATGCGCACACAAGCGTTTGCTGCGTCCATCCAGTCCTTGAGGCCACGCAAGGTGTTTACGCAATTCATTCCCATCGCTTCACGTGAGAGAGCATTGTGGGCAAGGCTTGTCTTCCATCTGTCAGTTTCTATGCCGTAAAATTCGCTCCGTTTTCATAGGCCAGTGCACATGGGGGTCACATTCAAGCCTATAAGAGCGCAACTTGGTTCTACGGAGAAATGGCACAGCGTTTCGAGTGCTTTATAGCTCCTTGAAGCAGGTCAGGCATTCGGCGTCACAAACACAGAAAGGGACGGTCAAAATCGACTTGAGGTTTGGACTCTGGGCAGCAAAGTAAACCATCATATCTTTCTGCTTCCCGCATAGCGTTTGTTGTGTTTTCACTAGCGCACAAGACACCCCGACCTTCATGAGAGGATGCCAAAAACCAGACGAGAGTAAAGTGCTATAAATACCGCTTCGATGTTAGTGTCCTTTACCGAGTATGGTAGTGGGATCGTGATGAGTACGGAAACCCACAAAGATACATCCTATTCCTTTTACTAAGCAGATGAAATTCACGGTTAGACCAATATTATTGCATAATATACACGAGCAGGAAACACAGAAAGTATTGAATAGAAAAAGGTTTACAGGATTTTGATAAGAATAGAACATTCCACTACAACCTACTGTCCATATTGTAAGGTGCTTGGCTCAAATTCGCAGATCAGGTCTTCTCGGCCGTGAACTCAGTCATGGCTGTCTGATGATGGCAACCAAGTCCGAACGGGTTTTGTCGCTAATTCGCTGCACTGTATTTCGCAAAGCCTGCTTGACAGCGCCCACCGTTCAGCTTTTTAATCTCCTGAGAAATTAATTTCTGTTCGCGGTATATATCAGTGTATACGGACTTGTTTCGTATATTAAATTTCAAGCTTTATTTCATAGTTAAAACCCACACTTTTCTTCCTAACCTGCGAATACTTTTGTCCATTAACAAGCACTCACTCCATTTACTATGACTACGCACGCTGTGAACAAATGCAGCCAAGGCATCCGTGCGCTTCTGTGTATAATTCTAACGCGGGTTTCCGTTTTTTAAATATTCTACAATAAAAAATTCCTTCACGTGTCTAAGTGATGGTCCTCATGTACCTACGACTGTAATTGCTACGATTTGAATAACTACCATTGAATTGGAAGTTTTAACTGCAACTGCCGGTTAGCTTTGCCTAAAAATAATTGTTTCCATGCATTGAAACTTCTTCGGAGATCTTCGAAAATTCTGCAATGTCTTGATACCTTACTGCCAATATTTTTGATTTGCGAAAAATGAGACATCTTCGTTTGAACTTCAGAACGAGCTCTGCCATTTTCCTTAAGACAATAAAAAATCTCTACCGCATAGCGTGTACAGAGTGTGGAGAAAATCTCGGTTCCCACTCTGTGGCTTTAAGGACGTTAACTACTTGGCACACGGACACATTGCCCGTCCTCGCCCGCGCCGGGGCCTGACTTTGGTGAGTCATCAGACGAGAGACGCACACGCCATGGTTGGAATTTCCTGTCGCACTATGGAATGTCGTCGAGGCCAGGCAGCAGCGCCATGACTGCCTACGCCTGCGCAGCACTTACGCGTTGGCTTCTTCTACTGTTCCCCTCCCCCCTGTACATAGGCAGCCCTAGAGCGGCCGCCAGTGCCGATTTGTTGCGGTGAGCAAGCTCCACTCATACCGCCCCTCAATGCGTGTTGTGAGCTGTTTAAGAACTTTTTTCAGTGCTCATGCGGTTTTTCTCATTGGATTTTGGTTACAGCGGGTTAATATAAATTGTAAGTCGGATATGAGGCCTCAGATAATTATGTGAATTAGTTTTTGGTAGAAAGTAAAGTGTGAATTTTACTGGAACATATGATCACAATCTGCTCAACACAAGTTAACAGAATGTCAAGCTAAGAGGCCTTTGGGAGAGAAGGGGCTTTGTAGAAGATGGCCGAAATGATAAGCGACCATTCGTCAGCTCCGGTTTGTGGTGCTGCTACGCGTGTGCCCGCCAGGGACTCTCATGTGCTTGGATTCACGTTTGACCGATGTTCTCGTTTGCTCATTGAGCTGCGTTCGGACGCCTTGGTGAGCCGTGGGAAGTGCCACACAACAGTTGATGAAGGTTATCCC
>JAYGXS010000001.1:66544860-66566196 GCA_036362985.1 Ligula intestinalis
TAAGTGTTAAGTGAAGTAGTCGAAGTTGTTTCCCGCGGCCGCTGGGAGTACGTTGTTCCGCATGTAATTTCAAGGTGTGCGCGGCGCTTCACGCCGCGGACTATACTAATCCAACTCTAGAACGGTAAGTTGGACCTTAGGTAAATTGAAGTAATCAACATTGAGCGAGAGGTGGACAGAGCAGTCATCGTGACTGCAGGCTTGGTGTGATGAGTCAACGATCACGGGTTCCCACCATGGTCACTAGCGGCGATTATAAACCTGCACATAGATGTCCCAGCACGTTCCCCATGCCCAACTGTTGTAATGGCAGTGAAACCCAAATAATGCTTGCCGCGCCCTGCTCTCCTGCTGAATCAGCGCTATTAAAATGTGACCCGTTTAAGGAGTGCTCTTAGAACTATGGTCAGATCGTGAACTACCCTCCGAAGTTAGCTTATATATATATATATAAAGCCACCATAGACAGGAGAATGGGATAGTGGTTGGATGGCGAAACCGCAGACTATACGCTCAGTGACCAGATTTGCGTTTAAACTTCAGACTATGCAACCTTTAAATTAGGATGTAGCTGACAACTTGTTACGGAAACGTACGTGCATGGCCGGCCCATATTCTTCGTCCAGCCGTATAACGCAGTAAACCATCATGCATTACGGGATCGCAACAGTCTAGACCAGGGATCGGAAACCTTTTTGAATCAAAGAGCCAAGAAGGCAAATATTTGGAAATATATTTCAGTGAGAGCCACATCATAGATTTTAAGATTGAAATCACGTCCTTGGAGGAACCCTCATTATAAAATCTAAAGTTTCTAATTCCAATTTTACCTAAGAGAGCCAGATGCAATAACCAAAAGAGCCAAATCTGGCTCGCGAGCCATGCGTTCCCGACCATTGGTCTAGACGGTTCCCTTGTGTATAGACTGCTGAGTTTAAAAGCCGTGTCAGTGGACAAACAGACTTATTTGAACATGCAAGATGGGAACAACAAGCCCCAGATGGACAACCGGAACAGATTCTTTGCTAATTGGAATAGTGACGAAAAATCTGTTCATCTTCATTGCTATAGATTTTGGTTTTCGGCATTGGTGCGGAGGTGGTTTGAACAAAAGGGGCGCATGATCCAGACATCATACTCAGTTTCCACCCCCTAAAAGCAACCCACCGAAAGACTGGGATGTAGTAAAATATGACTCACATCTCAAATACTCCTATGAAAGATACTATTTCTGGGGAACAAACAAGCTGTCCATAGCGCAGTCCACACATCCTGCTCAAAGTGATATTGGTTCTTCTCATATAAAAGGCGAATTTAAATGCCGACTTTGCACCTTAAATAGGAACATGACTGGGTAGTACTGAAAAACAATCTTATAACTCTGAGTGGCTAGTATGAGTGCATGGTCATAGCGAGACGATAACACCAGATTTAATCGCCCTTTACCAGCAGAAGACTTCGAGGTTACGTATGCTCGTTACGTAGCTCGTTCACCGGAATTGAAATTATCACGAATTATACTGGTCGCTAGCTGGACGGAGGATGACTTACGTGACCTGCAAGGTATGAGAGAAGCACTCAGTATTTTTTTCTTGATTATAGCATGGAGGTCATAAGTAAAGTATAAAAAGAAGATAGTCAAGGCAAGATCAAGTAATAATCGATGACAAAATGATTATTTTAGCAGAAAATTGCCATTTTTCATATCGAATATTTTATGTGCACGTTTGCAGAGGGGATTTAATTATGTGTCTAGGTAATTCATTGGTTGTTTCAGGTGGATCAGAAATAGTAGCAGCGGCAGCGGAAACAATTTTAACAGTTAAACGGCCTAAATAAATCTATATGATAATGAATGGTGGAATAGAACCAACCTGACTTACTGATAGAGGCATAGAGCTGTCCGAAAAGTGCACTCAACGAAGTTTATAAGTTGCTGTAAGAGCGTAGCCGTGTAAAAGCGGCCAAATTTGAGATTGAAATACTGCTCGTATGCCACAGTTTTAACCTTTCAGCTTGGGATACGGAGAATTTCCATCAACTATCATACGAAAAGTAGTTTTACCTTGCAACAAGCAGTTTACCTATGTAAAACTCCCCTTATCGCCGCTAAAGCGGAAATACGAGTCTAATAAGTAAGTCAAAAGACGTATGTGTGATCGTCAGGACAAGAACGTATTTCGCCTGAATTTAAGAGGGGAGACTCATACAGAGAGGATTGCAGGATTCATAGGATGCAGTCCCGATTCTACCACATACCTAGGGCAATCAACGACTCCCTGCTTTAATCAGGGATGGCTTCCCAGTTGTGCGATAATAGCTTGATGGCCAGCCCTCGCGTGGTCAGTTTCTGGTACATGCTGGCGCGCTGCTTGTGCGGCCATCTGCCTCACGGGCACTGGCATTGTAAACTGTTTGAGAAGAAGATTCGATCACTGGGACAACACCCTTATTAGCCTGACGTTTCGACCTCCGCCGCGGATTCTTCATCAGAGGCATGAGCAGAAAGCAGTAGCAGAAACGGGTAACACATGCACAGAAAGTTGCGGTATTTATAGGACAGAGTCATTAGTGTGCACTTATGACAAGTAGCGACAATTAACGATAATTGCCCTCTTGTGTGTTGATTACCGGTGTGCGGGCCCTGGCTTGCCGGACTTCCATCACGTGTGATGGAATTGGGCGTGATGATTGCTCGGCAGTCCGTTTCCCCGGTGTTGGCGTAAAACGACGCGGTGGCCTATGCGTTCCCGAATTGGTGAGTTACTTTGGTCAAATTGGGTCTTAGCATCGAATTTTGATTGGACAATTCGTTGTACTTGAAGTAGCAAGAGGTAACAATCGTCTGAGCCGACAAGTACTTGAGTCATGGTTCACGCGCCCCCGTCAATGAACGGGTGGAACGAGTTGCCCAATGCATATTCGGTGCTGAGGCTCAATTTGGCCAAAGCAAGTGGCCAGATGGGGAATGCAAAGGCCACCGCGTCGTCTTACGCCAAAACAGGGGAACCGCATGGCCGAGCAATCATCATGTCCAATTCTACCACGCGTGATGCAAGTTCAGCCGATCATGGCCCGCATACCGGTCATTAAGCAATCCACGCACAAGAGGGCAATTATCGTTAATTGTTGTCATTTGTCATAAATGTGCAACAATGATTACCTTATGGATACTGCAAATTCATGCGCATGTATTACCCGCTTCTGCTGCTGCTTTCTGCTCATGCCTCTGATGAAAAATCCGCAACGGATGCCGAAACGCCAGGCGAATAAAAACGTTGTCTCAGTGATTGAATATGGGACTTGGATGTTCGCTTTTATTGGTAAACTGTGTTCGCAGGAGCGCTCCACCAGTGGCTAATAATGTTGGGCAAACTACGCCTCGGTACCGAATATAAGGTGGGCTGATAGACTGCGAGCCCGTGAGCCCTGACCTGGGCAACTCGAGACTCACGCGATTGTCTTTCATTGTCTCCTGTACAACCGCGCTTATCTGTAGACGCTCCGCTAACGCATTGCCAAACCTCAGGCTTGACCTGAGCTGCGTCATAGCCCCGCTCACAGCAGACTACCTTTCGCACACTGGCCGGCGTGTTTTTACCCTTTGATCCAGTGCTTGGTCCCTTATAAGCATGCCCCTTAACAACCTCTGACCCCTCGTAATTACGGCCCTGACCAAACCTTTTATTCATTCAATTCCGTGTCCTTCCTCCGACCGTCACACCCAATGATGTCTACCGTAGGCCAGGGACGGTGACTTGCCTGAAAATTAATTTTAAGTAATAATATTCTCACGCTGTATTTACCACACTCTCTATTCACTCATCCGTCTGTGTCCAATGTCAAGACGGCGGCAAGAAGATGGAAGACGGATTGTGCGCAAGTTATAGGCAAAAAGTACATTATTAATTTAGCATTGGATAACTCCTTCGGGTCGGTGTGCTACTATAACTCCGAATAGTACGAGAAGGCGGCTTAGGGCTTCCGAGACGTTCTTCACATACGGGAGTGCTCACCAATATTTGGGGCTGGTGCGATTCGGTCCCTCGTCTTGGTTGCGCATGCACCTGTCTAGGGCGTTGCAATTCCGTAAGTTTGTCCTCCGGTTAGCTGCAGTGGGTCACAACACGGCGATAAAGCGTACTTATGCACCTGCATTTGTGACTAATTGGGCGTTTTTGTTGTTGTTTAAACTCAATACTCGCGTCGATTATTCGTCGCTTTCCTGAATAACTTCAGGTTTAGGCCAGCTCATTTCTGCAGCACACGAAGACACCAAGGAAAGCTATCCGGCTATTTTCGTCCTTCTCTATAGTGAATTGTATGTCAGAGGATATTGACGCGAATGCCGACCATCAAGCAATTATCGTACCAGAAGGCAGTTATCCCTGACAGAGGAAGGAGCTACTCATTTTCATAGGTATGTCTTTGCATAGTGACTGCACTTATGAATACCGAAATTCCATGCGTATGGAGAACCCATACCTAATGATGTCCCGGATTAGGGGTTCGAACATGATTCCGAAACGTTAGGTAAATAAAATTCTTGTGTAAATCGTCAGAGATGGACCCTCACAAGAGCCCGGAAGCTCAGAATGTTTACAAGTTAAGCATATCCTGTGCTAAATTTTACCACATGCCCAATCCAATTAGTAGATAGCGAGAGACCAGAATACACCAACCTTAACTTTTGGCAAGCGCTCCCGTACGTGGAGAACATCTCAGAGTCCGTTAGTCACGTTATCATACCACTCAGATTCGGAGTTGTACATCCACCAGAACCAGCCATCAGGCGCCAAATACTGAGGTCGAAAAACCCGCTACCACAGCGGAAGAAGTCTAGATTTGTTTACTGAATCTGCCGCAGTTGCGAATAAATCAATTACGCCGGACAGTGTGGAGATTATTTTACGCGCGGCTGGCTGAACAGTTGGGATTAAGGACGATAAGTCCAGGTGTCAGTCAAGCAGAAACCGGTTTGAGAGCGAATACTCCTGTGTGCTGTGAGACAATTTTTACGGTAATTGTAGATCCCAACAGTGCATATTTCCTTCCTGAGCCTTTCAGCTGCGGAATTATTCTCATCGAATTTGCAGTTGCCATGCAGCTACGTGCCTACTCCAACTCTCAAATCTCGCGTTTATCGCATACAGTGCCAGAATTGCTCGTAAATTTGCGTTCGAGTCGTGAATTTTCAAAATTTGGGCCACGATCCCTGAAACCTTTGGCCGTCCGCGCTCTCTCCTCGCAACTAAGTACTTTGCCTACTTAAGTGAGCAGCGAATGTGGGCCAGAGAACCAGAACTCAAGCCCTTCATGGCGCACGTGGTCGGCAACTCTCGCTGGAACTTCGGCCTCCTCGAAATAAAAAGGATGGCCAGGCCCCGTTGCCTCAGCCACGACCTGAGAGTTAGCTGTAGATGGTAATGAGTGAAAAGCCCAGGAACACACATTAACGCGTACACGTTCATAGTCTCGCTCAAATGCTTGAGCGGAAGTAAAAAAGTACGAGCCAAAAAGGCAATTGAAAGGATTTGTTGAGTCTTCTTAAATCAATTAAGCTTCATGGTCCGCAGAACACAGTCCATGACCAGTGAAATCCGGCCGTATAGGCTGGCCATGAAAAATGGTCAGCGACCGTCCCATACCTGACACATACAGGACAAGTGATACAAATGTAAAAACACAAGTTGACAGTAGAAAGAGCAGATGGTCACTCGTAATTCATCATGGTGCACCAGAAACGATCATCTATGTGCATGTAACAGCAAGCAGACAGTTGGTCTAACGGAAAGCTAAAAAGAATCAACAGATGCTACCTCGGCTGATCATTGATCCAGCCTACCCCTTATTCGTGATACCGTTTGGTTCAATACAAGTAGTTAGAGGGATTCAAATAAGAATTGCCGTGTTATCTGCTAAGGACAATTATCAGCCATAAATACACTTCTGCTTGAACATTGACTTTCTCAGTCCAATTTCTGTGGTCAGTGTAACCGCATATAATTACACTATTCAAGAGAAATTGAGCTCTCTACCGCGCGAAAACAAGGCAGCTGAATTGAAGTGGGCAAATTTTTCGTACACCTCACGACCTTTGCTATTCAACAGTGAAACAGACGAAATGGACATAGGCAGGCAACGTTGCACTTTTGCCAAAGCCTAAGTTGCCTAGACAAAATGCGCTCTTATCTGCTTGGCAACGGCGTAACAAAATATTTGGTTTGAATTTGTCATAATGCGGAGACAAAATAACTGAGTTTGGGCAGTTCCTGCGAATTTACTTATTTACCGTTAAGATGATATGTTCTTTGAGTTAAATTTATTTTAAACCAAAAGCAATTATGCTGATTAACAGGCCAGTCGAATTAAAAGTCACTGCAGTTTGTAATGCAATATAATAAATTTTAGGATACGTTGACAGCCTATTGCAACCAATCGTGCACATTAACAACGCTACTGATGTATCGTTTGCATGCAAACCAATTCTAGTGAAATGGTATTTAGGTCAAAAAATTGCATATTTACTTGAAAACTGACAACTATCGTCTTATCCATACGGTAAGCCAAACCATATGGACAAAATCCTTGTGCCGGGCTAGACGAATAAGTTGCGTGCAGGCAATATCATCGTTGGTCATAATACTTGCATTGCTAATAGCGGAGAATATGCGAATTCCAGGAAGCAATTCAAAAGAAGAGGATGCGATCACATGAAGAAGAGCTTTATTTTCCCAACGTTCTGGATTCCGTCGGGAATCCTTAATCATAAGTAATGGTAGGGTAGTCATAGCCATGCGCAGGAAAATAAAACTCTTATTCCAGTGATCGCATCCTCTTCTTCTGAATACCGGGTATCTAGTTTCCACTGAGTGACTGATCGTCAGAGTACAGGGAAGCGAGCGATGTTTCGACATTTTGCGGTGATGGCTCCCATCTACCAGTGCTATGTAAGCGCAAGCCTATTAGTTAGAACTCGGCTTCGAAAAGAACACCATCAGTCAATTCACAGATCACTAGCTGAAAGAGCGAAGAGAATGAGACCGATAACGAAATAACCCTTCTCACGGAAACTGGCCCCACCCAAACTTCACCCCAAAGTAAACATCAGGCTATGAATCGCGGATTGAAATTTCGCCCGATAGCGAGATTGGGAAATACGCTGGACTTTGACTAGTTTAGACTTAAGGCTTCACTGTCTTGGTGTAATCCAACCTTGCACTAAGTTTCTAACTGTCAACGATCAACCTCGCCTATGAAATATTGGAATACCTTAATTGTCTTGAGTTGAATGACTATTGACCAAGAAAATGAATCGGTCGCCCTCAAGCACAACGTCAAACTGCTGTGGTTCCTGAAGTTAGTCTCTAGGAAACAAATCTAAGATTAATCTGAAGGCAGAGTGGAGCGCTCAAACACGGCTTCTGCCTTTTAAGCCATTGCGATAACACGAAGCACCAATTCTCATGATGACGAAATATAATGGGTAGGAATAGTAAACGATATAGATGAAGTGTAAACCGGCCCTATGAGCGGTGAACATAGTCGCTAGTACCCGTTGAAATAAGCTTCCTTTCCTGTGAAACCCAAAGTCGCATCATTCGTCCTTTGAGTAGGTTGGCCCAGGTAAGTTGTAGTCAAACGAGCCAACATTCCAGATTTTATATGCATCTCACTCGGTGAAAAAAACCCTGTTATTCGAAGTTTCCTTACCTAGATTTCGTGCTCTGGTGAATACATTTTATCTGTCGATGCAGCCCGGCAAATCACCGATTATTGTTAGCTAAATATACACATAATTCCACGAAAAGCATTGCTGTCTTCAACTGCCAGCGGATGCCGAAGTAGACCTGAGCCCTCAAACGAAAAGCGAACATGTGTACGTAATTATCGGGTTATCAACTTGTATCCATTATTAAATGGCTGAAACTAATTGTACTTATTTTTACCGAGTCAAAGCTGGCAAAAAATATAATCGACCCCCACATAAAAGCATAAGCATGCATGCCCTCAAACTGTAAGATTTAATCGAAAACAGCGAAGCTGGTTTACATAAAATGTTTGGTTTAGAAGGTCGTTGGAAAACAATCAAATGCAGCTAATGTTGAAAGTCGACGAATGGATGTGAAGATAAAATACACGAATGCATACAATACATACATGCCACATTTGAGCGTGATGGTTTTATTTCTAGGAACAAAAGCTAACTTTTAATCACTCATTGTATAATGGCTTTTGAGTAAGACTTCAAAGTACGCCATCTGCTCCAGAACGCTCTTACTTATAATAAGGTGATTATAACGAAAGAAACGCAAAATGTACAGGGACCAAGAGATTAATCGTTAAAAAAAATGCGCATATCAGGACGGATGTCTGCAAAATCCTTTAACACAGCAAGTACGTCTTAATTGCGTTTAATGTTTAAGGAGATGAAAACAATGATGGCGCACTCACCAAAGAGTGGGTGATAAGATACAGTACATTCTGTAAAAGTAGTACACGACTTAGATGAGTTTTAGGAGAGCCGTGTTCCGTTCAGGATGCTTTTACAAAAGCGGGGAGAGACATAGGCGAAGTTTTAGAAGATGACAGCTGACGTACACGTGGGTGCCTAGAGGTATCGACAATAAATGGATGATTTGAAAGGCGGATGAAATTCGGACGATACTCTGGCTTCTTTTGAAAACAGAGCATTAAAAAGTCTTTAGCTTTGTATGAGAGGCGGTCATTTTCCGGATAATTTGGGGTCCTCCGGTGGCATGTATAGGGGTCGGCGAAGGGGAAATATTTGTAAAGCAAAACAAATGCTGTGCATCCTAGAGACCAGACTTCGCCTGCTGGTGTCCAAGGGCGTTTGAGGAGGAGAACTTCCGGTGGAGCGTACTCTGGTGTACAACCTACAATTTTTTTTGGAAGTTCTGTGGGAATTAATTCCATCGAAAAATTGAAGTCGATAAGTTTCACTTTCCTCTCATTCCTGTTGATAAATATATTGTCCGGCTTAATGTCACAGTGTACAATGTTCAGGTCATGTAATTCTCTAAGGGCATGAATTGTCTCTTTCATAATCCACGAGGCAGCTGACTCGTCAATCCATTCCTCATTCGATAGTAATTCATTCGCCAAATTAGTGTACCCTTGACTGTGTAGATCCTCCAAAACAATCACGCATTTTTGCATTTGTTCGTCCTCGAAATATTCGAGCATCTGCACACAGCCTTGGACTTCCTTAGTTTTGAGCAGAATGTAAGCCTCGATGGGCATCCGCTGTCCGCTTTTCGACAAAACGAAGCTGTCACTCCCCTTGTCTCGCAGGTCATAATATTTTAGAATACATTTTTTTAAATCAGACTTCCGATAAGCTCGGATGACAGTTGTGGTCCCCGCATGTGCAAGCAGCTCAACGACAGAGTACGAAGTTAAACCCATCACTCCAAGGTCGACAGTCACGATATTCGGTAATTTATACGTAAAGGCCCAAATAAGTAGTGACCTTGTCAGGACCCAACCCGCACCTGGTTGTTTTAATTGATGTTTTCCGGTTTTCTTGATTATCACGTGTTCCTACGTCGTCGCGTGTCAGTCAGTATATTTGAGGGAAAATAGGCTTTCGCCTTTGAACTGCCCATTTGTCGTATCAAAATCTCAAGAATTATCAACAATTTTAACAAGTTTTCAGTCAGGAAATATAGACAGTCAAATGGTGCAGTGGTGTTTCAAGGTTAATTTGTCACATAGTTCACGTTGTGTTGTAGCATGTGGATATCAAGTCGGTGTTTGAATATCTCCACAACTTCTCGTCAACTGAGAAGTCAATTCCCTGTACTTCTCGGTATATTTTGAGAATTACTTCCCATGTTATGCCGCTTGTAATAATCTTCTCTGATATCGTACCGAATTTCGATTTTTCGATTCTTGTACCGGGTTAGTTTTTGTGTTCTGATAATTTTGGATAAATAGAAGCCTGTCACGTTTTTTCGCCACCTATCAAGTACTGTTTTCATTATTATGTACCCAGTTAGCATTTTACCAGTTCGGCTATCGCCCGTTTATCAACTAATTGTACTTTTACATATATCCCTTTACTGTCATGACACGAATTGATTGGGCACCTACAGAAGCCGTTTGGATTGACCTAACCCAGTAAGTAAACGGTGCAGCAAACTCTACTCCTCTGTTTCAGAACAGGACTTCCCCAGAATTCTAATCTTGGAGCTTTTGGAATTCAGGATTTTTATTTGTCCATGCCAGGAATGCACTATCTAAACAAACTTCGTATCGGAGTAAAAGTATGAAAGTGTACGCAGCTAGAATGCACAAATTCGTATTAATATAAGCAGAAATTTTCCTTTTAGGGCAGTAGCTAGCGATACTATGAAATTAATTGTGAACTTAGAAATAGGCCACGATAAAACTCCAACGTCGAAGACGGAGGCAGCGTTCAACGGATCTACATCTGCAAAAAGAGCGCAGGGGGAAAATAAAATAAATATAGGTTGGGTTACTACTACAGCGTCTATTTTGATTTTACTAAGGCCTTTGATCGGGTCGATCATAACCTCTTCCGTCTGAAACTCGCCTCCTTCGGCATAGGTAGCAAGCCTCTGAACTTCATATCTTCCTATTTGGATGCTTGCACACAACGAGTAAAAATTTCCAATGTTATCTCCAACGCCACGCATGTTGGGAGTGGAGTTATACAGGGTAGTGTACTGGGTCCGCTCCTATTTTGCCTGTTTGTCAACGACGTTTCAGATTGTTTTCAGTATGGCAGTCCCTTCATGTACGCTGATGATTTAAAAGTCGCTTATCGATATAAACCGGCAAATCGCAACATCGTGCTCAAGCTGATAAAAAAGGATCTTCCGGCCTTCGCCCAGTGGTGTTGCACATGGCGCCTCACCCTTTCATGGCACAAATGTTCCGTTATGGTTTTTGGCAACGATCATCAACCGGAATTAAGCATTGACGGCCACGAACTAAATGTCCCAGGAGTTATCAAGGATTTGGGCATATCCTACTCTAATAGTCTCAATTTGTCAGAGCACTGTGCCCTGATAGTCTCGAAAGCACGCCGAACCACCGGATTTATCCTTAGAAATTTTAAGACTATCAAGGTTAGAACTAGCCTTTATAATATGTACGTGAGACCTAGTCTTGAATACTGCTCACCCTTATTCAGTCTTCTGTGCACTAGTGAACGGAAGAAAATAGAATCGGTGCAGCACTTCTTCACTAGAAGAGTTTTCACTACAGAACACCGTAACTTAACCTACCAACAAAGGTGCAAACTTATAAAGCTGGATCCCCTATGGCTTCGTAGATTGCAGAAGGGTCTATTTTTACTGTTTAAACTTTTGAATGGTCAAACCTTTAATCCTCTTAGTACAATAAGGCAGCTTGAGCACTCTCGATGCGCCAGTCATCGAGACGTATTTTTATTTCTTCCTACGGCACATACAGTTAAGTCCCGGCAATTCTTTTCAGGAAACGCCATATCAATCTGGAATAAGCTGCCCAAAAGTATTGAAGCCCAGCAAAACTACCCTATGTTTAAGAGAGCTATAACTAGTTTTCTACATTCAGGACAAATTTCACGAATTTTGGGTGCTGACTCGGTGGAATCTCTCTTTCACTCTGATGGCGTTCGTGGACTTTAAACCCCGCCAGGCTTCATGCTGAAGAAAATGCTGCTGAAGCAGCAGCCCGCAGTCTGCTAACCCTTCAGCCGATAGCGCGCAACTTTTGCCGACAACCATTGAAGGAAGACTGAGAACACTGTGTTCTTGTGCCAACCCTCTCCGTCTGGAACTAATGTTTTTAAACGATATGAAACAGTTCTCCTGCTGATGAGTCAACTCAGCTTACAACTGTACATATTTTTCCGTTTGTATCATACCTTTGAAGGCAGGATTTTTCAACTGAAACAAACTCCCTATCTCGCCCAGTATTGACAAAACAAAAAACCTGAAACAAAACCAATACTGGCTGCAACATAGGGAGTTTGTTTTAGGTTTTTTTCCGGTCTTCGAGGTGTTGGAAGGCGCCCAAGAGGTGCATTACCAACTCTTTACAATTGCCTGTAAACTGGCATCATAAACATATTATTATTATTATTTTTATTACAATAGCATTTCAGAATTAGATAATGAAACGAATATATAGTTCGCTCGTGATCGATAATGCGCATGAGATGGATGTACGTGAAAAGGCGTCAGTTGATGTGGGGCCTCAGCATTTCAGGAGCCAAAATGGAATTTCGGTGATGGTTCGTAGCTCACGATACGGGCGCAGTTTAGACTGGATAGGTCCGTATGACTTCCATTGCTTGAATGACTGGTGGTTTGAGACATCGTCGGTCTTGCTGGACACGAGACTGAGCAAAATAATTTCAAGAAGGTCTCCTACATTCTCAATGGTTTTTTCTCCGATTCGTGGAGAAAGCTGTCCGGGAAGCATTAGAAGTATAAAAGGTTAAAAGAATCAGTGTTAAGATAAATTTTCATTCTTTGCTTGAATGCAGTCATACTGGTTAAAGATCTAATTTCAAGTGGCAAGTTATTCCAAAGAAAACTATACCTAGAAGCAAAGAATAGACAGTGTTCAGATGTGGAGGATGCGGTATAAGGTAGAATAAGTGTTTAAAATCTTAGGTTGTATCGTCAACTAGCAGGAATAAGGACAGAAAGCTTGGTGAGAGTTGAACTATTTTTAAGGCGAAGGGGGGACAGAGGCCTGCTTCCAATCGCCTAAACCAAGGATATTTTAGTTGAGTTAGCTGATATCTATTTGAGTAGGAAGTATTTGGAAGCGTTGGATATAGGAGATTTCATTTAAAATGTCATCTGCAATTTTCATTTTTGAACAGTTTTATTTGTTTATTAGACAGAAGAATGGGCAGAATTATTCTAGAATGAGGAGCATAAATATAGGTAAGGTTTTAATTTAATCGCAGGAAGGTATAAATTACAAGAAATGAAACCACAAGTATGAGCAGTTTTGGCCGTAATTCCATCAGCATGAAGTGAAAGATCTAATTTATTGGCGTAGTTTAAACGTAAGTCTTTGATTTTGGAACATTCACTTATTGAGCAACCTTAAAAAATATTGGGTTGTGGCAGCCTTTCAGGCGCAAAACACATGTGATGACACTTAGAAAGCGAGAACTCCGTCGGCCACATGAAGCTCCACACGAAAATAGCGTCCAAATCTGAATTAATTTCTTCTTAGATTCCTTTGGTTTTAGAGTTGGAGAAGTATAGCATACACTTGATGTCATCCGCATAAATATAAGATTGAGTGTTAAGCTGTCGATGAAGTATCATTTATGTAAAGCAAGAACAACAGAGGGCCCAGCATGTTGGCTTGAAGGACACCTCTTAAAATTGCGGTAGGAGTGGAATTTGATGACCCACTAACATCTCTTGTTTTCGATTAGATAAGTATGACCTAATAAAGTTAGAAAGAAGACTGCGAAATCCTATAGCCTCTAGTTTAGCTAGAAATCGCATATGAGGTGAACGGTTCCCTGTTTGGCCGTATGGATCGCAGTTTCATCTTAAAAGGACGGTGCCTTCTGAACATTTTTAATTCTGGGACTGGCTTCTTCATTTTTATACAGGGCCCTCGAGGCCGGATTGTATGAGAAGCTATCTTTTGACGTGCTGTGTTATCGCCTTTAATTTCTGTTTGCGGGAGTATGGGGTGTTCAGCTGGGGGCTGAACGTGAAGGTCGTGGCAGATCGCATCATCTTTCTCGCGTAGGTGGTGGCTACGCCTAGCGTCCATGGCTGGCATCTAGCTCTCACTTGTGGCTTCCCGAAGCTAGGCTCTGCCTGGCGGCCACCCCTCGGCTCCCCACCTCGATCAGCGGGCTAAACCAAGTGATAGTCTCCGGTGTGTGTGTCCTCACGCCAAGTACGTACCCGAGTTGCAGCAGTTAGCATCCTAGTAGACGTAGTTGGTAGAAGGAAGCTACTTACTGTATACGGTACCATTGTCTGTCTGTATTTTATTGTTTACTTTCCTTTACTCTTTATTACACTCTTGCTTCACTTGCTATCTCCAGTTGCTTGTACCATTATTACCAATATTGCGATCATTGCTAACCTCACTAGCTTTAGCATTTCAGTACTCCCGTAACGTTGCCTTATCTGCCTAATCTACTCGATATCCGCTAGTCTTAACATTGCATCCATTGTTCTTCATGCGTATGTATGCCTGATTCCGCATTTATTTTATCTTACTATTTTCTTCTGATTGATATTTTTTACCCGCCGCTTTGTCCGATTTTCAGTAATGTTGTCTCTACTACCATACCTATACAATTCCATTGCCTTACTGCTACAGTGATCTCATTCCATTGTAGCGATGCCTACCCAAACAGTCGTTTCACCGCCATGACTAGCACTCTTAGTCTTAGCAGAGTTTGCCTCCTTAGTAGTATTAGTAACAACTACTCGTAGCAGCAATTCTATCCACAGTCAGATGACACAGCACTAGAATGCGTATCAACTTAACGTGAGACGTAGTCTTCTTCACCGCTACTGCTACAAGGATAACTACAACTGCTTCCGCCCCTGCTTCCCAAATACTCCCTCCCCCTAAAAATTCCTCTTGTAGGCGGCTCACAGCCAAGCGGTGATTCGGCAACAAATCAATCGTGACCCATGGTGTTTGTTCGGCAGCAGTTTGGAGTGACCGGCGGTCCTACTAAGGAACAGCACTGCTGCCTCTCGCGAGAGGTTTGATTGGCCTTGAAAATATGGCTACTAAACACGCTGGGTCGCGACATCTGCCAGTTGACCGTGGCTGATAGATTGCATTCACGCGGTCGAAACACTAAAAACGCAAATCCAAACCTCTATCTTCGCCAGCCCCCCCCCCCCCACTTACCCATTTTCTTCCCACAGGACAGCTCCCAGAGCTCACAGGACAGCTCAAGGAGTGAAGGTAAGTCCTATCATCTTCGGCGCTTGGAATGTTCGTTCCCTTTAAGATAACCCGAGGAGCATCCGACCGGAACGGAGAACAGCGCTAATCGCCCAGGAATTGGTGCGCTTCAAGGTGGACATCGCCGCACTCAGTGAAACTCGCTTCTCCGGCGAAGGTTCCATAGAAGAGGGGTGCTGGCTACACTTTTTTGTATGCGGATCGTCCGGCGGCAGACTGACGCGAGGCCGGAGTCGCTTTTGCTATTTGGAAGGACATCGTGGGACGACTACCGGATACGCCACAAGGTATCAACGAACGCCTGATGAGCCTCCACCTGCCTCTCTGGGGTGGTAAATTCGCCACCATCGTTAGTGTCTACGCCCCTCCGATGACCAGCTCCAACGAGACAAATAATAAGTTCTACGAGGATCTGCACGCCCTTCTGGCATCTTTATTAAAGGCGGACAAGCTGATAGTCCTTGGTGACTTCAATGCCCGCGTCGGCACAGACCACTCCGTCTGGAGAGGAGTGCTCGGACCCCACGGCCTACAAGGACTCAATGACAATGGCCTACTCCTTCTGAGAGCCTGCGTGGTGCACTGTCTCATGCTGACTAAAACCTACTTCATCCAACCGCTGCAGCACAAGGCGACCAAGATGCACCCCAGATCTCGTCAGTGGCATCTTCTGGATTATTTCCTCGTGCGGCAGGACGTGCTGGTGACAAAGGCAATGCCAGGTGCCGATGGTGATACCGATCAAAGTCTCATCATCTCCAAGATGCGGATTCATCTACAACCACGTAGGAGACCTCCAGGTTAGTTGCATACTGCTCTGTTAAACTTGCCTGCCAACCATTTGCGTTTCAGCAATGAGCTGACCCAACAGCTGGACAACCTTCCAGTCGCAGAAGAGAACACCTCCGTGGAAACTCAATGGTGTCAACTACGGAACGTTGTTCAATCCACTGTCAAACGCATCCTTGTGCCCACGCTCCGCCTACACCAAGACTGGTTCGATGAAAACGATGCAGCCATCAGTACTCTTAACTCTAAGCAGAATCGCCTACGCACCGAATACGTTGATCGCCCCACCGACGCCACGAAAGCAGCCTACTACCAAAGTCGCCGTCTTGTACAGCAGCGGCTGCGGGAAATGCAGGACGCTTGGATGGCTCGTAAGGGTGACGAAATCCAAGGCTATGCGGACCGCAATGAATGGAAAAACTTCTTCGCTGCGCTCAAAGCGGTCTACGGTCCCGTATTCAGAGGCACAGCCCCGCTTCTCAGCGCAGACGGTATCACTCTCATCACTGAGAAGACCCAACTTCTGAGCTGCTGGGCTGAGCACTTCCAAAGTGTAATCAACCGGCCATCTACCACCTCTGAGGCTGCCATTGACCGATTGCCGCAAGTGGAAACTAATGCTGACCTTGACGTCCCACCCACCCCTGAGGAGATTATCGAGGCTGTACAGCAGCTGTCCAGCGGGAAGGCACCCGGGTCCGATTGACTCCCGGCGGCGATCTATAAATATGGTCGTCACCAACTCATAACTCACCTCACAACCCTGTTCCAAGAGATGTGGCGACAGGGACAAGTTCCCCAGGATTTCAAAGACGCCAACATTGTCCACCTCTAAAAGCGTAAGGGGAACTGCCAAGTCTGTGAAAACCACCATGGAATCTCACTGCTGAGTATTGCCGGTAAAATCTTTGCTCGCATTCTTCTCAATCGTCTGAATAACCACCTGGAACAAGGGCTTCTGCCTGAAAGTCAATGTGGTTTTCGACGTCACTGCGGCACAATTGACATGATATTTTCCGCACGTCAGCTGCAGGAGAAATGTCAAGAGATGCGGACCCACCTCTACACTACTTCCTACTGCCAGCACTGTGAACAATTTTTCTGGCTTTAGACCGTTTTCATTCTTTTCCGTGAAAATTCACTCAAAATTCTGTTATGATATCATATGTGCTCCCCCCGACTGCACATTAACTGTAAGAATAACCTGTTTGCGTTACATTAACAGGGTCCTCAAGGGCATTTCTTGCCTGTTACCCTTAAAATATACAAAAAAATATAAAAATATAAATATACTACGTTCGTTGATCTGACAAAGGCCTTCGACACGTAGAACCGGCCCGGACTTTGAAAAGTAATGCAGAAATTTGGCTGTCCAAAGCACTTCACCCACATGGTTCGAAAATTCCCTGATGGGATGATGGTGCGCGTCACTGACTACGGAACGCTGTCTGAAGCCTTTGCAGTGACCAATGGAGTAAAACCGGCTGTGTCCTCGCGCCCAACCTATTCAGTCTCATGTTCTCTGCCATGCTGATAGGCGCCTACCGTGACGAGCGTTCCGGAATCCCCATCAACTACAAAACGGATGGAAACCTTCTCAAAATTCGTCGGATGCAGGCCCCTACGCGTGTCTCCACAACCACAGTCCATGATCTGCTGTTTGCGGACGACTGCGCCCTTAACACCACAACAAAAGCGGATATGCGAAGGAGCATGGAGCTCTTCGCAGCGGGTTGCGCATACTTTGGCCTTACCATAAACACCGGCAAGACAGTGGTTATGCAACAAACGCTGCCAGGTGCTGTCTTCAACCCAGCATGCATCAAAAACTTCTTTTCGACCCTACAAGATCACAGTCGATATTTCCCCACACTCCTCCTAGGACAGTTCCACATCGATATCACCCATCAATTACGGTCGAGGACATTGAGGTGGCAACCGTACGTATAGAATTTTTTCCTGCGTCTTTGGAATGATTTTTCTTGTGTGGACGATAGTTTGAAGTCGAAATTTAGGAAGATTTTGTTTTCCAACCGATTCTACCGAGACGCAACCTCTTTAAACCAACAAATTCGCGGCCTAGTAGCAGAAATCGTCAAGATCCGAATGTTCTCGAGACTTTCAGAGGCTGAATCGTATCCCAATATTGAAAACACTTCTCAAATAAATTTAAAATGCTACTTACAAAAGGCTTCAGTATTTGTTAAGTTTGCTCTGATTATTTGTTGTAAGTCATAATCTGAAAATCATATCAACTGATTTTTTCTGAACGTAATAATTAATACAGTTTGTTAAACAATTTCAAGGGATTTTAACAACCAGCTGCGGTAAAATCATAAAGGCTGAATTTTCTTAATCTTCTCACGTTTAAATCAGATTTCCATCAAAATTATGAGAACGAAGATTATAGCTCATCGTAAGATATCTGCAAACAGATCCAAGCGGTGCCTGACCACGCCTACTAGTCAATGCCTTGATATCAACATGCAGCCCATTGTCAAGGCCAAGCAAATTGATTTATCTGCATTACAGAACTGTAATGACTTCATGCTGAAGTTTGGTTCTGTTTTGTCAATACTAGGCCTTTCTTGCCCTCGCAAGATTGTAAAACGTTAGACTCCCTCGTCCATCTTATAACCACGGAGACTTTTGATCGGCAATAGCGAAACTGTAATTTTATGCTAAAAATGCCTCCATATTAGGTCACCCTTTGGATATTGCAAAAGATTTTCTATGTTCAGGTCGTTTCAACTACGAAATTGCGGAATCAAAGCGCCTTCAATCGCATAGCAAAAAACCCGTCCATCCTAGTTCAATTGTCTTCACCGATCGAGGTGGAATCAATCTTTGCTCAACGAGGTCACATTTCCCGAATTTTAGAAACGACCAAAAGTTTCCTCTGTCGAGATCTTACACCAATGGAGCGAAGAAATGCGGCTCTCCAGACCAATAGACCAATGACGTCTCAGCCTACTATTCCTAAATCTGTTCGTTGTCCCGAGAGGGTAAATGCACTTGCTTACCCTCCACCCCGGATATCTGGTCATACACACACTTACGTCAGTTCACCCGTTATCCTTCCCTCCAAGATGTCTATTCATAGTCCCGTAACCATCAGTACACCTGCTATCCCTTCCTCCCGAATGTCTAGTCATAGGCTTATAAACATCAGTGCACCAGTTAGCCCATCCCTCTTGATGTCAGGACCATCAAGCCCCGCCGCTCCATCATCTACTACGATTAAAACTAGTCTAAATACATTCTCTGTCCAACAATCGATAAATTCTGCCGCCTCTAACGCGGCAACAAGTTCATCAAGAATGTCACCAGCACCGTAGAAAGCGTTTAGGCCGAGCGCTTCCCCACCACAACCTTGCTCCTCCCTCGACCGTGGGAGTCATATTATTCCCCAATATAATGCGTTATTGAACACGCCGGGCCCGAACCACGAAAACTTTAATTTGCAAGGCAGTAACCCAAACTGGTATAGTTTTAAATAAAATCGAGGTTTCCGTACAGGACATTAACTGATCAAGACCACTAGTCCTTACGCAAGCGACCCCAACACTAATTTTATGTCACCGTTCCCCATAGCAGTTCCTTTACCCATCCTCCACCACACAAACCTGTAAACTTTAACATGCATTTTAGCCTCCTCCCATTCCTCCCAAACGCCCCAGAGGCTTATTTTGGTTAATCCTCTCCTCATTTTTCCCTGCCAGAAAGCGAGGCCCCTAGATATCTTAGACCTTATCAGACATCCATTATTGGCTATCCGTATGCTAACAGCTCCATACCCGTCATTACTTATTCTACAAATAATGACGGCCTACAGTTTGCCTACCCACCCTCAAATTCTTTTTTATGAATGACGATAGCCATATTCCTGCCACTCAAAACACACTAGATGCCATATTGCTTAATGCCAGGTCTGTTATAAATAAAATGGCTCAACTACATGCTATTGCTTTTGAGATGATGCCTGATGTTATATGCATAACAGAATCTTGGACCCATCCAATCATTTCTGACTCCTCCCTTATCATAGACGATTATGATTTCTATCGTCACGATCGCATTAATAAGCGTGGTGGTGGTTATCTTCTCTATATTATAACGTCATTTAGGCACTTTCGTTTTATCTAAATAGCACGTCCTTCTCTGGAAATAACTGTTTCGCCTCTATTATCCAGTCGCCCCGGCAAAAGGCGATTATCGGATGTGTATATAATCCTCCCAACTCTTCATCCTAAGAAGATGCACATTTGTGTGAAATACTCAAGTTAATTTCAGAATCCTCTTTTGAAGTTAAAATTATTGCTGGAGATTTTAATTGTCCTTAAATCGACTGGCTATCAAACTATTGTCCACCTAGATTTCAGCCCCTTTCTTAGATATCATTAATTTTTCTAACGGGTCTCAACTGGTTAGTTCCCCAACAAGACAGAATAATGTCCTAGATCTGATTTTCACAAACGGTATTGCCATTCTCTGCGTTTATTTTTAAGCAGGACATCTTCCAAAGTGATCACACTTTAATTCACTGTTGTCTCCCGCTTCCTTCTACGGAAAGGGCTAGTGCTATTCGTACCTATCATGCATATAACCTCGCAGATATTAGCTCAATCAACAATTTTCTTGACTCATTAGATTGGCAAAGCCTCTTCTCCATTAACGATGCTGCATATCTTTCTGAAATCATGTCAGTCACTTCTAATAAAACGTTGAAATTTGTGCTCACTAAAATTGCGAAACCCTACACACCAAAATCGGCCATCCCTCATTTCCTTTTGCCCAGCCTCAAGAAATTGAGGAGGCAGCTGAAAGATCGATCTACTAGTTTGCTGTCTGTGCATCTAAGGATCGCAGAGATTTTCGAATAAGCGTCAAAGATTCGTCTTGCGCGTGACCAGCACAGGCAATCTTGCGCCCTGAGTGAGTTTAACTCTGCGAAATCGGTTGCACAACTATTTCGTCGTAGGTCCTCCGCAAAACAAGGAATTGAAATACCCCCATTGCTTAATGAAAATCAAAAATTTGTACTAGATGAGTCTGATGAGGCTGAATTATTCAATGCTTTCGTTGCGAAGCATTTTACGGCAGAATCCGAACCGGTCCCGTCGTCATACTCAGACAGTACTCTCGGGAACATTGATTTCTCCATAGAATTAATTCGTAAGCAGATAATTTGTCTAAAAAGCTCGCACTCTTCGGGAACTAATGGTATCCCCAATTCAGTTATCAAAAGAGTGTCGACTTTTTCCAAATTACTTAGCCATATATTTTCAGTCCATTGCTCAAATGGTTTCTTTCCTAAAACTTGGAAGCCATCTATTATTATTCCAATCTTTAAATTAGGATCTCGTTTGGACATAAATAACTACCGCGGTGTTCATAAACCCTGGCCCTAGCTAAACTACTGGAGAAGATAATTTTTAATCAAATGCTCGATTTTTGCCTAAAAAATAAGCTTTAAGCGACTCGCAGCATAGTTTTCTACCCGGAAAATCATGCGAAGCATGGTGAGCTGCAGCGACGATCGGTCCTCCCCCCTAGGAGTCCCGTTGACAGAGTAACACTAGTTAGCTACGATCA